>OX411798.1:5639656-6239656 GCA_948252455.1 Acleris cristana | reverse complement strand
TTAAAAAAAATCGGATACAAAATTTACCCTTCGTTTCCCCGGGGAACAAATTTCAACATTGACTGCCACCGACTCGCTAGGCGGGTCCATTTTGTATGATAATAAGAGTTTTAAAATCGCGGTTTAGTCGTAAAGGCTTAATAAACAGACAAACAATCTAACTCACTACCGCATTTGTACAGGCGGCTAGTGGAGGGGATATGTTTGCGCATGTTGTCTACTGACAATCCAATCATAGATAAGATTGTATAACTGGGAACCAATAGCGTGGCAGCAAACCCCACCAATTTGGTCCGTAATTTGCTCACTGCGCAGGTAGGTCGCTCAGAGGCGCTAGACAAGATGCATTACGCTTACTAGCGTTTCTATTCGTTTCGTTTTTAAACCAATCGCGTCACTGGGCGATCACGTGATACGAAAAGTCACGTGATCTATCAGTGACGCGATTGGTTTAAAAATGAAACGTATAGAAACGCCAGTTAGCGTAATGCATCTTGGCAGGGCGCTCAGGGCTCTTTTTACGTGTGTCGACTTGTAATATTAGGTAGAACTTTTAATTTTGGCCGATATCCTTAAATACATAATTATAATTGTTAAAACCGTTGTGCGATTTTCGTACTTTCATACCAATCTTTACTTTATTTTAGGAAGTTAAGTAGGCCGACGAGCGAAGCGAGTATACGTAACTTAGCAAAGTGAGTGCTGCTGAGTTTCTTGCGGCGTTTCTTCTCAGCAGTGGTCTCCTCTTGGGAAGCGCTGGTAGACTCCTGACGTGTAAAAGTGCCCGTGCGGCCTACTTACTGAATAAATGTCTTTTATCTTTTTTTTTTTGAGCTTGTAGGGACTGAACTTCAGAGAAAAGTCCGTATGATTAAAAGTGAATGTTGATCTATTTCATTGTCCTATATGAATTCGGTATCACGGGTTACGCGGACGAAGTCGCGCGGGCCGGCTAGCTTGTCATACAATTCTAAATACATTACGTATACGCGCTGCTCCACCTAATGGAAAAAAAGGTTCAAAATCAAGCAAAATTAATACATGTATGCGGTCGGAATGATTTTAACACAACAAAATTGTACTAGAGGATTTTAACGTTTAAAGTTTTTATTCGTTCTAAAATTAATGCTAAATTATTATTTATTTCAACGCCAATGACAATTGAAAAGCAGCTTAAGAGGTCGCCGCCGACCTTTGAGTGGAGCCCTCATTATACACCGTGGGTGTTAATAACCCGAAATATTTTAACCATCGATTCTAGACCCTATTTGGAGTATATAATGTGGTATAACATGTAGTCCATTATCGCATAATTTCCGAGATTTTTATTATTTAATAGTTTATTTAATTTGAACTCTGTCACCTTAACTTAAAGCTTATTTACTAAGAAATTGATTAAATTAATTTATTATTACTTACAACATGAATCTTTCTTAGTAAATAATGTTTTAGTTTAAGGTGACAGAGTTCAAATAATTAAGTATGAAATTGTTTTTTAAATAATGAAAATCTCGAAAATTATGCGTTATTGGACTACATGTTATACCAGATGAAATACTCCAAATAGGTTCTAGAATCGATGCTAAAATATTTCGGGTTATTAACACCCACGGTGTATACTATTATTGTGTTTTCTAATAGAGTAAAGTATTTTCTTGAAATCGAAGGACGTGTTTTTGTTGTACAAATGAATACACAATTTATAGGGTATATGACATAACTTAATAACAATTGAACAATGAGCAAGTATTTAATAGAAAAAAGTGGCCACCTTTTCCCGTTAAGTTGACCAAACAAATGCTAAAGGCTATTAAACTTTGTCATATGTATTCATTTGTACAATAAAATACCATCGTTCGATTTCAAGACAATACTTTAGTTTATTATAAAACACAGTAATAGTATTGAGGGCGCCACTGGACGCTCGGTGCAGTCTAAAACCTTCCAAAAAAAATTAGCTAAGGCCGAGTACTCACTAAAGTCACTGTCAATAGAACTTGTGGACGATGTAAACAAATTAGTACTGTTTGACACATAACCTCAAATATTCACCAAGCGTGTTTTTATTAAAAATAATGTATAATGAATATTTATTTCATTTTAAAATTAATATGAAAATAATGATGAACGTCAATACACCGTGCCCGGGACGTATCCGAAGGATTTTAACCATTGATTCTAGACCCTATTTGGAGTATATAATGTGGTATAACATGTAGTCCAATAACGCATTATATCCGAGATTTTTATTATGAATAAAACAATTCCATAGTTAATTTAATTTGAACTCTGTCACCTTAATCTAAAGCATTAAGTATTTACTAAGAAAGATTCATATTGTAAGTAGCAATATCATTAACGAACAACATAAATTAATTGAATCATTTTATTAGTTGGTTTTTTTTGGAATTGATTTTTACATATATATTGGACTACATGTTATACCACATTATATACTCCAAATAGGGTCTAGAATCAATGGTTAAAATCCTTCGGCTACGTCCCGGGCACGGTGTATTGACGGCGACTATAGCTAGTTTAACTGTTACAGTAGCAATTACAGTAACGTGTTACAAAAAATGCCGCGCACATCACGATGTTACATGCAACAATTAGTTACAGCTCGCTAGTGACCCGGCTTAAAGCGACCCAAGATACATTTGCTATACCCTTACTATCCTTACCATATCGCTGTCTCTGTCGCTCATGTCCTCGGGTTCTGCCTTGACCGGTTGTTTTCGTATGACGGCGTTCTTGGCTACCTTCAGTCTCGTCACTTTTGCGCCCTGGAGAAGCCATCGTTTCATCATTTTAAAAAAACAATGGCACAAACTCAAACATTATTTTAGTTCCAAATTAAGCTTAAGGCGCGTTATTCCCATTTGTTACCACCCAACGTTTTTTTGTTGCCACTTTAAACTTTATTCCACTAATTAGCCAGCAAAAGTGTGCGGGTGGTAACAGATGGTAATAACCCCTCAAGGCTTGTACTATAGGTACAGTCACCAACAATAATATATTATCCTACATTGCGCTTAAAATTATCTGACACGCTCTTATGTCTCTAGTAATAAAGACGTGTCAGACATTTTTGAGCCTAATTTTGGATGATATATGGCTGGTGACTGTACTAGGCCACGATAAACATATGTATTTGTCACCCATAAGTTTGTGTTGTAAGTATAAAATGATCACTATCAATGTCGCAACCCTTTCGATCTGTATCATAAAACCAACTTCATTGGTTTTTCATATTCAACCAGATTCTTAAGATATCATCCATCCATATGATAAAGTCTGGAGTGCTCCGCGATCTGGATCTCAATAACCATAACGCCGTTGTATCTGTTCGTTGGATATATTAAACTTGATCATATTTCCTTGAGACTGCTAAACGTGAAAACACGAGTAGAAATTAAATCCACTTTAGTTCTACTTTTCAAACATGACACCTTCTTTGCATGTTATTGGCTGAATCTTCAAAACCCTTCAAAATCTTTAACAATGAGTTTTGAGTCAATGGTTAAGTATATGTAATTTCTAATTCTTAATAAAAAATGTTGTGGTTTTAAAGAAAACAGCAATTAATTAAATTTGACGCTGCCATCAAGGCACGTGCGAACTATCTCCATCTCACATTCTTCCCGCGGAAGCACGTAATGCCGCCCCTTTTCATTCTTGTGGCGTGGCACCATATGTGGCCTCGTAACTTATCAAAGGAAGAATAGAGGCCCTGCATATTGACACGTGGCTTGAATGTATGGATGCAAGCGGCGCAGAACTAAACACTCATATGCTCCCGACTCTTCGATCCCTGGGGCACGTTTTATAAAGCTACAAGTTACAATTTTACAGGTCTAAACAGGCAACACTGCTCAAATGGCTGGTCGTCATTGGTCAAGGTTGTGTCAAATGGAAATTTGTAACGTGTAAATTGTAATTTGTAGCTTTATAAAACAAGCAACTGATGGTACGCACCTCGAACACGTACTCGTCGTCGCTGGAGGGCTCGGCGCGGCGGCGCGCTTGCTTGTCCCGAATCGAGCTCAGCACCTTCTTCTTGCTGTCATCCCCGCCCAGCATCCGCTGTGACACACATAATTACTATCATTTACTCGTACCTATATGATGTTTGTAATAATAATTGATTAAACGATTTATAAATTAACAACTTGTTCTATTAATTTCAAATAACTGTCTAAATGAATTTTATTTTATATCATGTCACTTTTTATATCAATTGGAAAAAAATATGTATAAATTGGCAAGATTATAAACATTAGCACAAATCATTCATGTATTGTACCAATTTATAACAAGTTTATTGGAATAAAAATTTTTTTGGCGATTCTACTTTAAAAGCTAAAATTTTGTGACTTTTTTTTTAACCCAACTACCCAAGAATCTTACATTTACCATGCCTAGAGTAAATTGAAGCCAGAAAAAAATGAATTATGTAACAAACGAAGAAAAGAAACAAAATCCCTTTGGATCTCATTTTTCCCATTTATATTTTCTAGGTTATATTTTGTAGTTTCAATCCAAATCTCCATAGCTCTATATTAAAGCTTCTTGGGATAACGTAATCATCTGTAATTTACCTGGCAATTAACTTACTCACCAGTAAATCGTCAGTGTTATGCCCGTCATCATCACTCTGCTTGTCCGAAGCTTCTATGTCACTCTCCTTTTCTTCCTTCAGTAAATCATCAAAAGCATCCTTGCTCCCTTTCTCCACCCTCTCAAAATTGTTCAGCGTGTCTTCTATATTCTGCTCCATGTTGGACTCGGGCTCCGCCTTGGCTGCTGCCATGGCTGACTCTTGACTGTCTACGGTACCGTTGGCTGTAGTGTTGTTGTGCTCCTCGGATGTCTCTAATACCTGAAGAATATACATATATAGTTGTAGCTATGTTTACGTGTGTTAGCAAGTAAACAAATCTGTAACATATCTGAGATTTTAAACCAACTTCAAAAAGAGCAGAAGGTTCTCAATTCGAATGGATTTTTACGTTTTTTATGCGATTACTCTGTCAACTGTGGACTGATTTTCAAAATTATTTTTTCATTTGACTGGGGAAGTTTTTGTGGTTTAATGCTTTAACAAACTGTTTATTATAGAGTTTGTTCTGGTCGTTCTGGAGATATTAAATATATTTTTAGAAGATACTTAATTGTTTAAAAGTCCCTTTAGAGCTGGTCCAAAACTCCAAACAGGCATAACTTTAAGACATAATGTAAGGTTATACGGCAATACTAACATTTCCCGCAAGGTAGTCATCGTCTGTTAGCACTCCCTCACTCAGCCACTCCTCCTGTCCCTCCTCCTGGCCTTCCTCCTGGCCTTCCTCCTGGCCTTCCATCGCCGACTCTACCAACAGCGGCACCACCTGCAATAGTGCAAAACATTTAGAAGTATTGCTTTATAACTTGCATTTTCATAATGGGTCATCATGGCCAGATTTGGAAGGGCAAGCGGGGCAACTGCCCGGGCATCCACAAGAGAGGGACACAGAGCGTCGGTGGCCTAGTGGTTTAGGGGGTCGACTCATGATCGTAAGGTACCGAGTTCGAACCCCCGCAGTCACCATGTACAAATGAGTTTTTCTAACTTAAGTGCATTACCCGACGCTGTTACGGTGAAGGAAAAACATCGCGAGGAAACCTGCACATTCGAACAGCTGAGTGTGTAAGAGGGTAATTGCACAAAAGATCCTAAAGGGTCGAAGTGCATCCAAAAGGGCCCATCTGTAAGATAAGATAAGATAAGATAAGAGGGACACATAAATTGTTGTTAATCTATATTTGAAAAATAATTAGGTGCCTCCACTCCTTTGTTGCCCCAGGGCCTCCATGCCTCTAAGTCTGACCCAGAGGCTCTACTTTGAAATCCGTAATTCGAACTTCGTCTATTGCTATCCCTTTTGCTCTCGAAGCGTCACTAATTCGCAAGAAAGTGACGGAGCGATCTGAAGTTCGAATTACTGATTTCAACGTAGAGCCCCTGTAGATGATCTATAGCAAGTAGCAACTAAAGCTAGACATTCACAGATAGTCCAACGCCTAAGTTGGCGCGTCGTCTAGTGATTGACAAATGTTTAGTTCAAATTGAGGATGGATGACGACCCACGGACTTTTCCGTCCTGCAATTTATCGTCACGCCATTTGTTTGATTGTATGCCGCGGCAGTACGCTGATGGACGAACTGACTTGCATTTACGGGTTCGTAAACCGGGACATGAAAGCAATTGGGCTGAAGTCGTGAGGTAAAAACATTGGCGTGATTTAATTTGTTTAACTAAAATTGGACCAGACCCATTTGCCATCAAATTCACTGACCGTGAATGTCCAGCTTAACAATATATCTTCCACAAGTCAACTTTACCATTACACCTGAAGATTGAATTTCTCAAGTATAAACCAACTACAAAAAGGAGGAGGTTCTCAACTCGTCACGTTTGCATTTTCAATAAGTTATAGCATTCTACGTACCGCGGTATACAGAGAACCTCATCTTATTGATATAAGCTAAGTTAATCAAGCCATATTAACTCTTTTAATAATCCCTTTCATGTTATTATAACCGCAGCAAACCGTCCGGAAGGAAGACTTCAATGGGTCATTTCTTAAAGTACTTACTTCCATTTTTAAAGAATTTGTTTGTAGCTCTTCGGCATCTGACATCATCATCCTGGGCTACAGGTTCTTAAATAATTAAATTCTATTTAACGATGGCAATCGGGCTTTATTCAATAGAAAGTATTGCAAATTTCGCCCAAAAACGAAATCAATAACAAACATAACCTCAAATTGTTCTGACACTTGTTTTTTTTTAATTCAAGTTCAGTGGCCCCGGAATCTTAAAATGGCAGTGTGGGGTTCCACAAGTTTCATTTGGGGTCCATAGTTTTAATGATGATAATAAAATAAATCCAACAGAAATTATGTTAAGAAATCCTTTGAGCAATTATAAATTGTATTTCATATCGTAGAAAACTCGTCATAAGTAAATCGACACAAGTACGCCCAGTAAAAAAAAAATATTTGGTATCCAAAGGAGGAAGGAATGGAGTCTACCGATTTGCTTTTTTTTTTGCATTTTATTGATGTTTTACTTTTTTAAACCCGTTACGCAATCGTTATTTGTTTACATAGTTGTATCAATCAAAACAAAATGTCATTTTTGTCATGTTATGAATACAAAATAAACTCAACCTTATGCACACAACAATCGATCTATATTGCAATGAGGGTTACATTATACATTGTAACCCTCATTGCAATAGGTGCTAAAATACTTGAGTTTGTATTTTACAGCTGTTACTTTTGTTTTTAAATTAATGTATTGGATTGATAAAATGTAGGTTTTTTTTGTTCCTTTCTCTCTCTTTGTATGAGTGAGACCCTAAAGACTATTCCTAAGACTTGCAAAACTTTCACGCTCAAAATGCCTTTTACGGGGAGTCGGGAAAAGAACTCGTAACCGCCAGCTTCATAGGCTGGGTCACTGTCAAGTTAATGGGAGTTACACACCCGTATTCACAAACAATACTTAAGGGATCCTTCGCCGAGTAAACGCACTGCGTTCAATACAGCTTTGTGATTGGCCTTTTTGACCGACCTTTTGTTTATGAGACGATTTGAACCACCCTGTGCGTTCGTGAGCACTGTGAGACCTCATAGTGACGTTTGTGAATACGGGTGACAGTGTATATCTGAGTATGTGTCTGTGACATTAGTAGCTCCGAAAGGGATAAACTAATTTGGACGCTGGTTTTTCCGAAAGAAAACTAGTTTAATCGGGATGGTATTTGAGACGTTTTCAAAAAAAAAATACATAGTTAAGGGCTTTAATTAAAACAAAACTTAGATTCCTTTGTGTAACGAAAGTTACCCATATAGGTAGTTTGTATGACTAACTTTCGTTACACAAAGGATGCGATCGTGATTTTGTTTTCATTAAGCCTTTAATTATGTACAATATTTTTGAAAACGACTCATTTAGCTAGGTTTTATGAAAATTGGTTGGGCCGTTTATGAGATATCAAGCTCTGAAAGAAATTGTCGTCATTAAATCGGGGGTTTTTATACAGCGTGTAACATTTAAATCGGTCAGTATGGGAAAGTCTGAAATTATAAGACATACGAAGATCTGTTCTTAGGAACCATGTCATCGATTTTAGTAACAAGGAAAACTGCATTCATACATTTTAATAGTTATTAAATAACAAAGCAGTTTCTTTTAAACTCTGTTTTATTCATGCCTCTTTTAATACAATATACGCAACGCCCATATTCTAAAATACTTACAAGTAATAACTTATCTACGCTTTATACATAATAAACAAATATTTTAAAACTAAAAGGCAAACGAACGAATCCGCACTAATTTGAACTTTGTTACCACAGAGTTGAAAATAGTTATTCTATTTCGACTTATTACCTTCTAGATTTCAAACATTAACATACGAGCATTCCTAACGTGGCGAAGACAACCGTCCCTTTCTAAATAGCCTAGTTTAATAAGGATGGAAGCTTTTAGCCACGCGAGAAACTCTATAAATACTCTGTTTTTTAACTATAAAGTACTACGCCATACAAGTTCCATGCAAGAAATAAAAGACTAAAGGCCGAGCCACACCGGACGCGTCCGGTGTGGCTCGGCTTTAAAGCGTAGTAATTTCGATGTGCAGTGCTTTATGATAAAAAATAGAGTATACATTTACCCCCTTACTAATAAACGTTGAGTAACGGTGGTATAGCTATACAATGTTTTGTCCTTATCTGTCATTGTGACATTTGAATTTGACAGATAAGGATAAAACATTGTATAGCTATACCACCGTTACTCAACGTTTATTAGTAAGGGGGATAGTATGCCAACTTAAGTCGGGAAATCATACCAGCCAGTACCTGTGTCAGAAAATTACAAAGCACCCAGGGGCTCAACTTTGAAATCAGTAATTCGAACTTCGGATCATGCCGTCACTTTCTTGCGAATTAGTGACGCGTCGAGAGCAAAAGAGATAGCAATAGACGAAGTTCGAATTACGGAATCAAAGTAGAGCCTCAGTCGATTTACTGTCATTAGGTTCAAATGGAAAATCGTCCACTTGAAATTATACGTCAGTTCAGAAAAATGACCATTTGAAATACAACAAAAAGGAAAATTGTCCTTCTTGAAAAACGTCTAAAATGGAATCATGTCCCATGGTAAAATTGTCCAATATGACATTGGACGAAAAAATTATGTCTATTTGTATTTACGTACACTCAGAAATATGACCAATTGTAAAATCGTCCTATCTGAAATTTGTACAATTTATATTATATTATATGGTCTTGATTCATATTACACTACATTCACTTGTGCGTATTTCATTTTGGTCATAATTTATAATGGACAAAATTCCATTGGGACTTAATTAATTTACAACGAAAATAAATTTGGTTGTAAATACTTTTGAGCACAATTACATTTGGACTAAATTCACTTTGGACACTATTACTTTTGACCCATTTTCAGAATGGTTATTTCACGTGGACGATTTTCCATTTGTACCTAATGACAGTAAATCCCTCAGTCGATTCGAATTAAAACCTTTTTACGCAAACAACTTTTTACCTACGATATTCTAACAGCCAGTATTTAACAGTGTTATTTCCTTAATTAACTAAATAAGGTTTGGGAGTTGACAGAAGCGCGTGGAACTAAACCCATGTGCTTCTGTCAAGTACACAAGAGTAAATTCTAATGCCTTTAAATGAGCAATTCTTGTATATACAGGGTGTCCCAGAAACCGACGTCAACCCGTCTAGGGCTGATAGAGCAGGTAAAAAACTATCGTTGTTGCAGCCGGTCGGCCGTGAAAATTAAGAAAATGCCTCGTTGCGTGATAGCAAACTGCAATAGCCCAAAAAAGCGACGACTTTGAATCGATCACTCTTGGTGTGTCCCAGTTGGTAGAAAAGTGACACGGTTGGTTTTCATATAAATTGAGGTGTTTACGTTATCTATGTGTATTTATATCTGTGGCAGTATCAAAGCTATTAATATTTCCCGACTTCACCCACACACGCTTGGAGAACATTCAAATTAAATTCGTCTAGCATTACTTTATGAACAAAACAAACAAAATCTTTGACTACACCTACAATAAACACTATAGCTACACGGAGCCAGTCACATCACACAATGGTCAATCATTCTTGCATTGAAGTACGGCGCAAAGTTGTCCGTAGGAATAGGTAAAAAACTTGTAAACCCCTTCTTGCATATAACTAACTTGTATACACATGTATATAGACCGTTCGACATAATAAATTTGAAATTTGACGTAATTTCATATGATTTTTGTACATAACTATATGCAAGATTAGGTTTTTTAATTAAACTATACCCATCTTGAGGGTCATGACTTCTTAAAACTGTGCCGTGCATATGCCGGATGTACAGTGGCGCCCTCATTAGTATTAAGAAACTAAAGTATTGTCTTGAAATCGAAGCAAGGTTTTTTATCTACACTAATATTATAAAGAGGAAAGATTTGATTTTTTGTTTGTTTGTTTGTTTGAATTGAATAGGCTCTGAAACTACTGGACCGATTTGAAAAATTCTTTCACCATTAGAATTGTACATTATCCTTGATGAACATAGGCTATGTTTTATTTTTCTGCGCGGACGGAGTCGCAGGTTACAGCTAGTTGTTCAAATAAATACACAATTCTTAGGTCAATTGTTATTAAAGTCGCCGTCAATAGAATTTGCGAACTATGTACACAAAACCAAACGAACCAATTCACCATGATTACTCGATAATCACGTACTTTTAAAGATCAAGTGAGGTCTTTGCAACGATTTATACACTAAATCATTATTTTCATATTAAGTAAGATGAAATAACTATTCATTATACGTTATTTTTAATAAAAACAGGATTGGTGAATATTTGAGGTTATGTGTCAAACAGTACTAGGTAATTTGTTTACATATTTAGCGAATTCTATTGACGGCGACTTTAAGTTATATCAATATCATATACCATATAAATAGTGTATTTATTCGTGCAACAAATAACCACCCTTCGATTCCAAGAAAATACTTTAGATAATTATAAAATACAGTAATAGAAAGGAGGGCGCCACTGGACGCTCGGCGTTTGCTCAGTGCGGTCTTAATGTCTAGGTCCTTGGTGTTACAAATGTTCATGCGGCTTAAACCACTTTACATCAATGGCATTTTATATTAATACACGTTATGTTCCAATATTAAATTCCACAATTTAAATTTAAATGCCACAGATCACTGTCAGTTCATATGTTGGGGCACTTCTATAGTCCATTTCATTTAACTTGTCTTATTTGGTAAACACTTTTATAACCTCAAAATGTATCTTTTTTGGCTATAACGATCGTTTTCCGTAAATAAAGCAACTAGAGACCACATTTTGCACATAATTGTCCCGAATTTGCATCATGGATAGTTTTTTTTATAAAGAAGTTGTTATTTCAGGCGAAGAGAGCATTTTGAGGTTATAAAAGTGTTTACTATGTAAGACAAGTGTGTATGGGGTGTTTTTCTGTGCAGCCAATTTACCTATAGTCGGAGTCAATAACAAAGGGCAAAGATGTAAATAAATTAGTACTGTTTGACACATAACCTCAAAATGTTATTAAGCGTGTTTTTTTTAAATGAGCACAATTAATACTGATTTAATATTAAACTTTTAACATATAAGTAATGATGAAGGATATATGTCATGTCAATCATTGAAAAGACCTCGCTTGATCAGCTTGATCTTGAAAAGTACGTCATTAACGATCGCGTGATAATGGTAAAGTGATTCGTTTGGTTCATTTTGCATCTTTGCCCATTTCACACATTCTGCACCAACGGCCACTGGGACCCTATTCTCGTGAATTCGAGATGATTTTTCATGCGAGATATGTCAAAAAAATGTACGCAGTTGACAGTAGATATCGCATGAAAAATCGTCTCGAAGTCACGAGAATAGGGTCCCAGTGGCCGGTGGAAGTCTCTTTCTAACTCCTTTTGCTAGAAAGAGAGTTCGGCTTGTAATTTGTAACTTGTTGCTTCGTGAAACTGGTCAACGAAATGTATTCGTGTACCGAGATAGAATCATTCTGCAATGAGTTGACTAGGTCACTTGTTTAAGTCATGAGATGAGATCTTATTGCGACAGGGTTCTACGATGGTAGAGATGGCTGTACATTTTACTACCTTGTCGCAGCGTACCATTCTTACATTAATACCTTACTGTGACAAGGTACTAAAATGTAAATCTACTCCTGCTTTCGGCTGCAGAAATGCATTTTTTGACTGTAAGCATAATTCCAAGCAAAGCTGAATAATTCTTACTTTCCCTAATATTTAGTCTTGTTTTGCTTGTTGATTTAAAAAGCGATCTATCTAATATATTAAACGCATTAATTTACTATTAACATTAATTAACGACACGTCAAATAACAAATAGAACCTCTTATACACTTTTGTTTTGATAAATGTCAAGTACAGAAGTCGTCACGCCAATTGCGCCGTTGAAAAACAACGTCAACATTTGTATTGACATCTCTGTCTTTAATATAAAGAAAGAAAGAGACTTCAACACGAATATTCGTCGAATTTCGCAGCACGGGCTATGAATGTGTATTTTGCGGTGTCAACTTTGGAGGTTCAATCAGCCTGAGGCATTAAAAAGGTTAATAACTGCTTTGCTCAACTGTCCTAGGTGTATTAGGCAGCTTCTTATGCCCGAAGGGCAAACGTACCAAAATAGAAGCTCCGTATTGCGGAGTTCTTTCAATAATGTTGTTAGGTCTTACAACTAATTCAAGTGACAGCTGAACACAGCAGTTACAAAGGGTCATACGAAATTTTACGTAGGTAAAAAAAAAATGTCATACTAATTCTAGCGCAATCACATAATATTACCTACAATATTTTAAAGTACATTCTCGTTCTTAAAATAAGTGGACAATCGACGTAATTATAGTTATATTTATAAATAAATAGTGGCAATTGGAACTTTTAAGGTGAGCTAACTGCTATACTTCAGTTTATTTAGAATTAGAAACCACAACAACAGTATATTGCGGCTCGTGAACTGTAATCTCTTTACAATGTGTACTAGAGTAACAATTGACAACACGCAAATAAAGTGACATTAAAACAATTTTATTTTGCGGCTCCCAGACTATTGTACTGTACTATTCGCTAGGTAATAAACAGTTGACCAGACGCAATATAATGTTAATGTGGTTTCTAATTCTAAATAAATTGAAGTATATATTAGGACAAGTTTTTGCGCGGCCGTCCCGCGGGGAGAAGTTGGGGGGAGGGGGCGAGGCAACCGTCCGACTCAATGAAGAATGTCAGTAGGTACGCCAAATCGCTTGAAACTTTGTAACAGTAATGTTTATAAATAAACAAACATAATACTTTTTATTTCATTCAAATAGACCCAGTAGTTTTGATTCTACAAACGTTTGAAATTTGGGTCAATAATATTAAAGCGCGTGGACGCCATCTTGCTTGAGTGACGTCATCGTTCCACTGCGGTACGCGCCCTTATATGAACGAGTAAGTTTACAGGGCTATATATTTTTAACCGTAATAAGTAGCCAGTTGAAATTTTCACAGAATACGTGTTATTATAAAATCTATCGTTTAAAACTATAAAATGAACAATAAATCAAATCCCAAGAGGGGTCCCCATACAAGAAACATGAAAAAAAATCTTTATTTTTAGCATTTTTATACGGATTGTATTTTTATAATGGCTTCCTATTTTGATGCTATTTTAAACTTAAATTGTAGTCTAATTTTCATTGTTTACGACTAAATAGCAATCTTAAGTAAAACTTCGGCAAATATGTGACAAAACTGATTTTATCAACACGATGGTTTAGGCGGTCACCCATCCTGTTTTAGACTACGCGTGTAGTTGCTTAACTTTGGAAGACGAAATACGGGTTGTATTTGTATGATAGCTTTTTATTTCGGTGTCACATTAAGCTTAAATGATAATCTAAACTCCATACTAACATATATAGTTTACGGCCAAACAGTAAACTGTAGTAAATCTCTTACAAATATGTTTAAAAGTGCCTAGTTTAAATCAACACGATGTTTAGGTAAGCGGTGGTTGCTTAACTTTGGTGGTAGGCCTTTCTTTACAAATTTCGTGTTAAGTAATGTAGAATTAATATCGCTACCGTATAAAAGAACGAACTATAAAACATGATTTTTTGATTGACCTAGTAGTAGTTCTGATACTTCGTGTATTCATTACATCGATTTCAAATTTCGCGCGCGGGCGCTACCAGGTTCCTCACTCAAGGTAGTGTGTGTTGGTTGTTTTTTGTGGGACCAACGCCCTTTGTTACACTTTGGTACAATAGAGGACAATCTTGACTTCTACGGCTCCGACATTTTAAACGAGTAAGATCACTTAAAACTACGGGTACGCTGTACGAGACCGCGTATATAGCGAACTGCGTGAATCATAATATTGTTGAATAGTACAGTCGAGTACAAAGATATGTATACACTTTTTCACCTTATTCCATTGAAATAAGGGCCACAAATGTATACATATCTTTGTACTCTACAGTACCTACCGCTGCAGGCTCGGCCGCCTGTGTCCCGCGGCTCGCACTTGGTTTTTAATTTTTGGCATGTTTCACCTTAGCTATCAACATACTTTATTGGTATTTTTATGTAAAAAACGGTGAACCCAAAATTAAAAGTACCTATTTATTATTCTAATTTGATTTAACCAACTTACTCGACAAACATTACAAACAGAAAAGCCGGTCAGTGACAGAAAGTTTGTTTAGTTAAACTGTATGTAATACAAAACAATAGATACCTCACCATAACTACCATAGTAACATCAAAACGAATTCGTAAAAATAATTACGAGTATTACGACTTACAAAGTTAAGCAACTACAAGCGTAGTCTAAAACAGGATGGGTGACCGCCTAAACCATCGTGTTGATAAAATCAGTTTTGTCACATATTTGTAGAATTTTTACTCAAGACTGCTACTTAGTCGTAAACAATGAAAATTAGACCACAATTTAAGCTTAAAATAGCATCAAAATAAGAAGTCATTATAAAAATACAATCCGTATAAAGATGCTAAAACAAAAGATTTTTTTTCATGCTTCTTGTATGGGGACCCCTCTTGGGATTTGATTTATTGTTCATTTTATAGTTTTAAACGATAGATTTTATAATAACACGTATTCTGTGAAAATTTCAACTGGCTACTTATTACGGTTAAAAATATATAGCCCTGTAAACTTACTCGTTCATATAATATATTGAACGATGACGTCATCATCCGTGAGCGCTAGCCGCCGAGTTTCGAGCGCCGCATACGAAGTTTAAAATTCAATATCTCGAAAAGTATTTGACGTATCGACATGATTTTTTTAAAGCAATTTTTTGTTTTTAATGAAGAATACGATAAGCCAAAAATCTAAACTGGCTGACATTCTCTATTGCGTTCAGTAAAATGATAACCACTTTTGTCAAAAGCAAAAAGGGATTTTTTATATATAAAGCGAGGTTTAGATAGACGCAATAAAAATGCAGAAGTTATAAATAAATAAATAATAAATATCAGGGGACAATGTCACACCAATTGACCTAGTCCCAAACTAAGCTCTAGGCTTGTACTATGGGTACTAGACAAGGATAAACATACTTATATAGAGAAATATATACTTAAATACATAGAAAACATCCATGACTCAGAAACAAATATTCGCGCTAATCACACTAATATCTGCCCTTACCGGGATTTGAACCCAGGACCGCTAGCTTCGTAGGCAGGGTCACTACCAACTAGGCCAGCGCGTCGTCAGTTGTCTGCTGTATTATTCCATAAAGTTAGAAAAGACAGCAAAATTGTGCTTCTTGCTCTAGAACTGACGAAGTAAGACAGCAAGCAACTTCTGCATTGTTATTGATAGTCTGTTTCGCGTTTACGAAATCGTTAAAAAAAGCTAGGACTCTATACTACTCGATAAAAAAATATCGAGTTTGAAATAAATGTTATCGTATTGTCAACGATATTAAAATTCAAGAGAAAATGAGATTTAAAGAAATACGATAACATGACAAAAACAATATTGTTTTCCCGAGTAGAATAGAGCACCTGGTAGTCGAGATCATAAATATGTGTACACTTTAGTACCTTGTCTATTTAATGTCATGTTTAAACTGCCATATATGAGTTGTCACAACGTTTATAGTGACAAGGTACTAAAGTGTACACATTAATGAACTCCAACTACAATATTCCTGGTTATTAATTAACTGAGTCAATCTTTTTTTTTAAATTACGCTACTCTTTTAAAAATATCACCTTTTGTTTTTTTTACTCGCCCAGCTTCTATTGTTTATTCGCAAATATTAAGATTTTTGTGTTTTGTACAATAGAGTTACATACATATGTACATATTCTAGCAACTAGATGTTTTTTATTTATATAATTTAGCTCTGTGATGACTTGAATTCATTCTACCTAAAAATAGAGCCTAGTTCATACGAAATACAGTTAAAAATGGATTTGATTGTCACGGAAATCACCGTAATCGTTGTTCGTGTCTGCGCGAACGAAGATTCACGACACGCCATATAAATTGTGTTCTACTGTAACAGAAACTCCTCAAGGGGCGAGACGAACTACTTTTCTATATATACTATGCCAAGGACTCTGGTATAACGTTTTATTTTGTGCTAGCGTCGGATCTGTCACTTCTCTATACAGCCCTTAAACTATCCCCAGTCAAATCTGTAATTGGCTTAAAACTTGTCACACTACGCTGTAATTAATTGTGCTGTGGGTTTAATGTGTAAAAAAGTAGTTTTAACAAAAAAATAACATTGGATAAGAGCAGTATAGTTTAGTATTGAATGTAAAAGAGACAGCATGCTACGACCGCTATTTTCCAATGCATTAATCATTAAAACTTAGTTTTGAAATAAGAACTCGTCAAGCAGACTTGAAACGTTTACTGAATAAAATATTAATTTACAATCTTTTTCCAACTACTCTATAGCGAAAGAGATGAATGCGGCAGCAAGCTATCTCAAGTCACAAGTATTCAAGTATTTCCAAAAATTAAGCACATTACTTAAGATCTCCTTTGGACTTAAGTTTATTGTATCCTACCTACTTGCCTATTTTTTTTAAATTGGGAAACAAGTCAATGTGCTTAATTTTTGGAAATGACCATTCACATGTAAAAACGAATCACACTGTCATCGAGAACTAAAAAGTGGTATAAGCATACGGACCTTTTGCCATTATATTGCTTTTTAGCTTAAGACAACAGTATTTAATTGATATTTAGTTGTCGACTACTTTTAAATTCATTCGACAAATTATTCATAACCTAGTTGAAACAATGAAAACTGTACAAATATTTCTGCATAAAAAACCTTTCCAATAACAATAGCTTATCTTACTTTTTCATGAAATACGTAATTCATTGACCAATTTTAGCGTCACGAATAAAAATACCGAATTTAAAAGTATAGGCAATTTACACAAGGCTTTTTTAATGTCCTCATAACAGTTAAGTCACAACACAATCGCACATGTGAATAAATACGAGCTTTTCCGACCAAATAATGATGTCTCATGTTCACGGATGACATCTGAGGGCTTATTGTCTAACGCACTCGCAATCACGATCATTTTCATTTTGTAGGCTTGTCTGCATACAAAATGAAAACAATTGCTCCACTTTGAAGCCGGTTGAGATTGCGAGTGCGTTAGACAATAGCCCCTCAGGGCCTCTATTCTAAACGGTAATAACCATAAGTATTGTCTTTGACGTGTTACGGTAGTGTTTCCAACTTAACCGCCATTACTGTCAAGTAGCATTAAAAACAATACGATACCATATCGTCTTTGACCTGTTATGGTATTGTTATGACGTCAGCAGCCATTACTGTCAAGTAAATAAGAGCTATCAAAACGTTGACAATACGATAACAAGTCAAAGACGATATGGTTTTGACCGGGAATAGAGGCCCTGGTTTCACGGCTGTCACATTTCACATACTGAATAATATGGCGTTCCCACACTTCGTTTATATAACATTTTTTAACACGTTTTACTAAATCTAAGCATTAGTGTTCAAAACTGTCTTACAGCTTCAGTGTGGGACCACCAACAGAGATACAAGGATAATATTTGTCAAAAATCAGTAACAGTAACATTTGTGATGGTCGTATAAAACACGCTTTAGCTGGATATTTAACGGTCAGTATTTGACAGCCAATCGGAATCAATCCATTGGAAGAACGCCAAAAATTTAGCCTACAATTTCAGTCCAATAGCGTTAGTTTCTTGGAACCAATGGATGTCAGTCCGTAAATTCACGGCGCAAGGTTGTCGCACACACTCTATGCGTTAAAAATAACATTAAAATAAAATAAGCTTAAAATGGCGTGACGACTGAATGGGCGGAAGAATCCTTGCGTTGCCATTGGACCAAAATTGGTGACGAACGGTTTGGCATTCACGTTCAAACTCGACAGGACGCCGCGCCAAATGGCGCCATGGACTGACTGTAAATGTCCAGCTTCACGCACACGTATATAGTATCTAGCTTCACATATTTGTAAAATATTCAGTTAAATGAATAACTTGACAGGTCCCTATGAATCACATATGATTCATGAAGACAGTTGCCCCAGGTCTGATACATTTATGAATCAAATACAATCAAATTTGGATATAACTTTACATACAGAAGCAAGCATTGGACAATCGATGTATGGGGACAGGTAACCTATTACAACATGACGTACTGGTGGCGTTTTAATACAGTGTAGAAAAAAAACGTATTTTCGATCAATATGCAATACGAAATATAAAAAAAAACCTTTTGAATAACACTGGCCGACTGTACTTCTGACACTGATGGTAAACTCGCTATAAAAAGACGAGTCAAATGAGTCCAAACTCAACGGGTCTACTTTGTACCGTTGAGGAGTTCCTGTGGCCACCTTCCGTCTCCATGATCATACCAGCTCGATGGTACCATAGTATTGTGTTTTAACCTACTTACAGTCATTAGATTGACTTGGTATTTGGCATGCTTATGCGATTAAGATGACAATACAATCAATGTAAAGTAGGCTAGACCCATCAGGCAATATGTTTGTCTCTGGTATTATTTTTATAATTATTATTATTTTATTTATGTATATATATATATTTATAATTATATATATGTATATTTTTTTGTTGGTACTTATGTAAAGGAATACTTTGTAAATATGTTCTTTGCTTTGTTTTCTGTCTTTCTTTTTTCGTGAACCACTTTTGCTAGTTTATGTAAAATTATATATGATCATTTGGTTGACTTAATAAATCAATAAAATATAAATGGTACCATCGAGCTGGTACGGTGATAGAGACGGAAGGTGGCCATAGGAACTCCTCAGCGGCTCATAGTAGACCCGTCGAGTCTGGACTCATTTGTCTCGTCTTTTGATAGTGACACCCGTATTCACAAACGTCACTATGAGGCCTCACAGTGCTCACGAACGCACAGGGTGGTTCACATCGTCTCATAAACAAAACGTCGGTCAAAAAGGACCAATCACAAAGCTGTATTGAACGCAGTGCTTTACTTAGTGAAGGATCCCTTAAGTATTTTATCAGTAACAGAAGTACAGTCGTCCATGCATTATAAAAAATGTTACACGGTTATTAATTGAACATTGTACAGAATATGGAATAATACTTGATACTAAATACAGATCCCGTGTTTCCATACATTCCAAGTCTACTTTTGGGGCAGTGACACACTCTTCCATGTACATACAACGACGCGCACGCTTCGCACTATAAGTAGTTGCCCTTATAAACAGCGTTTACAGAAAGCAAAACTCGATCTGGCTGTTAGTAACAATAGCGTGATAAATTCGATAAAATAAAACTCTGTCATGTATTAAGGACCATAGATTCTAAGGGCCTGTTTCACAAGCGACAAGTAAATTTATGTGCCAGTTAAAGTTAGCCCTCTCCTTGTCTATGTTTAAGTGTAAGAAAAGGAAAGGGATAAATTGATCTGTCAGATATGCTTTACTTGTCGATTGTGAAACAGACCCTAAGTGGAAAAAGAACGCGGCATGAAGGGCGAATAGCTTAAATATTGGTTATAGCAAATTCTACACTGAGATTTTCATTTTGTTTAAGAAAACAAATATTATTTATGGATTTTTGAAAATTCGTCTAGTCAGGAATAGAAGTGGTCAAGTATGAAAAAAAAATCATGCCTAAATAATTGTTTGTTTTCAATGTTCATCTTTAATTTAAAGGTGTATTATTTAGATATAATGATATTTATGATCTCTATCAATAACCATTTCGTTCTGTGAATTTTTAATTTTCATAATTCTTCAAAACTAAAAACTGGCCTCCTTTGTATAGAGTAGCTTATTTCCAATATTTAAGGTATTTGCCCTCTATGTGGCTTTTTCAATGTTTTCCATACCGCTTAGGTAGATCGATCGTGCCCACTCTTTGCGTTCCTTTCTAGAATTCTAGTATTCTATATCTATGGCGACTACCTACATACTATAACGGAATTTTCAAAGTGATGCCCTATTGGAACCCCCCCCCCCCCCTCCAATTGCAAAACTCCTATTTAGCACCCGTCAAAAAAAGCTTACACTTCAAAAGTACTAGGAGAACATAAACAACCAGGATAAAATGAGTTCTAGGTTTGGGAATCCACCGCGGGTCGAACTACTTCAAGTTCTGCATACCTAGTATTTTCCCGATTGAAATATCATTGTTTCATATTTATAAAATGACTTAAGTGAGGCGAGGTTTAAAACAATGATGTACAAAAAAACACATTCGTATTTCACCCTGGAGTACCAGGACCGCATATGTTACTAACAACTCAGATCAAGGCATTATATAAAATTCACTTACGATTTACCTCACTAGTCTATACAAGCTTAAACAAAATTTACATTTTGAGAAATTTACAAAAAAATGTCACCATCTTAAAAAAAAAAATGCTTAACAGCACACATACATATCTACCATCTCTTCCCTTTTTAGTTAGTTGGAAAAAGATAGCATGCGTTACTGTTAACATTGGAACCTAAAAACAAGTTTTCTCATTGAATAATGACTTTACTAAATTGAGTAGAGAGAACCTACGCATTTTAGAAAGCCATATTCCATTAAAAGTAAGGCCAAAACGATATCTAAATTTACTTTTTAACCACTTATCATTACTGAAATAAACGATCACAAGTTTAGTTCATAGGTTATTCGAATGACGTCACTTGACGATGACATTTTTAAATCTTTACTCGCATTATGACAGCACTTAAAGTTTTAAATAATACGATGACAATAGGTGTAAAAATAGAATAAGGCCCCTGAAGACACAAAAATAGCGTTTGCAATCTGGCTCTAAACATTTCCTTATAGTACATTTTTAAATGGCAAAACGGCCAGCATTCGGATTAAAAAAAAAACATGTCAACGTCAAAGTGACACATCAAGTGACGTCACCAATAAGGCAATGCTAACCTCTTGCATACATTTGCACGAATCAGTCGAAATTCACAGGGCGCTAGGTATGTTAAGTGGTAACGTATCAGAAATAGTTTAAAAATTAACATTTAATAGTATAATAATATTTAATAATAATTTATTATAGTCCACGATTCGTTTAGATCTATTCATTGCGAACTCACAACACAATCGCACTGTTATATTATTAAAAATATAATAATAGTCTCCTTGTGGTCTTATATGTAAATCTGTAACAAAAAAAATACATTCGTAAGTACGAAAAATACACATTTTAAATGTTTATTATATTTCAGAAATATTTAAAAATTATATTGGTCATTAAGCGTATTGGTCAATTTACGTATAGTCTGTGTCAATTCAAATTGCCAAAGATGTAAACAAATTAGTACTGTTTGTTTGACACATAACCTCAAATTTTCATAAAACATCTGTTTATTTAAAATAACGCATAATTAATAGTTATTTAATCTTGAACTTAGTGTGAAAGTAAATAGAAAGTGTACAAATCATTGCTAAGACCTCACATGATCTTTAAAATCACGTGATTATCGAGTATTAATGGTGAATTGGTTCGTTTCGTTGTGTTTACATCTTTGCCAATTTCAATTGGTACATACTATAGTAGGTACTTTTTTGCGTAGTAGGTACTTTGTTCATTCTGCGTATAGGTCAAAATACGTATTGGTCATAAAGCGTATTGGTCAATTTACGTATGCGTATTCCGTATTTGCGTAGTAAGTATTATGTTCATTCTGAGTATTGGTCTCTACGTATCTTTCTTTTCTCCTTTACCCTAGCCAATTTTATGACTCCATACCTGTCATAAGGCGTAAAATGCTTGATTCCTTATTAACGTCGTGATTCTATTATTTTTATTTCATTCCAGCATGTTGTTTCTTCTACAATGTGTTTGATAAATGTTTTTTTTTAACCCTTTTATCTTATTTATTAATATTTCATGTAATTCTAAGATTATATTCTTTATTGTATTCATTCAAGATTAATTGTTTTAACTTTTAGTGTTAGTCCCTAATAGACTGTATGATTGCTGGCGCGTGCCTGTTATTGGCGCATAAACATTTCTTTTACTGTATACATATATGTACCTATTTCAATTTGTAATGTTTATGTGCTGTTGGCATGTCAAATAAATAAATAAATAAATAATACTTCTTCTTCATTGAATTTATTTGATTTAATTACTTTAAATTATTAGAAAAAAATAATAATGAGGGCGCCACTGGACGCTCTAGTACAATCTCAATAAGGGTCGAGTTCACCAACCAATTTAACAGACGGTTAAGTCTTAATCAGCCGTTAGTTAGTGCAGTGTTCACCAACAATTAAACGGACGGTTAAGGGTTTAACGGTTGTCAAATGTATTGACTAACAGCTGATTAAGACTTAACCGTCTGTTAAATTGGTTGGTGAACTCAGCCCTTAATACATTTGATTTACTGTCATTAGGTACAAATGGAAAATCGTCCACGTGAAATAACCATTCTGAAAATGGGTCAAAAGTAATAGTGTCCAAAGTGAATTCAGTCAAAATGTAATTGTAGTATTTACAACCAAATTTATTTTCGTCGTAAATTAATTAAGTCCCAATGGAATTTTGTCCATTATAAATTATGACCAAAATGAAATACGCACAAGTGAATGTAGTGTAATATGAATTAAGACCATATAATATAATATAAATTGTACAAATTTCCGGTAGGACGTATTTACAATTGGTCATATTTCTGAGTGTACGTAAATACAAATGGACATATTTTTTTCGTCCAATGTCATATTGGACAATTTTACCATGGGACATGATTCCATTTTAGACGTTTTTCCAGATGGACAATTTTCCTTTTTGTTGTATTTCAAATGGTCATTTTTCTGAACTGACGTATAATTTCAAGTGGACGATTTTCTATTTGAACCTAATGACAGTAAATCATACATTTGACAACCGTTAAACCGCTAACCGACCGTAATTGTTGGTGAACACCACAGAACAGAAAAAACAGTAGACGTGTCAAGTGGGCGTGTAACGTGTGGCATAGTAATGTGGAGTTCCGCATAATCTACCATACTTTTGCCGCGATCGCTTATTTCGATATTTCGATATTTCTAAAATAGGAAATAGATCCAGAAGCATGCCTTAATGTGCTATTTTGGAGTGTAAAAACGATAGCCGCACCAAAAACATTCTCCATGTTGGCGTGTTGTTTTTATGATAGTTTGAATATTGGCGACACCAGGTCTGATACTAAGCGAAGCTCATGCCACTTCCACTGTTTTTTCTATTCCGTGGTGAACACTGCACTTAGTATAATTAGTAAAATAAAATAGCTACATACATTTCTCCGCGTCATCCTCCCGCCCTGGTACTCCGCTAGTCGTAGAGGTCCTGGTCGTGGTCGGGCGAGCGCGCGCGCGGCGCGGGCGCGGGCGGCGCGGCGGGCGAGGCGCCGCCGTAGTTGAGGAAGTCCCACACGAGGATGGTGTCGTCGTGCGAGGACGACACGATCTGGAACTCGTCGAACTGCAGCCGGAACACGCGCCCCGTGTGCTCCTGGGGGCAGGGGGGATTCTATACGACGCTGGCGTGAGCTGCTCATGGGATATGAGAGCCTGGTACTTTTAAGTAGGATACTGAAGGCGAGTTTCATAATAACCATGACAGGAGAGAAATTTAGGCGTGTATTGACTAAAGTCGCCGTCAATAGAATTTGCGAACTATGTAAACAAATTAGTACTGTTTGACACATAACCTAAAATATCTATTCACCAAGCGTGTTTTTATTAAAACTAACGTATAATGAATAGCTATTTCATCTTAACCTTAATATGAAAATAATGATTTAGTGTATAAATCGTTGAAAAGACCTCACTTAATCTTTAAAAGTACGTGATTATTGAGTAATCATGGTGAATTGGTTCGTTTGGTTTTGTTTACATAGTTCGCAAATTCTATTGACGGCGACTTTATATGGAAATATGCCGAAGTATAAAAATGTCCACTTGAATAATTTCGTCCGTGCATAATTTGGTCAAAGTATAAAAATGTGCACATATATATAAGACGGCGTATAAAGATGTTACGACAATAGACTATAAGGAAATATGCCGAAGTATAAAAATGTCCACTTGAATATTTATATACATAGTCGATTTTTATATAAGACATTTACTTACTATACTATGATTGTAGAAATTTTTATACTTTGAGAGTAGTCATTTCTACATTTCGACTTAATAAGAGTTAGACGTTTTGAAGTATTGGCTTTCTTATACTTAGACTAATTTATGTTTTAAAGGTAGACATTTTTATACTTCGGCATATTTTCTTCTAGTCAATACACGCATAAATCAGGAGAGAATGACAATTAAGTACAGTTACGCCAGGTTGCTTTGAATACATGAAAAAATTAAATAGTCTTGAAAAAATACACGTCAAATAATTTTTATCACTATATTTTTGTACGAGCATTCTTATTCCTTTGTTGACCTTTTTGCTAATTACATTTATACATGAAAAATATTTATAAGGCTGTTTAATGTTACCCGGTATGACTGCATGATAATTACAATTATTTAATTAATAAAAATGAAATAAATAAATCATAAATAATGACAATCATTTCTAGGGTTCCGTTCTGTACCCAACGGGACCCAATTTAATTTGCCTACGCTTTCAGTTCTTTGTCCGTACTTTAAAAGCTGTACTTTTGAGCCGTAATAGATATCAAGTAGATTTCTTTTTCAGAATATGGGGTCTCCATACATGGAATGTTTTTTTTAAAACATACAGGCGTCAAATTTGGTATGATTATAGTACGAACTCAGAAGAAAAACAACAAATACAAAAAAAATGGTCAAGTGTGAGTTGAGCTCCCTTTCATTCGATTAAATATCGAATTCAAATCGGTATATAGTAATACCTACTGCGCAGCGGTACGGAACCCTCGGTGCGCGAGTCACGACGATTTAAATAGTCACAATCGTAAACTTTTGTACGTAAAACTCACGCAACATGTGGCATAAAACCAAATCACACCATTGAATATCTATATATATAAAAGGCTAAACTGACTGACTGACATATCAACGCACAGCCGAAACTACTGTACCTAGAAACTTGAAATTTGGTACAGGGGTTCCTTTCATGATGTAAGTGAGCACTAAGAAAGGATTTTCCGAAAATCGACCCCCAACGGGAAGAAATGGGGGGAGCAGCGGGAAACTAATTCTACGCGTACGAAGTCGCGGGCGTCCTCTAGTCGACAATAAATCTGAAGAGATCAATCCATCATTGACGTCACTCACCACTAAAGTCCCCAGGCACAGCTCTTGGTGCGGCGTGCGCACGTCCAGAGCTGCGGGTAGATCCCACACCTTGATCTTACCGTCGTACGCGCCGCTTACTATCCTCTTGTTGTCAAACCTGCAATAGATATTATCAAAGTTTATATTACAAGCCGTGGAACCGTGAAACAGTATAATGATGAGCTTCTGACTTATGGTAACCTGGTAGCTCTCCATCATCAGAGTTTACATTTCAAGCCGTGAAACCGTAGTGTTTTAAAATGATACTGCTGCAGACTTATGGTAACCCCTTGGTGACCCTCTTAATTTATTCAATCTCGTAACAGGGGTCACCAAGACTTCGTAATCCTGTAATTTAATTAAGCGACGACTTATCCATGTTTACATGTTACCCTGGTACTTCCCCTCTGGCAGCATTGCCTTGTATGACTAAACAATTTCGATGAACGAGGAAACTGCCAGCTCTTCGATCTCCAATGACCTCAATTTCACCATGATCACAATGTTATCCTGGTACCTTTTCCTATTACCTTCCACTTAAGACTAACTAACTACTACTAACACCACCAAGTTTCTGTTACCCTGGTACATTCGCCATGATCTAACCTAATAAATCTTCTCTGGATGCTATGGATGGTCTATGGATGGTCTCTGGATGGTCTCTGGATGGTCTATGGATGGTCTCTGGATGATCTATGGATGGTCTATGGATGGTCTCTGGATGGTCTATGGATGGTCTATGGATGGTTTATAGACGGTCTCTGGATGGTCTATGGATGGTCTCTGGATGGTCTATGGATGGTCTATGAATGGTCTATGGATGGTCTATGGATGGTCTCTGGATGGTTTATAGATGGTCTCTGGATGGTCTATGAATGGTCTATGGATGGTCTATGGATGGTCTATGAATGGTCTATGGATGGTCTATGGATAATCTCTGGATGGTATCTGAATGGATACTGACCGTATACACCGCACCAACTCCTCGTGCCCCTCCAGCACGCGGATGCACTGTCCGCACTCGATGTCCCACAGCCTGATCGTGTTGTCCGAGGAGCCTGACACGACTAGCCTGTCCCGGTACTGCAGGCACGCGATGCCTCGCTTGTGACCGTTTAGCGTGCGGACGAACTCGCACGATGATGTGTTCCACACCTGCACACAATATTCATGTTTAATAACATAGTTTTCTGGCAGTTTCGTTTCTGTTGGGGTCACAGTTTTAACCTAACCTTCTTTTCTCGCAACAACTCGTTTGTGTTGTGGTTAAAGTTCTAACGTAACCCACTTTTCAGGCACAGTTTCGGTTCTGTTGGAGTCACAGTTTTTATCTAAGCTAATCAACTTCTGTTCTAGCAGAAAAAAGCTATATTAGAAGAATGCTGTAGGATTGTTATGGTAAGTACTACATATAATTATTTTAAAATGAAAGTCGGAAAAGAAATTAATTTAAAAAAAATCTGCTAAATAAAATGCTACAAAATGAATACTATGGGTAGTGAC
Organism: Acleris cristana; assembly: GCA_948252455.1. NCBI lineage: Eukaryota > Metazoa > Arthropoda > Insecta > Lepidoptera > Tortricidae > Acleris > Acleris cristana. The sequence continues at coordinate 6,212,216 of OX411798.1, read as the reverse complement.
AGTTATGCCAAGGTCTTTAGGCATAATTATCATACAACTAAAAGTGATTCTGCGATACATATTATGCAAAGTGTATAAACAATATATTTCTAAAATAAAATATAGCTTTTCTCACTAAAATATGAAATTACCGTAAAAGAGATCACCAAAAATGAAATTAAAATTAAAATCGGCCAAGAAATACATGATACAAGCATTTTAAATTGCTAATAAAACGGCGTTTACACAGAGATTCGATATGCACTGTGACGTCATGTAAATTCTGTTTTGCTAGAAAGAGATAGGAACGAACAAATTTGTATAGCTATTCAAGATGATCTTTCTCAACTGTTATCATGAATCAGCTTTTATTGAAAATGTGCAAAAAAGGCACGAATATTCCCTATTATAATGTAGTGTGTATTGATTTGCAAGTTGCGAAAAGTTTCCAAAATTTGAAAAAGTCCTAAGAAATATCCGGAAACTTTAGAAATATAGGAAATTTAAATATAAGAAACGGAAAGTTTCAATCGCCACGCACGATTGTGAGAAGTTTCCGAAATTTTCCTACATGAAATGTTCCGCAATTTTGGAAAGTTTCGTTTGGCACATCAGTTGGTACACACTAACCTTGATGGTGCGGTCGCCGCTGGCGCTGACGATGTACTTCTCGTCGAAGTCGACGACGTTGACGGCCGCGCGGTGCCCCACCAGCACGCGCCGCAGCATGATCTCCGTCGTCGACGTCATGTCCCACACCGCTATCGACCGGTCCTGGATATACAAAAAGCAAGCTTTAAAAAATCCGACTGTTGCTAACTATAGTCTGTACTTTTAGGTATTTAAAAAAATGTAAACAATCCAAACCACGTGGCATTGTTGAGCAGCCAATCAAAACCGTTTAATCGCACTTTGACGTATCAGTGCTCTACTTCTATTGGCTGACGAACTATATCACGTGGGTTTTTTGTTTACATTGTTTTTAAATACCTAAAAGTACAGACTATAACTTTAAATCGGAATAAATCCTAAATGAAAAATAAATAAAGAAACCTAAAGTTGATTTTTAGGGTTCCGTACAAAAAATGAAAAAACGGAACCCTTATAGGATCACTCGTGCTTCTGTCCGTCCGTTTGTTAGTCAATTTGCTCCGAAACTACTGGACCGATTGAGTTAAAATTTGGTACGCATATGTAAATTAATGACCCAAACACAGATTTGCAAAGTTTTTTTTTTAAATAAGCGTCATTTTGAGGAACTACATAATTATAAAAATTAAAAAAAAAATGTTTGCAAACCTTACCGTGTCATATATCAAATGAAAGGGCTCGTTATGTGGATCTCAAATATATTTATTTTATTATTGTAAAATAAATAGTTTTTATTTTATTCATGAAAGAAGACGAAAATTGACCATCCCCACCCCCTAATCTCTGGAACTACTGAGCCTAAAATTTTGAAATTTTTTTTTACAAAATATTTTTCATTGCTAGTAAATTATAGTTGATTACAGGAAAACCTATAAGAATTCTATCAATTGGAAATGGAGAGATAAACTCAATATAATACGTTCACTTACGGAATATTGTACGGAACCCTCTCCACGCGAGTTCAACTCGCACTTGGCCGGTTTTTTAAATAACTATTCTATGATACCCCACTTGTCATAGTTGGTAGACTTATTTTTTCTTTTTTCATTATGGCATCTGGGTAGGGTGACGGCACCAATGATGGACACTTTTAACTGACAGGCACCAGTAATGGACACTTCACTATTAATTCAAATTTCATATTGTCCTAAATTGATTGTTGCAAAACAAATGAATAACCCTTATCTTCTGTAAAATAAGAATCAAGTGTCCATTATTGGTGCCTTGTCCATTACTGGTTCCATCACCCTACCGCCATATTGAATTTTGATTACTGTCATATCTTTAGTGACAATGAACCCGTGTCCGTCCGTCTGTAGCACCGTTACCTTGCTGCAAGTGACCATCATGCCGTTGCAGAACCGCAGGTGCAGCACGGCCTCGCAGTGGTGTATGAGCGTGTTGAGCATGGCGCGCTCGTCATACTATAGACACTGGACGGAACCCGTGTCCGTCCGTCTGTAGCACCGTTACCTTGCTGCAAGTGACCATCATGCCGTTGCAGAACCGCAGGTGCAGCACGGCCTCGCAGTGGTGTATGAGCGTGTTGAGCATGGCGCGCTCGTCATACTATAGACACTGGACGGAACCCGTGTCCGTCCGTCTGTAGCACCGTTACCTTGCTGCAAGTGACCATCATGCCGTTGCAGAACCACAGGTGCAGCACGGCCTCGCAGCGGTGTATGAGCGTGTTGAGCATGGCGCACTCGTCATACTATAGACACTGGACGGAACCCGTGTCCGTCCGTCTGAAGCACCGTTACCTTGCTGCAAGTGACCATCATGCCGTTGCAGAACCGCAGGTGCAGCACGGCCTCGCAGCGGTGTATGAGCGTGTTGAGCATGGCGCACTCGTCATACTATAGACACTGGACGGAACCCGTGTCCGTCCGTCTGTAGCACCGTTACCTTGCTGCAAGTGACCATCATGCCGTTGCAGAACCGCAGGTGCAGCACGGCCTCGCAGTGGTGTATGAGCGTGTTGAGCATGGCGCCCGTGTTCACGTCCCACACGCGCACCGTGCTGTCCGAGGAGCCCGAGATGATGGCGCGCTCGTCGTACTGTAGACACAGGACGGAACCCGTGTGGCCTTGTAGCTCCTGGAAACATGTAGTGGAGTTGATTGATTAAAATTTAATTGACGTTTTTATGGCATTGAGGCAAATTTAGAGGTCAAAATTATCAGGTAGGTCATGTTAGTTCTTCAGAGCAACCTAGAAATAGGAGCTCCGCAAAGGCGGAGCTCCGTCGAATTCGTTAAGATCTACTAAAATGCCCAGATAAACAAATCATGTCAGGACAATGATTCAAATTTCTTTGGCCGTACTACGTGGTAACGCTGCCAGCGTAATGTCACATTTATTTATTTAAACTTCTTTGCACAAAATACAACAAAGTACAAATGGCGGACTTAATGCCCAATGGCATTCTCTACCAGTGAAACAGTAGGCGAAACAAAAAAAAATCCAATGTCGGTGCGATGAAAAAAAGCGTTGAAAAAAACTGTTACAATAAATTTATGACATTATCAAACCGATTCGACTGATACCTGTTAATTTATGTGTACTTGTGTCACACTACTTATGCTGTTAGTTAAATTCATGATTCTTTGACAAAGCCTGTTGCGGATTATATGTACTAAACTTAGCCCCACCGAATTAACTCATAACCAAACATCTTTCAGAAGGCACAAAACCAACACCCGTATTCACAAACGTCACTATGAGGTCTCACAGTGCTCACGAACGCACAGGGAGGTTCAAATCGTCTCATAAACAAAAGGCCGGTCAAAAAGGACCAATCACAAAGCTGTATTGAACGCAGTGCGACTCAGTGAAGGATCCCTTAAGTATTATTTCTGAATACGGGTGTTACGCCCTAATAAGGGGGTAATTCATAATTCAGAACAGGCTCACCTTAACGCATTGTAAAGTTTTTCTGTCCCATATTTTGATTGTGTTGTCCCTGAGGCCGGAAACTATTTTGTTGTCGTCATATTGCAAACAGTACACGCCTTTAGAGTTCTCTGATCTGCAGTTTATCCTCTGGAATACAAAAAGAAGGTTTAATTAAATATATGTTAAACGGTCCATAGCTCCCAAAAATTGTTATGTTTTTATATTAAAACTATACCTTGTTCGGATAGGTATTTAACTAAATGTAAACAAACAAACCACGTGACATAGTTGGTCAGCCAATACCGCAGACCGCTGATAAGTCAAAGCTCGACCAGACAGTTTTGACTGGCTGTTAAACAAAGCCACGTGGTGTCTGGTTTGTTTATTGTATACTTAAATCCATTTGGATTCGTTGACACTTAGTATCCATTGATGGATCCCGGTATATAAAAAGTTCAATAGAATCCATTAATGGATCTTTGTAGACTTCATCGTATATTTAAATCCATTCATCTAGCGTGTTAAAAAGTGAAAATGAATCCAAATGGATTTAAGTATACATTAAATCCCACTCGACTCCATTAATGGATTGTAATGTACAAAAAGTCCACTTGACCCCATTAATGGATCCTGTCAATGGATCCTAGTGAACGGAGGGGCGTTAGGCAATAGCCCCCCTGGTTATACTGTACTAGAGGACGCCCGCGACTTCGTAAGCGTACAATTAGGTTCCCGCTACTCCCCCCATTTTTTCCCGTTAGGGGTCAATTTTCGGAAAATCCTTTCTTAGTGCTCACTTACATCATGAAAGGAACCCCCGTACCAAATTTCAAGTTTCTAGGTACAGTAGTTTCGGCTGTGCGTTGATACATCAGTCAGTCAGTTTAGCCTTTTATATATATAGATATACAGGGTGAAATCTAAATGGTGATCACCATCACCACCTCTTTGTTCTACCCACGAATATGAACAACATTCACTATGGGACTAACTCTGAAATCACGAAAAAAAATCAGCTGTTTCATAGAAAAGTTCAATAGGTACTCGACCAAAATGTATGAAGCTGCTGATTTTTTTTCGTGATTTTTATATGGTCCCATAGTGAATGTTGTTCATATTCGTGGGTAGAACTCAGAGGTGACGATAGTGATTACCATTTAGATTTCACCCTGTATATAAAATCTCTGACTATTTACCTGTAAGTTATGCCTGCCCATCCGCCAGTTATCCTCGATGGATCGAATGTCCTGGATGATCTTGGGGTACAGCTGTCGGTAGAACGAGTGTGGGGGGTGCTGGAGGCCATCTTTGGGTTTAAACAAATACTGAATCCTGAAATAAACAATGTATTAAAAATTATTTATCAAATTCTGATAGTATAGGACCATGGAGGTACAGACAGGGCCTCTATTCCCGGCGGTTATAACCACGAAATAGATAAAACAGTGGAAGTGGCATGAGCTTCGCTTAGTATGAGACCTGATGTCGCCAATACTCACAACTATCATAAAAACAACACGCCACCATGGAAAATGTTTTTGGTGGGGCTATCGTTTTTACACTTCAAAATAACACAATAAGGCATGCTTCTGGATTTATTTCCTATTTTAGAAATATCGAAATATCGAAAAATCTAAATAAGCGATGGCGGCAAAAGTATGGTAGGTTATGCGGACCTCCGCATAACTATGCCACACGTTACACGCCCACTTGACACTTCTACTGTATTGTCTGTTCTGTGGTTATAACGATATCTTCTTTGACCTGTTACGGTATTGTTTTGACGTCAGCCGCCATTACTGTCAAGTAAATAAGAGCTATCAAAACGTTGACAATACGATAAGAGATCAAAGTCGTTATGGTTTCTAGTGCCTAGAATACCAGGCCAGATGTAGTGGTCAAACGACATTATACAGCCAAGTGTAAAAATATGGGAAAACACTATTCCAGTGTAATAGGAACTTTGCAACAATTTGACGACGCGCTGGCCTAGTTGGGAGTGACCCTGCCTACGAAGCTAGCGGTCCTGGGTTCAAATCCCGGTAAGGGCAGATATTTGTGTGATGAGCGCGAATATTTGTTTCTGAGTGTATTTCTATGTATTTAAGTATATATTTATGTATATAAGTATGTTTATCGTTGTCTAGTACTCATAGTACAAGCCTAGAGCTTAGTTTGGGACTAGGTCAATTGGTGTGACATTGTCCACTGATATTTATTTATTTTATTTATTTATTTATTTATGAGAGGATTTGTTTTATACATATTTTTGCACAATTACTCTTATTTTAGGTTATCCAGGTAAAATGAAGACAGGTTGAAATAACTTTACTATTTAGAGAAACTGAGCGTTTGAGTCAATGACAAAATTGCGGAAAAACCGAATAGGGAACTTTGCCCAGTGGGACAGAAATGGCTAGAGAAAATTGCATGAATTCCTGTTACTGTGCCAAAATGCACCTACTCCAAAGAATTTAGTAGCTGCAAGGGCTTGAGGAGAAAGATAGCAATTGTTTTATATGGACGGCGTAAACATTAGTGCGAGAGAGATAAATATAAATAAGTTATTGCTATTTATAAACCTAGGTTTTAGGTAATAGTGAATACACAGTGGCCAAAAGGCCAGAACGAAAATGTCCTTGAATAGCAAATATGGCTTCGAAACGAAACGCCTAATCGAATCCGGTTTGTTGAAAATTAGACGTAGTTTTGCTAATTACAACAAAATGATTAAAACTTTGTTCATTTGAATTACCAGGAGAGCATGAGATACTAGCAGTCACTTCAAAATACTTCCTGTCTTGCTTCTCAAAACGAAGCATTTAACATAGCCCCATTTATCACGCATTTCAGGCGAAATGTTGAGGGCGAAAGAGAGCACGTTCGTGTCAAAATTTGCGTTACGGAGTAGACCACGAGTACCAGGATCGCCAACCACAACCTACCAAAGATCTAGTTGCCATTATGATTTACCAGGAGAGCATGAAATACTTGCAGCCACTTCAAAAACTTCTTGTCTTGCTTCTCAAAAGGAAATCATCATTTACCATCTGATCCCATGCATTTGAAGCGAAATGCTAAGAGCGAAAGACGGCTTTCGTTTCAAAGTAAGCGTTACAGTGTTGGGTACCAGGAAAAAAGTACTAGGATCCCATAATAACCAAAGAGCACTCACCATCCTCTTCGCTCTGCTAGCCCTTGCCATAACGTGTCGGTGCGTACTTTTCTTTCAACCAGTTTCTTCCACAGCATGCCTTCAGAGATGACTCTTTGCCATTCACGGCAAACCAGCTCTGCCGCGCATAATGAACTCGCGTCGAGATATGAAAGTATATTTTCTGCGATGTGGTCTAGACCTTTTTCTGTTGAGAAACAAAAAAACCAATTAGAAATTGAACTCTTAAGTGGATGAAATAGAGGGATAGCAAGAAACGAATTTATTTACCTACAAAAATGACACAGATTACCAACACAGACATTTATAACGCCCTGGTATGTAGTAACATAATACATTTAGCAATTAGATTTCACTAGCGACCCGCTACTTTGCTTCGTTTTTTGCGATTTTTTTGTAATACCCGTACATAAACCTGAATTTATATAAAAACCTTCCGTAAAAATATCTAACTGATGGTGAAAACCGTATCAAAATCCATTGCGTGGTTTAGAAGTTAGAGGATATACAGACAAGACAGACGCGGAAAGCTACTTTGTTTTATACTATGTACAGATGCCTGGGTTTGAAGTCTAGCCACGTCTGGATTCTGCTACCTATTTTCATACAGTGGCAAAATACGAACAGATGCCCTTATGCAAGATGCATATCTGTGATTTACATGGACGTCAACCATTTCCCTTGTAGATACGTGAAAGAAAACCGAGAAGAGAAATCAGAAACGACACATAAATAGTACTCAATTATTTTGAAACGAGTCTAACGAAAAGCAATCTTTGAAAACACCATTACCAGCGCAGCATGAGGTTCAGGAGTTTTTACCACTCTAGCGACATCCCGCACTTTAAAATCATTCAAGACGTGCCTACAGGTTACAAAGAATCATGGATACATACATACACCCGCATAACATTACACTCCTTCCTTCTCCCTCTTCCTCGTCAGGTAAAAAATAGTTTAACCCTTAATAACATAAAAATGAAAAAAGTCGTAAATTTAAACCCTATTTGATTTTGAATTAGCATAAAAAATTTACACAAAAAAAACAAAGTTGGCATTATGTTATGATGGAAATTTCCATCAGCATGCAAAGAAGGGTTAATACTGCAGCGACCGGGAAAAAGGCCGTTGCAGGACGAGTATAAGTTAGCGCAACCGAGACGCTCAAGGCTTTAGTCAAAACATGGTTTTAAAAAGAAAAAAACTCGGGATATAATGAAATTTTATACATTCTTCTCGGCCGCCGCCAATGGTAAATAAAATAAAAATGTCTTTGGCTGGAACTTCGCGGGCCATTTTTACAATAAGGTAAGATTAATATTCCCGAGCATGTAGGAGAATCGCTTCATCGGTATGGTTAGGTTAGTACGTAACACTTATATGTATAGTAACCAATTTAAGTCGAGCACATCAGAGTTACTTAAAATGTTGTAGTGGAATGTCATCGTAACCTGTATGTATAAAATTCATGTGTTTTTGTTATAGTTAAGTAGTTGTAAGTTCCTTGCTTGCGTCACAAGACAATAAATGCGTTCTAATTTAAACCTGTAGGTATACAGTACTATGTAAATGTTGAGTACAGTTAGCGTTGAGTTGCAGGCTTTGAGTGTTACTTGTAAGTTTATGTTGTTATACCTACTTTTTGTTTCTGTAATTTGTTACTGTACCTTTTCCAATAAAATAAAATAAATAAAATAAAATAAATACCTTATTTTTGCGTTGGAGGCTAAAGAAAGAAAGAGACAAAACGCATATTTTTCTAGCTATTTAACTCAATTTTCGTATTAGACAACCTACTGTAACTCGTAACTGATCTAAAAAAAGAGCAGTAATAAATGTTAATACAACTTTCTTCCCTTAGGAGAAAAAGTTTAACTTTATTGTTGGAAATGAAATGACATCGCAGTAGAGAGCAAAATGAATGCATATATTCGAGCGCCGACGTCAGCGAGTGCCGACTGTGTATCGTATCGATTTAATCAATTTTACATACGTCATCTGCAGACTGTTCTATAAATGCATTTTATATTTTTTTATGCATGCAGGATTGCATTACGTTTTATAAGGTTTAAGCGAAGTAAAAACCGTTCAATTGCCATAGAAACATTTCCTGAATTAATACAAAAAAAAAGCGGCCAAGTGCGAGTCGGACTGGCGCCCGAAGGGTTCCGTACCATTATCTATTCAAAATTAGCAAAAAAAAGATCACGTTTGTTATATGGGAGCCCTTAAATATTTATTTTATTGTGTTTTTAGTATTTGTTGTTATAGCGGCAACAGAAATACATCTTCTGTGAAAATTTCAACTTTCTAGCTATCACGGTTAATGAGATACAGCCTGGTGACAGACAGATGGACAGCGGAGTCTCAGTCGTAGGGTCCCATTTTTACCCTTTGGGTACGGAACCCTAAAGACGCGGCGCAAATATTCAAGACTTGCTTACGTCAAAAGTTGAATTTAGAATATCAGATCAATATTTGTGAATCAATAAGTTACTGCATGTTTTATGCAGCAGGTATCGACGGAGATAGCCATTTGTTAGTGTAATGTACGGGCTGCCTGTACAAAATATATATTCTAATCTCACTGTAGACTTGTTTACGTCAAATTTTCAAGTGTTTTTAGGGTTCCGTACAAAAAATGAAAAAACACGAAACCCTTATAGGATCACGTGCGTCTGTCTGTCCGTCTGTCTGTCACAGCCAATTTGCTCCGAAACTACTGGACCGATTGAGTTCAAATTTGGTACACATATGTACATTGATGACACAAATAAAGAGGTGCAAAGTATTTTTTTTTTAAATAAGTGTCATTTTCCGAAGACACACTGGGAAATTAAAAAAAATAATTGCGATCCTTACTGTTTCATATATCAAATGAAAGGGCTCGTTATGAGGATCTCAAATATATTGTTATTATTGTAAAATAAATAAGAAGACGAAAATTGACCATTCCCCCCCTGATCTCCTTGAAAAAAAAATACAAAATATAGTTCATTGCTTGTATATTACAGGAAAACCTATAAGAATTATATAAAAAAAAATACGTATGTACGGAACCACGAGCGGAGTTTAACTCACAGTTGGCCGGTTTCATATTTTTTATTACTCTAAGTAAGAAGTTCATATTTTAAAGTATTCATGGTTTCTTGGAAACCGCTCTAACTAACAATGGAATATTTATTGTAAATAAACCGATATGTCAAGTTTCCATCTTCGGGAAAACACGTCGTGACCCCGAGCAACTTTTGAAAAAAAGGTTTAAAGAAACCTACAGAACCTGTAACTTAGGTTAGGTTTCTTTGTAAGTTAAGATTTCAGGACAATTATGCATTCCTAACTCATAAAAAATCGAACAAACGAAACAGTTGGTAACTTAAATTTGACCTTGTAAAGTTACGCCCACACCGGTGCTTAAAATACAGTGACGGTACGGAATCGCAGTGACGCGTCATATCAGCACCGTTTTTGACGCAAGCTCCACACACCAATGCTTAAAAAACGGTGACGGTACGGAATCGCAGTGACGCGTCGTATTAGCACCGTTTTTGACGCACGCTCCCCACACCGCTGCTTAAAAAACGGTGTCGTTGCTTAAACAAACGACGGGGTCATAGTAACAGCATGGCGCCGTTTTTGACGTACCGTTAAGCATTGGTGTGGAGGGCATGAGTCAAAAACGGTACGGATATGACGCGTCACTGCGATTCCGTACCGTCATCGTATTTTAAGCAACGGTGTGGACGCAGCATAACTCATAAAAAATCGAACAAACGAATCAGTTGGTAACTCAAATTTGACCTTGTAATACGTAACCGCAATAAAGTTAAAACACCACTTTTATATTTATTAACATTAATCTTACAAAATCTTTACATGGTATAAAACAAAGTGGCTTCCCACCGTCTGTCTCTCTCTATGTACAGTCACCCAATTTAATTCATCGGCCTCTATGGAACTATATCATAGTGACGTAATGATTCAATTGGATGAAACTTCTTAAGTATTGAATTAAAACGTCACTTTGACATAGTTCCATAGCTGGCCTAGGAATCAAATTGGTTGAGTGTACGCTTAGATCTTGCAAAGTACGCAACTGATTTGAATGTGGTTTTTATTAACAGATGGAGAATGGAGTGATTCAAAAGAGTTTTTATGTATAAATAATTCTGGATTATAACGGGGGTTACATAAAACTCGCGTAAACCGAAGCGTAGCGAGGGCAGGTCGCTAGTAATATTATAATCAAGCTTATCCTGGTAACTTTTCAATTAGGGTCTCCCCAAACCTATCGACGCGGATTCGGCTTGAGCGAGTAAGTAAAAGTTTAAAGTCCATGCAATAAGAGCGAAACCGGCGTCGTTCCGTTCGCAACGCCGCCGAAGCGAGCCGAGCCGAGCCGATTGACGTTCGTTTCGCTGTTATTGCGTAGACATAAACCCCCTTACTAATAAACATTGAGTAACGGTGGTATTGCTATAATTTTTTTTGTCCTTATCTGTCAAATCCAAATGTCATAATGACAGATATGGACAAAACATTGTATAGCTATACCACCGTTAATCAATGTTTATTAGTAAGTGGGAAAGAGTTTTTTGATCAGCTAACGCCGATTTCGCGTCGATAGGTGTGGGGAGACCCTAACACAACTTTGACCTTTCTTTTTTGGTCGTGTTACATTCTGAATAGTGAACCAAGTAGCATATGCACTTACTGGGCAGCATGCTGATGAAGTCCCGCTGCAGCATCGGCTTGAGGTACGCGTTGATGTGTCCGTGCTGGTAGTGGCACATGCGCGCCAGCAGCTGCTCCACAAACTCCACCTGAAGACATATTGTCATCATGGGAGCCGGACATGTCCAGTGGGCATCTAGGCCATAGATCTCCTTGTTTGGAGCTGAGCTACTCGCGTTTGGACGTTGTATTTAACTAGGCAAAAGATTGGGTAAAGACTAGGATAGTTTCAGTATATAGGTCTCTCGGGATCTTTGATTAGTACCGAAAAAGTTTAGTACAGGGTAAGTCGAGGTTGGTATGTGGGCGTTTTCCAAAAAATATGTACATGAACTTTTTTTTTCAGAATTCGTTTTTTTTTGGTTTTTCTTACTCAGAATCGTTGAGACTATCAATCCTCATACAAGAAAAAAAGTGTCCCAAATATTCCATTCCACTTCGTCACATTTTTGTACGCAGTCTTTTTTTATTTATATGGTCGTGACGCACTAGAAGAAAAGACTTACATAGTAAAATCTGGGACACTTTTCTTTTATGAGGATCGATAGTTGTCAAGAATTCCGGATAAAAAAGTTCATGTACACTTTTTTTTAAAACGCCCACCTGAGAAACGGTCGCCACTGTATCCCAAAATATACAGCTCTATGGAGGATATCTCACTTGGTGTCCGCTTGGTTGCGCATCGCGTCATAGTATATTTAGATGAGGGCGGCAACTGATTGCACCGTCATGGTGTCCCGGTGAGAAGCGAGCCTTATAGTATGTCCATCGACATCCAGGATTTTTCAATCTCCAGTCACCGTGAAAAATGCGGATATTGGCAAAAAAATAATGCCCATCGACTCTATTTCTATCAAGGATTAAAACTCAAAACTTTGAAATCAAAGGATATCGATGAAGCATATCAGAAGACGGGGATTATTTATTATCCAACAAGTCAAATCGCGACTTTCCCGCAGGGCGGGAGGTGTAGCGGGGAGAGGAAGCGGGCGTTACCCCCCACCGCCGGTCACCCCGCAGGACGGTTGCACTTGAAGTTGTTGGACTACTGATGGTGCTTACCTGGTCCGTCTCGTTCCATCTCCCGAAGATGTTGAGACAGGTGTCTCGCTCTGCCGTGTACGCTGGGCTGCTGGGCACTGGCTTCACTCCAGTGTCCAGTGACGTGAGTGACGTCACCTGCAACCAACATAGAGTCAGTTGGATCGATGGAGAAAGTTTTGCTTGTTAACGTTGGTTGTCTTTTTTTAAAGGCATAGGGACGGCAAAGAAGCACGCAGTTTATCTGAAGGTAAGTGGGATCAGACATTTTCATTCTCAAGACAATCCAAAGACTTCAAAAGCATTGCCAACCCTGAGGACTAAGATGGAATGCCTCTATGCTAGTAGATTTACCGGTTGTCTTAGACCGGGTACATATTGGGCGCTTTCAAACGCGCGCTTTGCCAACGCGCGTTTTGAGAACCGGGAGTTCTGTTGATGTGTACACATGCAAGCGCGCGTTTGAAAGCAGTGACGTGAGTGACGTCACCTGCAACCAACATAGAGTCAGTTGGATCGATTGAGAAAGTTTTGCTTGTTAACGTTGGTTGTCTTTTTTTAAAGGCATAGGGACGGCAAACAAGCACAGTCCATCTGATGGTAAGTGGGATCAGTCATTTTCAGACAATTCAAAGACTTCAAAAGCGTTGCCAACCCTGAGGACTAAGATGGAATGCCTCTATGCTAGTAAATTCACCGGTTGTCTTAGACCGGGTATACATTGGGCGCTTTCAAACGCGCGCTTTGCTAACGCGCGTTTTAAGAACCGGGATTTCTGTTGATGTGTACACATGCAAGCGCGCGCTTCTCCTGGTTCTCAAAACGCGCGTTGGCGAAGCGCGCGTTTGAAAGCGCCCAAAGTGTATCGAGCGTTATCCCCATACGGGAACACAATGTTTGGCGGTAGGTTTAAGGATAAGACCGGGTACACATTGGGCGCTTTCAAACGCGCGTTTTGAGAACCGGGAGTTCTGTTGACGTGTACACATGCAAGCGCGCGCTTCTCCTGGTTCTCAAAACGCGCGTTGGCAAAGCGCCCAATGTGTACCCGGTCTAATATAGTGGTCGGGATCCGGGCGGAACCCGCACAAGGTTTTACTACCACTAAAATGTGTAAATCATCGTCAACAAATATATGACCAGACATAATCCTGTGTGAACTTTATACTCGTCTTGGGAACAATACTTAGAAAAAAATACATACAATAATGGGGGCGATCACTAGTATATGGAAAAAGCATCGATAATGGAGTTTATCGATACAGGAACTCCCTACCTGTCATAAATTTTTGCCCCCTGGATTACAATGTCTGTATATGACTTTCGATTTTGTTTGCAAAGGGGTTTATACTAGGGACGCAACGATTACGAAGCGGTGCATCGTTTTGCATCTGTTATCGTAACAATTACGATTAATAACTAAGCGATTTACCGTACCAAGAATCGTCACGAAGTCGCGGGCGTCCTCTAGTTGTAACATAATTGTGAAAAATAGAAGTAAACAGCGTTAGAACGCACTTAATAATGTCTGGCTTAAACAACAAGATTTCAATGCAAAAAAAACTCCCGTTAAGGTAGCAAAGTCGCTATTCAAATGATTTCTTTTGTTTAGTACTTATTTCGTTTAATTTTGCACTAATCATTAGCGGTTGGAGTTTTAAAATAGAAACAATACCATTGTTTGAAAGATTAGCTCTCTAGTGGATTCCGACATTTTGTAAAATTCCTACTTTACTATAGTCTGAAGGTGTTCCAGCTCCAGCTGCGGTCGCGGCCGGTATAGTCAGTCATGAATATATATACGTGCCGTCAAAAATATCTATACGCCCCTGCTGCACCGATAATAAGGCAATATTTGGCGCGAATGGCCGTATATGCCTTTGACTGTAAATCAATTTTATTAGTTCGTGTACTCGTGCCGCGGTTTTTATCGAATTGTAAACAATATTGCGGGCCTAATATGGCTGCGATAACGCATGACAAAATGTGGAAGCATCCGTCACTTTTTGACAAGTATATAAAGAGAGTGACGGATGTTATATCCACATTTAGTCACGCTATAAACGCAACCATATTTACATTTTTGCCTATTTCATGTGACACTGACTTTAGGCTGCGGCTCCACTGACGCGGAGATGAGCGGAGTGGAGCGGAGCTGTGCCAATATTAACCAATAGAATCTAAACTAACGAGCACAAGGCGCGCTCGACGTGACCGCATGCGCCTTCTATTGGTTAATATTGGCACAGCTCCGCTCGTCTCCGCCTCAGTGGAGCCGCACCCTTAGGCTCTCCGCAACGTCAAATAAGCGATTCGAGATACGATGCGATGACGCGATGACTAACATGTATAGGAGGCTATAGCAATACATATATCAATAGATCACCGCATTGACCCCGAGAACCGTTATGTTGGTACAATCACATCGCGATACTAGTTTAGACTTTAGCGAGTGCATTGCTACAGAATTCGATTGCCGCAAAAAAATGTAGCCGTGTCATTATCTCACTAATCGCCCTTTCGGATACACTTCGACCCTTTAGGATCTTTTGTGCACTTACGCTCTTACACACTCAGCTGTTCGAATGTGCAGGTTACCTCACTATGTTTTCCTTCACCGTAAGAGCGCCGGGTAATGCACTTAAGTTAGAAAAACTCATTGGTACATGGTTCCAACTTAGTACCTTATGATCACGAGTCGACCCCCTAAGCTACTAAGCTAACGACGCTCTCGTATTGCTGCATAATATTATAAACTAGGTTTTGCCCGCGTCTCCGTCCGCGAAGTCGTTTATCGCCGATCCCTCGGGAACTGTCTAATTTTCCGGAATAAAAACGATCCCATGTCCTATCCCAGGACCTAACCTATATGTGTGCCAAGATTCATCCCGATCCATTCAGTGGTTAACGCGTGACTAAATGACCAACATTCAAGAGTCAAGTTACTCTGGCGAGATTAGTTGGGGCCTACTTGGGGCCCGTTTCATGAAGCTACAAGTTACAAATTACAAGCGGAACTCTCTTTCTAACTCATTTTCCTAAAAACATAGTTCTGCTTGTAGTTTGTAACTTGTAGCTTCGTGAAACAGGCCACTGAAGTGACAATATCATTCCATGCATTCACGATAGAGATTCATCTTGAACAAACTGAGAATTGACCTCCAGGTGAGCTATGTTTGTTAGCCTTCTCTATGCCACAAAACTATGTGTAAGCAGAATTCTGTTGAATCTACTACAGTGATTAAAATCAAACATGTAAACATTCAGTCTTTAATAATTTTCCTTAACAGTAGCTTTTTGAGCATAAAAATAAAATAATTAGCATATTGCTTCTCCAAAAAAACTGAGTCATGAGCAGGTACGTCAACTTGTCAAGTCACAACTTGCTTCACTGATCTTAGACAAAGGCAATTGATGATTCATTATAAGCATTTCTTATTGCTGTTTAGTCATCAGTTTAGAAAGTTAGTGAAGTGTCCTGATTTTAAATGGTCCATTACACCAAGAAATATAGAGTTCTAAAAGTAATTTAAATTAAGATGATACGGTAGCCTATTTGGTAGTGACTTGCCCAAGATGGGTAAGTAGAGGCAAATATTTGTGTGATAAGTGATAACTGAGATTAATTGTAGTCGAGTTCATTAATATGTATACACTTTAGTACCTTGTCACTCTAAACACTGTGATAATTCATAAACGGCAGTTTAATCTTGACATTAAATAGACAAGGTACATATTTATGAACTCGACTGTACCAGTCTTGGGCATTATTATTATTTTTTATTTTTTATTATTTTTAATTGGGAAAGTAACTCTTGTTTGTTTGTTGCATTTATCAGCTTAAACAGTTGAACTAATCTAATGGAAACAGAAGTAGATTTAGGATTTGCTTTAGGAGTTTGACCCCGCTGAGGGTATGTCTCGGAAGATCAATTTAAGATTTGTCACTGTTTTTGGGGATACGCCAGGGGGGTCTTCAGTAAATAACTACATGGATAGAACTTCTTATTAGTACATCTCCCACTGAAATCACCTGGACTACTTTGGTATTGTTGGGGGATTATAAAAGCATTGGAAAAGAGATGAGACAAACATTTTATTCAGTAAATGTAAAATAAATTCTTGGCTGTTGTGGATATTACAATGGCAAAAGGTCATCAAAAAAAGAAGTTAAAAGTTACCTTAAAAACCAGTTTTTGTAAGTAATAAGGAAAAATCTGTGTAATTGGGAATGGGAATAAGGAAAAGTCTACAATTAATATTTAATATAAATACTAAAAAAAGCCATAACATTCAAAACATACAAAGTTCTTTTTATAACATTATAAAACATGATTTCAAAACAAAAAAATGTTCAGAATTAAACTCCTTTTTGCAATTACAATATTGACACAGCTGGGAATCCTTACCAAAAATCCCAATGGTTTTCTTCCCACACTATTCAAGATTAGTTGTTGATTTATAACATGCATATTGAAGAAAAAAAAGTGCATCTGCAATTTATTAGTTATACCAATTTCAACCCTTATTCTATACTGATAAGAACACAATTACAATAGAAGTTCTACATCAATTGTACCCTTGTTTTTTTTAAGGAAGACAGTATGCAAGCAGTTTGTGCCACTCAATATTTATCCATAGTAACATTAATGCACATACTTATAAATTATTACTTAATATTTTACCTATTGTATAGCTGGCATGCAACATTAAACAGGTATTTATGTTTTACAGCCTTTTTAAATTAGAAACATCCTATGAAGAAAAAACTGTTGTGTACTGTTTGACAAGCTATGTTAAAAACTGCAGTAGGCAACTACAATTTGTAAAAACAGTGCCAAGTGTGCCAAGCAGATATAAATGTCTTATCTTCAAGAGTATTAAAAATTTCGAAAGGATGTAAATGATGTCTACAAAGTTAAAAGTACTTTTTTATAAAGAACAAATTGGCATTACAAGGGTTGAATTCTGTTATTGTTTTAAACTTGTGGTTTATAAACTAAACATGTAACAAGGCTATAAGTGCAGCATTTCATATCTACATAACGATTGCATGCAATCAACGATGAAGCGCAACATTATGTTATGTCATGTAGTTCCAAACATCATAAAAATTGCGAAATTTTTCGAAAGTAGCACACCAAATTTTTTCATAGAAAATGTGTCTAAAAGTGGAAATTACAACATTAGATTGACGAATGTATGAATAAACTTCCCTAACAACAACATTTACATTTGTTTTATTGCCGATAAGAGTCATTTTCTCCAAAATATAACGGTATCCAAGGAACAAAACGGTCAAAGCGCTTCGTGTGTTTCAATATTTAAAGGTACTAAGGTACTTTTTGCATATTTAGGGTTTAATCAGGTATATAGTATGGTAACTTCGTAAGAAAGAGTATGAGGATAAAGTTAAACAGAAGATGACTAAAAAAATACAATTCTCGGAAACGTCTGCATTGCAGGATAAAAGTTTATTTCTTGGTTTTATAATAAATAACGGTGTTATGTAGCGCTACAAAACAACACAAAAAGTTAGTCAAACAATACAGAAGTTTCATTTCAAATAGTAAAAGCAATTTCATTTTATTTTGTTCTCAAAACACAAAATAATCGAAATCAAACTGTGTGGTGCCAAAGATGGCGGAACAGCCATGACAGAACGGTAATGCTCTAAATAAAAATTCCAACCATACCTGAGGTGGTGTTGTATCTTCTATCATCCTTTCAGTCTCCATTTTTACTATATCACTGAAAACATCAAATAGTCTAGTAAAATCACCACTAATAACTAAATCACAATCGCTAAATGGTCATTGCTCGCATGACGTCAAACTCAAGCACTAACTGTTACGTTAGGACTGGTGATAATTTACCAATTGTCAGATTGTCCATGTGTTAGTTATTGAATATTCTAATAACGTTGAGTCATTCAGTAAATGGTTTTTTAATATTAGTATCATTTTAATTAAAATTAAATTTATTACGTATTATAGAGTATGACATTTTGGAGTGTTAAGTTTGCTGATTTCTTAATTTCTGCATCAATTATTAGTTAAAGTAAGTAATAGTTTCTACTTGAATGTAGTGAATCAGCCGTTCGGATACACTTCGCAAGGTTCCATAGAGCTATAATTGTTTGGAACCCAGACTAAATGGCAAAATAAACTAGAATCCGAGCTATATTTTACACCGGAAGTAGACTGAATATTAATAGTTATGTTGCCAGGTAAATAGTTTTCATCATGTTCGTAATTTCACACTGTTTTGTTCTTCATTACCTCACGTTTATGTTAGGTCCATAGGAAATATTGTGCCTTGCTTAAAGTATCAATTAATCATAATTATATTTTATTGCTAAATTGTTTTTTTCCGTTTAGCGAAATCACACTTATCATGCTGGCAATAAATGCGCAGCGTCACAAAATAAAATGATAGATGTGATATGAAACTTCAATTAGGTATCTGTCAAGTGTCAGCTTTTCTGTGTATGTATACAAAGACTTCGAACCGTACAGCTGTGCAGTGTAAATAAATGCAAACAAGTCTTGCTAATGATATTTAAATAATAATGAGAGAGAGGATAACGACCTGTGCCAATCGGTTATAAATGTCTCTCACTGTTAACTTTCGACTTTTCGCGACTACACGTATTTGTTGTCGTATTAGATAAGCGATAAAAATAGTGGTTCATTAGCATTGAATTAATTAGTGTTTAAATTAATTAACAATGAAGATAAAGGTGGACCGGAGTCTAGTGCCCATTAAGGCGCATTTCTTCTTCTTTTTTGCTGGTAAGTGAGTTGTTATTAATTGTAGATTAGCCCAAATTTTATTCAGGTCAAAACTCGCCTCTGAGCGATAGCTAACAATTTGAAAGTAGTCTAATCTACTTTCGAATTTTAACTATCGTATCGTAAGTACAGGAGTCATTAGCTAAATAGTATACTTTCTATCAAAAGTTCAAACATAGTTTTCTAATCTAAGATATATATGTCAATACCTAGTGATTAAAAAAAAAAGCACCGTGTTCTACTTACTACTAATTTATTTTTACAGTTTTACAGCATAGTTCTATGGAACTATGTTTACTGTAGGAGTCACCTAATTATAATAGAGCTACATGGCCTGTGAATGTTTTGTAATAAGTTACAAATATCAAAATACTAGGGTCAATATCACAAGTGTGGCCCTTGCCTGCCAAAAGGTTGCCGACTGCCGTTCTATATGAATTGGATTGCACTTCTAACCTTATTATAACCTGTGGCAGTTTAATATTCTTCTATGAATTAATTGCACTTGTGCCTTTTCTCCATAGGAGGGCAGTGTATCTGTATGTCTGTAACATTGTAGCTCCTACACAGATGGAGCGATTTGGATGGTTTTTTTTTAAAAGAACGCTGGATTAATTGGGAAGCTTCTTGGTTATGTTTCCTGAATATCGGTTGGGCCGTTTAAGAGATATCAGCTCTGAAAGAAGGGGTTGAAATTAAGGCAACGGAACCAGTAATGGACAAATCACTAAAGTCTGTTCCTGACTATTCGTTCCGTCACTCTTGTATACAAATCAATTTACCATTATAACTCCATATTCGCGTACTTTTGAAGGTTGAGCATAGTCATATTATTTCTTTATACACTTAATCATTGTCTTCATGTTTATTTTGAGGTAGTAATCTCTATTTAACCTTGTATTTTTTGATGAAAAGTGCTTTTGGTAAAAGATGATGACACTGACTGGTGCTTGATACATACATTTAATTTTTTCGAAATATATTTGACATGAAAATGTAGAAGAAGTTTTGATAGATTTTATTGATAAGCTAGGTTTTCGTCTCTGTCGCACCCAGCATAATAATTGCAATACATAATAATACGATGATGATGATGAATATATATTCAACCTTTTTAATAAACTAATTAGAGGTATAATTATTCTCATCGCTATTTCATCCTCTATCTAAAGACAATTACAGTTAGGTATACTTGTCATTGGTAGTCCGAATAGGAACAGATTTTAATTATAACTAGGGACCTGGTTTACCTTCGGAACCCAAAAAAACCGACTCAGATAGGTAAGGTTAGACCTATAGGGCTATAGATAGACCTTATAGATAATAAAGCAGTTTTACTGACCAAACACTATGAACTTATACACAATCCAGGACAATGAGAAACTATTGATCAGCTTTCATAAATATTCAACAGAATTCATAAACTGTGGTATTATGAGTTCAGTTTACGCTGAGGGGACAGGACAGAGCTATATAACTGCTATAGATCTGTCCTTTACGCTCAACGTAAAATTAACTGCATGTCTATGTCATAATAACCTCGGTGCGATGTAATGATTATATTCTCACGTAATTTATACAGTGCATGCAATTCATAACGTTTTTTTGTTAACGCAGTAAAAGAGATGACTTATATTATATTATAACTTTACTAGAGGACGCCCGCGACTTCGTACGCGTAGAATTAGTTTCCCGCTAATCCCCCCATTTCTTCCCGTTGGGGGTCGATTTTCGGTAAATCCTTTCTTAGTGCTCACTTACATCATGAAAGGAACCCCTGTACCAAATTTCAAGTTTCTAGGTACAGTAGTTTCGGCTGTGCGTTGATATATAAGTCAGTCAGGTTTGCCTTTTATATATATATACGAGTAGATTAGATCGTTATTTTATACCTATCCTAGTCCAAAGGTCCAAAAAAAATATCGGACTTAACCTCGTCTAATCATGTCATGCATGAGTGAAGCATGCAAAATGGCTGTCTGTGTGCGTGCATACGCACACACGTAAACTATCACTCGTACCGTGGCTCGGCGCGTTGTCTTACCTAGTGTATTTGTGTGCGTGCGGTAAGTCGTGTACCCTATAACAGTGGTTCCCAACCAGTGGTCCGCAGAAGCCAAAATATGGTCAGCAAATGAGTTTAAATTTAGCGGGCGTGAGCCGTTCTCGCCGTGCAGTGAGTGAGATTATTACAGTTTATTTTTATTGTACCCACATAGTGGTCCCTGCTATCAAGAATAATATAAAAGTAGTCCCTGACCAAGAAAAGGTTGGGAACCCCTGACCCATAACGAACGAAATGGCCGACCTAGCATGCTTCACACCTTGTTAAGGCCCAGCCACACCGGATGCGTGCGCGTAGGCGTTCGCTTTCCACTGCGGTGTATAGTACGAATTTACATACGACATGCCACTATAAAACGCAGTGGAAAGCGAATGCGCACGTCACGCTTGGCTGGGCCTTAAGTGCAACGTTACGTCTGTATTTTAGTATCTGTGGTTGTACTTTAATGTTAACATTAAAGTATTACATGTCATTAAAATATCGGTTATCGCCGTAGTTGCATCTTAATGTTCACTTTAAAGTATCGGTGCTATACTTTAATGTAAACATTACGATACAGGTAAATTAAGGTACAGGTTACTTATGATATGCATGTACCTCTAGATAAACTTATGTATGCGACTGTACGCATGATTAGGCATTAAAACACTTGTGTGATCTTATTAGGGTGGGTTTAGACCAAGCGAACGAACAAGAATTCTATGGCATTATCTCTTACGTTTACGTTGTAAAAGTAAAGACAAAACATGTTCTAGAGCATTCGCTCGTTTGGTTTAAACCCACCCTTATGAAACTCGCCTCACGGCTCGGCTCGTTTCATAAAACCACACTCGTGTATTACCTAATGCCTCTCATTATGCACCAGTCACATAAATAACTATAATAGTATATTTTAGTAGGTACCTTGTCTGTTTAATGTTATGTTTAAACTGCCATATATCGTCATAACTATGAAAGTAACAAGGTATTAAAATGAACTCGACTACCTACAAATACTTGTTAAATGTTATAATTCATACTACTATCTATATGCGAAGAATCTGCAGTTTCTATGTTGCCACAGCAAACGTTTCTAATCCCTTTATCGTTTATAACATTGTTATCTTAATAATGTCTCGCGTTTCAGAGATTATCTTACTTTGTCTGTGTTTAAATAAAGTAATCTATAAGTAAGTTAAAAGTTAACGTGCGCGCGTTATTAAGTTTAACGTATCTATCTGTCAATGTGTTTTTTAGGGGACCGTACCAAAAATGTTAAAAATGGAACCCTTATGGTGAGACTTCGTTATCTGTCTGTCTGTCTAACTGTATGTCACAGCAGGTTTTCTCAGCAACCTACAAATGCTATCAACTTGAAATTTGGCATAGTTGTACCACTTGCTTGCCCGTATCTGATTTTAGTAAAAAAAAATGAAATTAATTTTATTAATAATTGAAAAATGTACAAAAAATGACCGTTCCCCCCCTTATCTCCGGAGTTTATTAGTCAAAAAATCTGAAAGTCCTGACGTATAGATAATTACTTATATTTTATGGGAAAAATAAAATGAGGTCTTCGTTTCTGAGAAATAAAAAATAAAAAACTAAGAAAATCTGTATTCAAATTTAAGGTAGTCAAAATGGACCTTAAAATAAAGCTCATAACAAAATGAGTATTTTCTTTTGCGGTTACGAAGCATATTATCTTAAATACTGAACCCTCGGTGCGCGAGTCCGACTCGCACTTGACCGGTTTTTTTAAATAAAGCTATTCATTATTTCGATCTGCCTGTTTAAGAGATATCAACTCTGAAAGAAGACTTCGCCATTATATCAGGGTTTTTTTTACCCGACTGCGTCATAAGGAGGGTTATATTTTTAGAGTGTATGTATGTATTTCTGTGGGATCTCTGCCGTTTGGCCAAATATTTTTTGTGTCATTTGGTCAAACGCTTTTTTTTCCAAAACTGTAAATATTTCTGGATTTTTATAAAACTAACCTAACCTATAGGGTTCTACACGATAGTTCTGAAATAAATCCTAAAATATTAACAGTTTCGGAAAAAATAGCGTTTGACCAAATGAAACATTTGACGAAAAATAATTTGGCCAAACGGCAATAAGTACACCATTACTGTGGTACAAAAGAAAAACGTACACTAGTTTTTCATTATATCTACGTGTCGTCAAATAATGTAGGAATATTCTTGATCCTTGAACTTCAAGTTAGAGTGAGAGTGCGTTTGCTGGATCCATAACAATTACTGGCTTACTCCCTCACACACATACATACATACACACATACCCGCGCGCACACACACACAAATTCACATACACACACACACACTCACACTCACACTCACACTCACACATACACTCACACTCACACACACGCACAACTATGCACAATTTTAACAATTTGTTTAGTTACGCAACCTAACGTCGGTAATCTTTGTAAAAGATGTGAAAATCTGTAATTGGCTGTACTTGTTGATATTGTAATATTGTATGAAACACCATGTAATCGCTGTTGATTTTCCAATAAACCATAAATAAATAAATAAATAAATTAGGCTACTTTAATTTTGATTTCGTAGGATCATACCACGCTTATCACTTAAATAAGTAGCAATGTCCTCGTACCCCCTTAGAAAGTGATGGATGTGATGTGACATAATCCTGTTACGGCGGCAGGATGGAACCATTAATGGGCCTTGACAGTGAATTGATCAGATCTGCTCTGATTCATTCAGGTAATCAGGCAGAGCCGCTTTTCGCCTGGGACTGACGTGATTGCATCAATTGATAATGCAATTGGATTTATATTTTGTTTCAATTACATTAATGTACTAGACGACGCCCGCGACTTCGTACGCGTAGAATTAGTTTCCCGCTACTCCCCCCATTACTTCCCGTTGGGGGTCGATTTTCGGAAAATCCTTAGTGCTCACTTACATCATGAAAGGAACCCCTGTACCAAATTTCAAGTTTCTAGGTAGGTACAGTAGTTTGGGCTGTGCGGTGATATGTCAGTCAGTCAGTTTAGCCTTTTATATATATAGATATAGATTACTAGACGCCTGTAATATAAACAATATAAGTATGTTTTCGATAATGTACAGATTTTAATTGTTTATTTATCCTTATTTATCCTGGCACTGATTTAAAGCGACGGTAACACATTTGTCAAATTAAAATTAACGAAAACCAAGATTTAAGGCCAGTGCTTTTGACCTACGACTTTGCCAATGAGTTGACGGGTCCCCGCTATGCGGGGCTCTTGTTCCTGCGCGGTTTGGCGTTCGGGCGTTTATACCTAAACAAGTACAACTAACCTAACTTACCTTTTGTTTGGGCTTTCTTAACATTTTTTACTCAACCATTAATTTTACAGCTCACTGTGAACTGCCGTACTGTTTTCCTAACTGCCCATTCCATCATTTTTACTGCCCATTTATTTATTAAATTGCTTAAATCAGAATCAGAATAATCTTTATTCAAGTAGGCTTACATACTGCTGCGCTGGTTCAAATCGCGACCGATCAGAGAAGAAGAGAACTGAGTATTTACTGAACTGAAATTTTAGGATTAAATAACCGTCCAAGTTTCTTTTTATAACTGCTCATGTTTTCCTGTCCCACTTTTTAACCAACCGACGACGAAAAACAGCATTGCCCGATTAATTCTACTAACTGCGCCTAATAAGCGCGCCCTAATTATAAAATAACAGTTGTAAAAATAATAAGCCATTTATCATCGCTCTAATGTACCGTAATGCACGAATTATTTATTAGGAAAAATACAACTTATATTATGGAGGAGCACACAATGCCGCCAATAGAAACTTCGTTCGAGTTTTATCTGTCAAACGCAAAATTGATGCGTTCCGAAATTAATGATGCAAGTGATGTCCCAGTTTAAAAGATCTAAGCGTACATACATCCGAAGCGACTTTGTTTTATACTATGTTAAGATATCAAAAGCAATAATGCTACACCGAGTGGAACAGAGGGCCGCTATTTAAACTTCTTTCTAAAAAAAACTTTTATCTTTTTGCAACAGGCAATAAAAATAAACTGCGATAATAAAACAGTCAGAGTGTTTAACGACTATCTAGATTATTTTCATATCTCCGAGACATGCAATAAAGAGGTGTTGTGTGATTGGTGATTACACGCAAATGGTTTGTTATCTTCGCTCGTTTCGTTGTGTAATGTGATACATGATAAATGATATGATAAATGTCTGAAGTTTGATTAACTCTTTTAAGAAACTATTTAATAGCCCTTGGATTAACCTCGTAAGGGCCTAAGTCCTAAATTTAGGACATTTGTCAAAGTTTGGCTCTGAGGCGGAGATAAGCGGAGTGGAGCGGAGCTGTGCCAATATTAACCAATAGAATCCAAACTAACGTGCGCAAGGCGCGCTCGACGTGATCGCACGCGCCTTCTATTGGTAAATATTGGCACAGCTCCGCTCCGCTCGCCTCCGCCTCAGTGGAGCCGCACCCTTACTCGTATGTTAGAGAAAGACACCAATAGTTGCCGACAATAGTTATTCCAGTGAAAATATGGCCCCTTTAGAAGCTCCTTAACAATAATTCAGCAAAAGGTCGGCAACCTTTTCAGTCGGAAGAGTCAAAAATTACATTATACAAAATTTCAAAGTTTTTAAAGAGCACAATTTTTTTTCTTGCTAACATATATAAAGTTGGAACTAAAGAGCCGCAGCTTCAGATCCAAAGAGCCGCATGTGGCTGGCGAGCCGCAGGTTGCCGAACCCTGACCTAGTCCAAAACCAAGCTCTGGGCTTGTACAATCAAGTGTAAAATATGGGAGAACGCAACATCTCAAAATATGTCCCATTGCACCTTATGCGGCTTATTCCCAATTGTCCGCACCCTAGAGCCGAATTAGCGGAAAAAAAATCCTAGTTGTCCGCAGCGTGAACAAAGGGGTGCGGACAACTGGGAATAAGCCCCTTATGCCAGTGTGATAAGAACTTCGTAACATATTTACTAGAGGATTCTTTCGATACATATTTTTGCACTTGACTGTACTATGGGTACTAGAAAACGATAAATTTCCCTCTATACAGGGTGGAAAGTTGAGATGGGGCAGTAAGGGCAGATCGATTTGTGGGTTTTCTAGTACTTTAACCTCAGTTGGTCTCAAAGAGTGTTTTCATCCTTGATAGAAATGGGATCGATTGGCATTAAAAAAAAATACTCAGATCTGACGATTTTTTCGCTGACTGTACATTTTATCAAAAATCTGTGAATGTCGGTTTTCATTACTATAAAAGTTAGTAAAGATCTCCTAAGAGCATTTTCGCGTAGCAGCAAGGGATCTAGTAGCTGCCCTTACTGCCCCATCTCAACTTTCCACCCTGTATATAAATACATATTTTAACAAATAACTCGCGCTCGTCACTCAAATATCTGCCCTTACTGGGACTTGAAACCAGAACCGCTGTCTTCGTAGGCATGATCACTACCAACCAGGCTAACGTGTCGTGTCGTGTGATGCCCTGATAATGACGTGCCCGCTCTCCCCAGCGCTGGGCCCACTGCTGCCCCAGATGAACGTGTTCGGGCGGCAGCTGGGCGTGTCGGCAGCCGCCATGGGGCTGGTGACGTCCGTGCTGCCGCTCCTCTGGGCTGCTGCGAAGCCCCTCTTCGGATACGTCGTGGACTATTGGCCGGTGGGGATCTTTATTTCTTCACACAGTGGCACAATAGAGAATATTGATGACTTTTTTTACACAGCTTCAATTAAAGCTGACTCATGTAACAAACAGTTGAGAAAATCATTTTTTGAATAGCTATTAAAATAACCAATATATAAGCCAACAAAGATTTGTTCCTATTGGTCTACGTAATATCCGAATCGACGACCTTCACCCAGCTGTTTATTCGATAAAAAGTATTTTATATCAAATTTAATATGGTAAGTAATATAATGGCGAATAGGTTGACTGAAAAATTTCAGTCCAGTACAGACGATAATTAAAAAAAAACTAAAAATGTTTTTTTTTTTAAATTTTTGTTCCTTGTTTAATATACCAATTACATACTAATCGAAAGTATTAAACCTATAAAATATACAAAAATGTCCAAAAATTACCCCCCGCCTTATCTCCGAAGTTTATTGATCAAATAATTCGGTAAAAATCCTGACGTATAGATTATTACTTATATTTTATGGAAAAATTAAAATAAAGTGTAATGAACACTTTATTTTAATTTATTTACAGTTTTTGAGCAATAACAAAAAAACCTTTGAAAATCTGTATTAAAATTTAGGCTAGTCAAAATAGACTTTTGCATTGAAAATAAATTTCATACCAAAATGAGTATTTTCTTTTGCGGTTACCAAGCATATCTTAAATACGGAACCTCGTTGCGCGAGTCCGACTCGCACTTGACCGGTTTTTTCTTACTGTACCATTTCTTTTTCAGAGACACCGGAAACTAGTCTTCATGCTTTTGATCACTACAATGACAGGCTCGTACTGCGGTCTATGGTTCCTCCCAATGCCCGACGCAGCGCCACAGACAACGCACATGATATACAAACTCAACGACACCATCTATTTAAGAAAAGTCGACAACACAACCATAGGCGAAAACTTGCTAGAAAAATACAACTGTCACTGGACTTGCTCTATGAACAACAGCTTTGACATATATCTGTCAAACTCGACGTACATAAACACCGTCTATGTTGACGACGATGTGAACGATATGTCTTGCTCGCTCCTTAAAATGAATTTCGATAATGCTAGAGAGGGAGAGATTGTATGCGCGCCGAAAACAGATTGTAACTTGATTTGTTTGGATATAGATTTGAATAATACAGTTGGTAACGGGACGGGAAGTGGTGGGAATAGAACGTTGGAGGAAAGTAATTTCAAATCAAATGAGGTTTCTTCGGGTAGTTTGTATGTGTCGGCTGCGTTTTGGGCCTTCGTCGTGTTCATGTGTGTTGGTACTGTGGCGTTCAATGTTGCCAACTGCATAGGGGATGCCGTGTGCTTCGATGTGCTTGGTAAGTTTTTTTGGGTGATTCTTCGAGCGTTTCAACCGCCTCATTTTTCGGGACACATTTTTGTAGAAGTGGCTGCAGATTCCGATTTCGTTTCTGGTTAGGTATCTAAGTTTACCGGACATCTAACAAATATCCGAAAACGGCATCAAAATATACGCCCAATTCGTTAAAAATATGTCCACGGTAATGAGGCGGTTGAAACGCTCAAAGAATCACCCTTTTACTGTTTTATTTGTATAACCTCCTAAGGCCCAAGGTCCTAGCCATAGTACTTATTAACTTTCTCATTCAGACCCAGCTCCTTCGACAGTTGTGTAGTCATAGCGCACCACGGTCCTTCCAGTAGGACTTAATAGAAAACCCGCCAATAGCGTACCACGGTCCTACCAGTAGGACTTAATAGAAAACCCGCCATTTTGTCTTCTAAGTACTTGGGTCTGAATGAGTATAAAACAATAGTACTACTGGTAGGACTACGGGCCGTAGTGACTAAGTACATGCTGAATTTTTCGTTGGGCCTTAGGAGGAAAAAATATGCATTTCCGTAGTTGAAAGAGTAAATTAGATTTTGCTCCCTGGAGCTAAGCTATGGTCTATTCCCACGTATTTTTTCCCAGTTCGCACCAAGTGAAAAACAAACACGGGAACACCAAGTATGGAGAAACAAACTTTATGTGATTACTTAAAAACGTGATTATAAAAAAAACGGGCAAATGCGTTTAAAACTTCACTGCTTTGTAATGATTCTAATCATGTAAAATACCACTAAAAACTTTCGAAATAAAACATGGCATTAAGGATTTTTCGTGACATGGACATAAGGGAAAATCACCAAAATTCAGATTAAAATTATGAATATCTCAGAAACTAATAATTATCAGCCAGGGTACTACATGACCTAATTTGTTACAAATGAGCTCTACTATGCCTCCTTAAAAGGATTGTATCCACCTTCCTGTCACCCTGTATAACTAGAGGACGCCCGCGACTTCGTACGCGTAGAATTAGTTTCCCGCTACTCCCCCCATTTCTTCCCGTTGGGGGTCGATTTTCGGAAAATCCTTTCTTAGTGCTCACTTACATCATGAAAGGAACCCCTGTACCAAATTTCAAGTTTCTAGGTACAGTATTTTCGGCTGTGCGTTGATATATAACTCAGTCAGTTTTGCCTTTTATATATATATATAGATAAAAGATAGATAATAAAGCACAAAATTCTAACTACGACATACGGTAGGTACCAAACGGTACCGCTAGTCTATAATGGGTTAACATAATTGCCTGGCATCTTGATTTACAATTTTGATAGCTCATCAATGAGTGCGGCAATGTTCTCACGCTTATTTCAATGAATTTAAATATACAGCCTCGTCCCCAATGCTTCTGTTTATTGTCTTACAATCTATGCTCAGGGATTTATTTTCTAAAATTTCTTGCAAAACAAAACCGATTCAAAATTGGTCCATGGTTTTCTGGGCGAAAGCAAAATCTTGATCACAACTTGGTTGCACGGACCGTTTTCGTTACGGTATTAACGGTATGGTACCCGTATTGGATATCGATACCGCTTCGTTATAAAGGTAGAACTAAACCGGTTGAAAAAGGTACGCTACCGGTATAAAATAGCGGTATAGCTATTTTTCATAGGTTTAGTTAAACCTTTATTAAAACGGTAGTCAACCGGTATTATTTTCTAGCTTTATAAAACGGTTCAGGTATCGAAAATAAATAACCGAAACTAACCGGTATGACGTCATACCGTTTTAATAATAATAATAATAAATGATCATGAGTGAAGGTTAAAAAATCCTTTTAAAATAAGGCATAACCAGAATTATGTCGATATTTTGTTTCATTAGAATAGTATCAATAACGTTTAATTTTTACAAACAAAATTTGGAGCGATCACTAGTATATCGGAAAAGCATCGATTTCAGTTTATCGATACAGGCAATCCCTAGATGTTTTTTAATGAAATTACGTTATCGAATATTGTAAGGTAATGAGATCCAAATTTGGAACGTCTTCCAAAATTAACAGCTGTCATCGCTGTCACCCACTACCACAGGTAATGCTGGTCATTGCCTTTTTGAACGCATAAGGCACTGGTCATAAGGCTCAACTATGAACTATAAATATATATCTCTGTCTTTTATTTACACGGGAGCGATTATCTTTTGTTCGTTTCTTGGACAAGAAAATAGCCGATAGTTCATAGCTTACTCGCCGGCGGTGGGACCAGTGCCTCATAGAGGACTTCTGATATGTGTGTAGATAAAATCTTGTTTAGGATCCGAGCGCGCGTCGAAGTACGGCGCCCAGCGCGCTTGGGGCACGGTGGGCTATGGGCTCACGGCGCTGCTCGGCGGAGCCCTGGTGGACCTGGTCTCCGGCGAGCGCAAGGACTTCACGCCGGCCTTCATCATCGCCCTGGCTGCGACAGCTATAGATCTGTTCAGCTGCCGGGCACTGACGGTAAGTAGGTAGGGGATTGTCTGTATCTTTCAAATGCAACTGTATTATTCAATAAAATACAGAATCTTTCCTTGCGGATCTTCGGTTGAATCTTTCGCAAGTTTAAGTTTTTTACGTGTATTTTACGAGGTATTTTTCGCATTATTACACGTAACATTGAATTGTAGAATATGTATGTAAATACTTTGTTGTACAAACGGGAAAAGTACATTTTAAATTATTAAAACAAAAATTATAACGTCAAATATTAGGAGTGCATGAACATTAAAAGTAACCTCCAGTGCTGCGCCGGTGCGCCGACGCGTTCTACGTCATCGCCTGCGATCTAAGTGGCGGCGCTACGCACCCCCTAATTACCGCGGCGCTCCTGGTACTTTATTTAATTAGCCTATTGGTTTTATTCGAAAATTACATGCATTTTATAGGAAAGATAAAAAGTTTCGGAAGAAAAAAAATGTATCTTTCGCAATTTTCATCCCTAATCGTCTGCCGTAATATGAAAAGACGGCTTATTGTTATTGCATAGTAGTATCAAGATTTTAAATACGAGAACAGGTCAAAAGCGATATTGTTTGCCGTCGTAGAATGTTTGAATGTTTCTTAGGGTAAAAAACAGTTTAATAATAGCTAAAAACGATATTATAACATCAACCACTAAAGTTACCACAAGTTAGAATAGAGGCCTTGATAGTGTTAACGATATCGATACGAGTATTAGCGGTTTGTAATACGCGAGTGGAAAATAGTAGATTGTACAACAAGGGCATAAAACAAAACATTTCATCCGAGGCAGGCGATAAATAAATAAATAATAATCCAAAACTAAAGACAAAAACCTCTTTCCCGCCACTATTTTTTTTTAAATTTTCTGCATGAGGTTTTTAACTAAGGTTGAACGCAATACTGCCAAGTCATACGATGATTTTGTAATGTGTTTGTTAATAATGCTTGTTTTTAATAGTTTTAGATGCAACATAGAAGGCAAATAAATTAAAGTAAATGTATTCAAATAACAAGTTTATTTATTGCAGTCACCTCGTCTGTCTTGCTGTAGGGCTTAATTGTCTTAGTCTAGATGACGACAACACTTTATCCCTTCGAGTGGCAAGCAACCGTATAACGGCTGCTGTCAAAAAACAATGTACACTTTATGACATTAACTCAAAATTCAAAAATTTAAACTAACTATAGTTTTCTTGCCGCTTGAAGGGCACTAGTGCATAAAACACGATTTTATGCAACCTATACCCAGCATAAAGAAGAACTTTACGAGCATGAGAAGTGAAAAAGATATTTCACCCACCATTTTCCAACAGCTCCCATCTCTATCTAGCCCTGACGACTCCGGCAAGGCGCTCCGCGACGTGCTGCGTATCCCGCGCGTCATCGTCTTCATCCTGTTCGCGGTCGTGGCCGGCACCTTCGACAGCTTCATCATCTACTACATGTTCTGGTGAGTAATGATAACTACCCATCATCATTAATAAGGAATATCCATGACTTTACCACAGCTTCAATAAAAGCTGAGTCACATAGCAAACAGTTATTCCATTTTCATGATTGTGCAATATGTCAGGATTAACTTCTTATCCATAGGATTTTTGAACCTTCACTTATCATCATCATATTTTTTTTCCTCATTTTGTATTTCAGAATTACTGTCCCATTAATATTAGATTTTTTTATGAGGAAAAAATATGATAGTGATGAGTGAAGGTTCTAAAATCCTGTTAAAATAAAGAATAACCAGAATTATGTTGCTATTTTGTTTCATTTGCATAATTTCAATATTTTTTATATGTTTTTTTAGAAAAACTATATATTTGTTAATGACATGGCTTACACACTTATTAAATCAGACATATAGGCTAACATTTAAAATGATTTGATTACAGTTTTAAATAAAAATACCGTAGGTAACGCAGCGGACAATGTTGTCCCTAGGTTTTGTATGGAAAATGTGCATTTTCCCCTGAGTTACCAGGTTTTTTCGAGGATTAAAAAATATTTGAGGTGTTTAACATGTAAGGTCTGTAAATTTGGTGGTCTGATTTTATTATTTATACATTATTATTAATCATAAGTCACCAGGAAAGTTTAATACCGCAAAAGAAAAGGAGCACCTTAAAAGTTGATTCACCCCTATATATGGCTCTGTGTATTATGTTAGTTTGTTTGTCCAGGTTTCTAGAAGATCTAGCGGAGAAGACTGGGTCGTTGGCGGAGATCAAACTCATAGAGGGCGTGGTGGTCGCCGGCCAGAGCTTCCTTGGGGAGCTGCTGTTCTTCTACTTCTCCGGTAAGGACTTGCTGTCCAGCGCATTTTCAGGGTTCGATAGACAAATAACAAATATAATAGCTTAGTTTGGGACTAGGTCTATTGGTGTGACATTGTCCCATGAAAAAAAACCTTATGAATACACCCCGTTAACTAGAGGCACCGGCGTCGCTTTTTCGTACGGATTGAATGTAGACTTGTCATACAATTTTCATTTAAGCACATACAATAGGTAGACATCCAAACCTTTCCAAGGAAATACAGAAAAAGAACGGAGAAGCACAAACCTAGTTTTCATAACAGCTACAACGTTATCAAAAATCATGGAATCGGACTTGATTTATAGTCTGTACTTTTAGGTATTTAAAAAAATGTAAACAAAAAACCCACGTGATATAGTTCGTCAGCCAATAGAAGTAGAGCACTGATACGTCAAAGTTCGATTAAACGGTTTTGATTGGCAGTTCAACAATGCCACGTGGTTTGGATTGTTTACATTTTTTTTAATACCTAAAAGTACAGACTATAGGGGGTGCGAAATCTGCTCGACTGGCATTAAATTTGTATGGGAACATTTTGACAACTACTCAATAGGGTATTTGCCTGATATTAAATTTCATAATATTAATTTGGATAATATATCAATATACGTAGTATGATAAAATATATCAACATGAAATTTGAAATTGGTAATAAAATAAAAAAGTTAGAGCCTTTTAAAGTTTTTTGTCTATTTATTTCTCACAAAACGATGTTTTGCGTGTAGTTCATATGGCGGTTGAGTAATATGACGTCATATTACTGTATTTTCCTCTCTGTCTAAAAGCAAGTTTTAAACATTTATATCTTTTGTATTTTTAAAGATATTAAAAAACTATTTATACTAGGCTATTAGGAAGGTAAAAAGCTTCAATTTAAAAACTAATTAAAAAAATGTCAAATACCCTAATCGGTTAATGCTACGTCCTATTCGCACTTAACCGCTTTTTTTTTCGTCCCCAGGTAAAATCATCAAGCGCTTGGGTTACGGGAAAACTCTCACGCTATCTCTTTTCTGCTACGCGCTGCGGTTAGCGCTCATCTCTTTCATCCAAGATCCATGGCATCTCGTGTTCATAGAGGTAAGGAATACGATGTTTTTTTAACCATTGGAACGCCTTACGTCGAATACAAAATGTGTCTCTCACACGCCAAACATGTTTGCTGTGCTATGCAAATTACAACTTAATTGACACGAAACAATAGTACATTATTGCCTAGGCAGGGAAGTAGACGATTGCGGGCCGAATATTGGTTTA
The DNA here is from genome assembly GCA_948252455.1 of Acleris cristana. NCBI lineage: Eukaryota > Metazoa > Arthropoda > Insecta > Lepidoptera > Tortricidae > Acleris > Acleris cristana. Next base: position 6,177,800 of record OX411798.1, on the reverse strand, counting down.
TCCGATTAAAAATACGAAGCTCGCAATTGCCGTTCCTGCCAAGGCAAATATACAGGGTGTTAGGCAAAAGGTTGGACAAACTTCAGGGACTAACTCTGTAGGTCATACTCATCAACTTTTATTATGGGACCAACATCCAAATCGCGAAAAAAAAAACAGCTTTTCCATACATTTTGGCTGTTCAGCTCTCAAAGTTTGTATGGAACAGCTGTTTTTTTTTTCGCGATTTAGATGTTGGTCCCATAATAAAAGTTGATGAGTATGACCTACATAGTTAGTCCCTGAAGTTTGTACAACCTTCTGCCTACCACCCTGTAGTGCTTTTCTCAAAACTCACAAGAAAAAAAATGTGTTGGTGTAAAATCTCCAACGCTTGAACTCATTTTTTGAATTGCATATAAACAGAAACTTGACGTGAAAAAACCATCACTCTACCGCCTTTTTGTTTATGACAAGGACGCAAGCTTTTTTTAATAAAAACACAAACTATTCCAGACACAGATAAAAATGTTATGTTTCGAATAAAACATGGATGTATAAGACTTGTGCCCTCATTTTATTATGGCCGTTTTCACTTTTTAAAAAGTTACAAACTAGACAATAATGAAATTTGTATGCAACATTGCGGGCTTGAGAAGAGAGCCCGCATTTTTTTTAATTTGAGAACTGTCATTAAACTATGTACTTCGCGTCTCAATATGTAGATAGTAATTTCAACTTTTCCGGTCATTTTTGAGAACCTTTTAACCTTGAATTTGTGGCGGCCAGCCCCCTTGTTAAGCCTGATTGTTGGTGAACGGTGACCGTCGGTTGCAGTCCGTGATGCAGGGCCCCACGTACGCGCTGTGCTACTCGTGCATCGTGGGGTACGCCGCGCACGTGGCGCCGCCCGGCTACTCCGCGACCGTGCAGGGCGTCGTGGCCGGCATGGACGACGGCGTCGGTACGTACAACTTTATGGGTGAATTGCAAAAATATTGTACATAGTTAAGGAGTTAATTGAGACTATTAACTTTTTCAATTGTTTTTCCTTTGTGTAACGAAAATTATCCATATGATTATATGACTAATCTTCGTTACACAAAGGAAAAAGTTAAGGGCTTAACAACCCTTTTTTAATTGAGCCCTTAACTATGAACAATATTTTTGCAATTCACCCTTATGATATCCGACAATAGCGAATATTCTTGGCTTTTTTTCACAGCTTCAATAAAAGCTGACACATGTAAGAAACACTTGTTTTTTTTTTGAATAGCGATAGAAATAATCAAGATATAAGCTAACAAAGATTTGTTCCTATCATGACGTTACAGGCATATCGGATCTCTCTGTCTAATTAGCAGTTTAAAATGCTTGTATCTTCCGTATTTATAAGCCGATATTAATTTTAATTTCTCTTTTGGTGATCTCTTTTACGGTATTTTCACATTTTGCTGAGAAATGCGTGCATATTCCCTTTTTACAACTGTTTCCAAACTTTGAATTGAGAGTTTGGTGTCCATTATTAGTGCCTTCAGCTAAAAGTGTCCAATATTGGTGCCATTACCAGTGATCGGAAATAGGTGAGCTAATTTACCTAAACTTGATGCATGTTCATTCAATAATGTATTCCCATCTCACTCACGCATGAATGAATATGCGTCAAGTTTAGGTAAATTAGCTCACCTATTTCCCATCACTGGCCATTACACATCAAAAATGGCTAGGGATCAAAAATATCCTTACATTATTTTAGTGAAAATGACGGCCCCGCGCGTGTATCAAACGACGTTTTTAATACATTTGCGAAAAAATGCCAATGAAACAAAATAAAACAGTGTAAGAGATAATTTTACTTAATTTTTAGTCTGATAAAAATTCACAGTGCAATTTGAACAATTAAGGGTTTAAAAAATGGAAAAGTAAGACATTAGTGTGAGAAATTCTACTTTCCGCACGATATGCAGAAGATTTTTTTAATTTTTAAGTTTATGTAACCCCCTTGTTCTACTTGTTTAATCCATTCGCGAATGCTGTTTCATACCTGTTATTGAGGTACAGGCAGGCCATGTTTCCTTTATTATAATCCGTTTCGTTAATGTAAAGCTGTGTACTTTGTTGGTGTGTCTAATAATAAATAAATAATAAATAAATAAATAAGATACTTATGGAACTATAAAACGTAAAAAAACAGTAGTTCGAAAAATCACTTTCCGCACGATATGCAGTAACGAAAAGGTAAGGTGGGGTAAGTGCGCCTATGGGGCAAATGCGTCAATATCTCCTAAAAAATATATGGTTCGTCGCACCGTAGACGCACTCACCCCAAGGTGGGGCAAGAGCGTCAACGGGGTAAGATATTGTTGATTTGGCGCATTTACCCCGTACCCACCTTAGCTTGCCACTTTTTGAGCACCTGTATTAAAAAAAAGTATCATCATCATCATAAACTCACGCCTTCATTCCCATAGTGGGGTAGGCAGAGCCACAGACTCACCAACAACTTCAAAAACTTGTTGATAATTCTGTGACCACAGTTTGCACAACCAGGCTAAGATGTTACCCAGTGTATTAGTGACAGGTTGCAAACCCATCGCCTAACAGCACTACACAGCCTTTAGTCCCTCAGTCGTAAAAAAAAAGTATTATCTTCAAAAAATGAAAATTTATATGAGATGAATGAATTTATTGTAAGTTGTATGATCTCCTTGGCAGGGTTCGCCCTAGGCTCGCTGGTGGGCGGGCAGCTGTACGGCTGGGCGGGCGGGCGCGGCGCCTTCCGCGTGATGGCGGGCGCCGCCGCGCTCGCCGCCGCCGCGCACGGCCTGCTGTTCCGCTGGGTGGACAGCGACCAACCAGGTAACCACCACCAACCAACCACAATTCACCAGAGGCCTTACTTTGAAAATCGAAGTTCGAAGTTACGTTAGCTCCATCACCTTCGCTCGATTTAGTCTCGAATGACGAGTGACAGGATGGAGCTAAAGTAACTTCGAACTTCGACTCTGCTTTCTGCGAAAAACTTCGTCTATGTTGAGTTGACCATCCGACATCCGACTGTGTTTTTAGGAATAAATTTTTCCGTCAAAAATTTGATTTTTGAAAGAAAGAAAGAAAATACGTTTATTTGCTTACTAGATGTAAGCAGATGTAAACACAAGTACAGAAAAGTAAATTAACAAACAAAACAAAAATACAAAACATCTGAACCAGTCAGACGGAGCACAATGGTTCCTGCTCGGGATGTTACTGGTTTTTAGGCCAGAGCTGGTCTTCCACAAGAACCATTTTTTTGGGACAAGCTTCTGTTGCCGACTGTACTTTAAAAAAAACTGTTTATCAAGACGAGACTATTGAGTCCTAACACGGTGGGTCTACGTTATGAATAGCGGAGATCCTGTCGCCACCTTCCGACTCCATCATCAGATCACCTCTTTGATACCATAATATTGCATTGTCATCGGGTTTATATACATACAAACTTTGAGAGCTAAACAGCCGAAATGTATGGAACAGCTGTTTTTTTTTTCGCGATTTGTATGTTGGTCCTATAATAAAAGTTGATGATATATGACCTACAGAGTTAGTCTCTGCAGTTTGTCCAACCTTCTGCCTAACACCCTATATGTGTTCTGAATTTTAGCCCATTCCGTTAACGGAATCAAATTTAACTTGCAAGATTTGACCCGTACATACATACATACATACATTTCAAGTTAAATAAAAGCTTGTAAAATGGAAGCCTATGTGTTAATAAGCTAGCTTTAGTTACAACAACGTAAAGGAGTAAAGAACATACTAACTCACACACACACACACAAACTTTCTTGTTTAATTAGTGTGATAGTATTTAATTTGTTTGAGATGTGATACCGTTGATCTTAGTTTTTTATTACTTTTCCCTAGGACACTATCAGTGTTTCAAGATAAAAAATATACTATGTGTTAGTTCAGATTGTGAACTATATGTGTGCCAAGTTTTATGTAAATCGGTTGAGCCGTTTATAACTACGTGATTAAAGGAAATACTGATATCGGGAACCAAGACCTACTTTGGGTCGTTGTTCTATCATAAATCTATCTATCTATCTATATATATAAAAGGCAAACCTGACTGACTTATATATCAACGCACAGCCGAAACTACTGTATCTAGAAACTTGACATTTGGTACAGGGGTTCCTTTCATGATGTAAGTGAGCACTAAGAAAGGGTAGTAGAGGGAAACTAATTCTACGCGTACCAAGTCGCGGGCGTCCTCTTGTAATCTACAAGGTTGTGGAAGTAAAATTCGCCACTGAAAATAACCTTTAAATGTATTATATGTTCGTCTAAATGGGATTTTTCCACTTTACAGATCAAAAAACAGAACCATCTTCGCCCGAAGAAGGCGAAAAGATGCTCGAAGACAACACCGCCATCTATCGGGCAACGGTCGTGCCGATCAACGACAAAAAACTCGAGGTGCGGTAACCTGAGTTAGTTCTGCTATCCGACAAGAGATGGCGCTCTTAATGTAAACGAAATAATATTAGTCGCTAGATGTCGTTGGTAACGAGTTTTGAAACAGTACCAATTTTTAGGTCTTTTGTTCTTTTAAAGTTTAATATTAATAATCGCATGTTGACTGTCGATTGGACTGTACCAATTGGACTTATATTTTGTATACAATTGTACAAATTGCTTGGAAGAGGCTGTACAATTTTTGACTACAAGGAGATATGAACAAGGTAAATAATAATTTACTTCGCGTCCTGAGACAGTATTATCGTAATGGGACAGAGTTCTAACAGCTCTCGCTTTTTCTGCCTCGGAATTGAAAGTAATTTTATGTGTGTTTGTGTATATTTAAAAAAAATATTACGAATTTACATATCTTTTTGCCGAGGTTTTTGTATAATTATGTTGTCTGTAATGTACTCAACTTTCAATATAAGTAGTTACTCTGTAACAAAACGGACAGATCCAATTTTTTTTTGGCGACGTCTTGCATTTTTTTTACGTACCAATTTTTCTTAAATATGAACAAAAATAGTCGGTACCTCTTTTTAAAACTTATACAGGATTAATTCATAATAATAACAACATTAAAGATGAACATTTTTTATAGTGTTTTTATAAAATCGAAAATAATGAACACTTTTATGTTATAAAATATTAAAGACTAGTGCCATAAAGGAACCATTTTATTTATATGAAAAAGTAGGTAATAAGATTTTGAAAACTGATGGGATTAAGGTTTAAATTATTTTTGATGAATTTAGATTATTTATATTATTTTAAATGTAAATTTTGTATGTAAATATCATTTTTTTATGATATTGATCAATTAATATTAATAATACTGTGTTCAGAACTTTTATTTTTAAAATAACCGCGAGTTGACCGAACTAGTACATTTAGACCTCTCAGAAAGACAAAACCCATGCAGCCAAACAAAAAAATAAAACTAAAAACCTAAACAAAATAGAGATAAAAAAACATGGGAAAACAAAACCAAAAAAATATTGACATTTAAAAACTTGCACAAAAACCCCTAAAAAGAAAAAAACAAACGAAAACACTACCTAGTCGGGTACTAAGTTCTGTTACTGAGATTTATTACAATTAAAAAAATAAATTTATGGAGTTTTGCATAAACCTGTATATTAATCAAAACTTTGATTTATATAGCAAAACGAATAAAACATCGAACTGTCTGCAAGTCCCCAATATTAGGGATTTCTACTCTGTGGGCGGCGTGCCTGAGGGGGTCAAACTAACATGGTTACCAACTGTTTAATTTTTTTCGTAATATTTTTTTGCTCGTTCAAAATCAATAGAGGTTTTGATTTGCCATTTTTTACCCGATTGCGACAAAGCCCGAAAGGAGGGTTATGTGTTTGACCATTATTTATGTCTAACTCTATGTTCCCTCGTAACTACTAAACGGCTAAACCGATTTTATACGTCGTTAGATTTGTCTAAACCACTAGACTCTAGTGACTAGAGTGTCATATTAAAATTATTGGAAATCAAAATGGCGGATTTTTGGCGCCAAACTGCGCGGCATGAAAACTAACATTATGTTGACGATATTATTCAAACAGCAGCTGGGTTTTCAAACCATGCTTTTTGTGTTTTAATGTGAATATAAAGGGTGCTATAATAAAGTATAATAGAACTGATATTGTTTACCATTTATGGATATTAAAAGTTATTTAAATTTAAATCAGTACTTAGTCATATTTCTTACTTCCATGTACCTACTCGTACAGTAAAACACAACTGATACGGCTTACCGATGTACCTGCGCAGATGACGAATTTTCGAAGCGCGGGAACCAATCAGCATGATCCACGCGTTGCGCGTCTGTATTCTGTGCTATTATTGGTTACTAGTGACGCCATGTTGACGCCGAAATGGTAAAAATAGATGCAATTTAATTTGCACCTTATAACTATTACCTACAAGTCTGGTCGTGGGTTTTAGTGCTTTCGGAAATCATCGGAATCGTTGTTCGTGTCTGCGCGAACGAAGATTCACGACACGCCATATAAATTGTGTTCTACTGTACTCCGACGGCTAGAATAAGTTTCGTAGAAATTTCGTTTCGCCAAGCATATTTTGACGTTTCAAATGTGATAAATGGCGTGATTCGAAAACTGACTTGTGACTTTCATAACCCGAGTCAAGATTTAGAATTAAAATTATATTGGTTAAGGAAAATAATGAAAATGAACTATATTTCTCATTGGTAAAATGTACACGTGACACTTGTTATTCGACGCTGCGCCTGCGCTGTTACTTTTAAAAATATCATAAAGACTTGTGCGAATTTTTCGGCGAAACGAAAAATCCACGATGCTATTTTATCATTGAGTCATATCGAAAATGTTTTTAATTTTATGTTATTGACAGTTTGTTATTATTAACACACGTTATCATGAATTTGTTAGTTTATAATTTTATCAATGAATTGACTGAACTTTGCCAAATTGTTGATTTATTAAAGTTTTATGTACATAAAAAGAGTTTTATTACATTTCACTCAATATATTACCTTCACAAAGAGTCTATAGTTTAAGGCTGATTGTTTGAACTGGGTAATCTCTCTATTCCATGCGGTAAAAATCTTCATATCTTCTTTGGCCTGGGCCACGTTTTATAAAGCTACAAGTTACAATTTTACAGGTTTAAACTGGCAACACTGCTCAAATGGCTGGTCGTCATTTGTCGAGGTTGTGTCAAATAGAAATTTGTGTAACCTGTAATCGTACATTATTGCCTAGGCAGGGAAGTAGGCAATTGCGGGCCGAGTATTGGTCGGACGGACGTACGGACGAGCTTGCGAGTCCGTTTAAAAATACGAAGCCCGCAATTGCAGTTCCTGCCAAGACAAAGTGCTTTTCTCAAAAACCGCAAGAAAAAAATATTAAAATAGGTTTTCATAAAGCAAACAATCATTCAATTTCAAATAATATTTTATTAGAAATCCACATTAAATCGGGAAGCTAATATTTTATAGATTAAACCATTCAGTTTCGTAAATTCGTACTTAAGGTTCATGACGCCACATATGCGTCATATGTAGACTAACGGTTATTGACGATTTTTTCGTACCCAATTTAAGATTTTGTCTCTAAAATGTCTCTTGAGTACTGCGGAAAAAGGTTCAAAATTGTTGATTTACATTTGATGTTAACTTATAATTATTTACATAATTTATAAATTGAGTTACACTTATTAAATATAATGTTTGACATTCAATACTAAATCGTATGCAAAATTTAGCGAATTTTCTACCAGCTAGCTTCTTCCCCACTATTAATGGAATTAGTGGGTTTTTTTTTTCAGTAGTTAATTTTTTTAAAGGAACTACAACATATTCAAAAATCGTGGAAATCGGATTTGATTTAGGGGATGAGAAACGTTACCCGTCAGAGCCAAATTCTGGATTCCTAGTGAAAAAGGATAGTCGACTTAATTTGTACTAAAAAAGGGTATATACATAAAACAAGTATATTAGACTTAGACCCTTTTTCAATTGATCTTCAGGAGATATACCCTTTTTCACTAGGTCCCCAGAATTTACACTGTTGAAATTTCGACAGATTCCGTAAAACGGTGTAAATAGGAACTAAAGGATAAATAGGGACACAACCTGTTACTAAGTAATTATAAGACTGAAATAATTTCCAATAGAACCTAACGTTATTTTCATTTAATACATGTTTGTTACAAATTATGCTTCATTTTAGGTTGTGTTCCTATTTACTCGTTAGTTCCTAGCTACCCCGTTTTACGGTACGCGATTTTAAGCGTCCAGATTGTCCCTCTATTTACATAGTTACAAATTCAGGATGGTGCGTCTTCATATGCCCTTTCAAACTACAATTCTGCACGAACGCCTGTCCACACACAGCACAAGTAAACCTCCTGTCATTATTGTGTATCCGCATGTGTTCTCTCAAAGTTTTCTTCCTAGCGTACGCTTTCTTACAGACAGCACATTCAAAAATCCTCGCCCCGTTATGTTTCACCATGTGCGACTCCAAATCCCTTCGAGCAAAGAACTTATTCAAGCAGATATCACACTGAAAATATCGTTCTTCTAAATGATCTCTTTTCATGTGTCGAGATAGCATGTACCGTCTCGCATAAGACTTGTCACACACATTACAATTGTACTCCAATTCTGGTACACCGTGTACATCAACAAGATGTTGGTGTCGTTTAAAATAATCAGTGAAACGTTCCCCGCATTTGGGACATTTGAATCTCTTTACCATATTATGAACAGTGTCCACGTGGCTTTTGTGTTTTTGGTGGGATGGAAATACTTTGTTACAAGCGTCACAACGGAAATTCCCTTCCACATGCATAGTCTTCGTATGCATTTTTAATCTATAGTTAGTAACGAAACCAGTTCCGCATTCGTCGCAAACGTAATTTCTAAAATGCGTGTTCATATGCCGTTCCACAGACCCAAACGATTCATATCTGAAACCACATAACTGACATTCAAAATTGTTACCCAATGGCATCTTGAACGGTATAATTCTATCTTCAAAACCAGAGTAAATCCTTTTGTTATGCGCTGATATTAGATGCGCTTTCAATTCCTTTAAATTAGGCATATCACTAGCGCATATGCCACATTTCAAATCTGCTATATCGACGTTAATCACAAGACAATCTATGCTATGAGATGTCAAAGATTTCCGGATTTCAACGTTGGAATGTCCCGACTGATGTTTTCTTAGCTTCTTTATATTTTCAAATACGCTTTTACAATAAAAACAGGGAATCCCGTTTCTGCTTTTGCCTTTGAATGGCGCTACGTTGGAATTTTCCAGGATGACGGCGGCGTTGTTGACGTGTGCATTCTTTTCCGTTATGAATTTTCTTCTTTTTCTTTCTTTTATTCCTCTTGGGTCTTCGCCGCCCAGGAGGGCTGCTATGTCTTTCGTTCGGACTTTTTTACCTAAAAAATAAAAAATATGCTTTTAATACCCACATAATATTATATGTATTACAGGGAAATGATTTTTAACTAAACTGGTTTTCAGATGAGTCGGGCAACTTTTTACGTTTTCCAATTATATCTGCGGTTCGGTTGGCTAGGGTTGTATTATAACAACACTAAAAAGTTTTAAATTTTAAGCGGAAATGGCTTTAGGATAAACGAAAATTCGGACAAACGATGCATTAGGACAAATGACGATTAGGGATTTCGTAGGTGAACAACCCTTTTTTATTACGAGTTAAATCGACTTGAACCCTTTTTCACTACGACCCTAGAATTGTACCTGGATATTAAGAGGCAAGATCGCATACCCTTTAGCATATCCAACTGCACAACATATTTCGGACACATCTCATACAGCGTGTCTCTCGTCGGGAGCATTCGTAGTTTCTCCGGGGGGAAGCGAGACAGCAGCTGTCCCTCAGCTTCCTCCAAATGGTAGTCAGATGTCTCATTGCTAAATCCTGTGGGCAATAAAACGGTGGTTTTAAATACTACTAGCGACCCGCCCTCGCTTCGCTTCGGTTTATGTGAGTTTTTTGTAACACCCGTACATAATCTAGAATTTATTACACATAAAAAGCTTCCTCTCGAATCACTCTATCTATTGATGAAAACCGCAATAAAATCCTTTGTGTAGTTTTTAAAATCTAAGCGTACATACAGAGCACTGTTGTTTAACAAATATTTATCAATCATCATAAACTCACGCCTTCATTCCCAGAGTGGGGTAGGCAGAGCCACAGACTCACCAACAACTCCAAAAACTTGTTGATAATTCTGTGACCACATTTTGCACAACCAGGCTAAGATGTTATCCAGTGTATTAGTGACAGGTTGCAAACCCATCGCCTAACAGCACTACAAAGCCTTTAGTCCCTTAGTCGTCTCTTACGACATCCACGGGAAGACATGGAGTGGCAACATTCTAAACCCGGCACCACACGGCAAGAACAAATATTTAATAGGTAATTTTTCAAAATGCCATTTATCTTTTCGTTAAATGTATCGATTGGCATAAAATACTTTTCCCAGAATATAGAATTCAGTAGCAAATAAGGTACAAATTTACGACCAATTAAAAACATTTAATTTAAGACAAGGTTGACGGAGCTCCGCAAAGCGGAGCTTCTATTCTGCATAATTCGAGCAGTGTGTCATTCATTCCAGTCATGTCAGAGACGTGGACGCTCACAAAGCAAAGCATCCACCAGCTTCAAGTAGCCCAGAGAGCCATGGAGCACGCCATGCTCGGTATTTCCCTGCGAGATTGCGTACGGAATGTCGACATTCGAAGTCGAACCAAACTCACCGATATCGCGCGCAAAGTTACTCGCAAAAATGGGGTTAGGACGCATAACGTCCCGCTCGCAAAACGTCCCTCAAGCAAAATTACGTCCCATTCGCAAAACGTCTTCTCTGCAAATGGTCCCTTATGTAAAATACCCCATTCGCAAAACGTCCCTTTCTTAAAAGGTCCCACCCCTTTCGCAAAACGTCCCTATTGCATAACGCCCCTATCTTAAAACGATCCGTCTGCATAATGACCCATTCGCAAAATGTCCCGTCTGGAAAACGCTTGTTTAAGTAGAGACTAAGAGTCTTCTCATAGGAAGGAACGTTTTGCGAACGGGTCATTTTGCGAAAGGGAAGTTTTGCGAACGGGTCATTTTGCGAAAGGGACGTTTTACGAACGGGACTTTATTTATGTGAAGGGACGTTTTGCGAACGGGACCTTTTGCAGAAGGGTCATTTTGCGTAAGGAACATTCTGCGAGTGGGACGTTATGCGCCCTAACCAAAAATGGGAGTGGGCTGGTCACGATGCGAAAACTGGGACTGACACGTGGAGCAGAATGGTATTGGAGTGGCGTCCTCGAACTGGATACAGAAACGTTGGCCGACATAGGGCACGTTGGGTTGACAACATCACCAGGGCCGCAGGGACGAGGTGGATGGCAATGGCTCAGGACAGAGGGAAATGACGCGCTTTGAAGGACACCTTCACTTGGCAGTGGGTGGTTTTAGGTTGACAAATGAAGAAAGAAGCAAAAGCTTAACAAATATTTGCCAAAAAGAAACTTCGTATGTAATATTTTGCTAAATGATAATTAGATTAAATAAATAACTGCAAAATTAAAATGTGCTTAAGATTGGTTTCCCAAATAACAACACTCCGATGAGTTAGATAGGAAATGATATTAGACGAAATATATTTAAGGTGACGGCACCAATGATGGACACTTTTAGCTGACAGGCACCAGTAATGGACACTTCACTCTTAATTAAAATTTCATACAGTCCTAAATTGATTGTTGCAAAACAAGTGAATAACCCTTATCTTCTTTTAAATAAGAATCAAGTGTCCATTATTGGTGCCTTGTACATTACTAGTTCCATAACCCTACAACCCGTAACAGAACTGTTATAAAAATTACATTACCAATGTCATCATGCCCAACATCTAAGTCCCCTGAGCTGTCCTGCATTTCAACAGCTCCAGACGTTTCCAGGTGTTCCAGAGCCTCCTGTACTTCCTCAGGTTCTATCTTCACATCCAACAACAGCTCCTGCTTCATCCCACGTTCTGGTGGGTTTTCTATAACTGTAATGACATTCATTCGATCAGTGCTGAGGCTACTTGTTCTGGCAGTTTGTTCAATGCTTTCACTACTTTGTTAGTGAGATTAGTGGAAAAGTATTATACGTGTACCAAGTTTAATAAATGTTTTTTATATTATATAAAGCAACATACTAGCTACAAACTCGTTCTGCTGAGACATCGCGGCCAACATCCTCTCAGCGCTTATCACCATCATTCTAAAAGCATTGGCCTCTCGTAGCTTCTTGATGCACTCCGCACAAATCAAGTTGCTGCTATTACAAAGAGTTGATAGCTGAAAACAAGAATAATATGTCAAATTTTTGACGTATACACTATAAAAGCTAAAATTTATTTTTTGTGTATAAAATTATTATCATTATTATTAGAGACTAGAGCTCAGTATTTTTTATTGACTATCATACAAAGGGTTAAAGGATTTTTCTCAATACTTAAAGATTTTTATTGCTTACACTCTTTTACTAAAGCTTTTACCACTAAGTCACCGTCAATAGAACTTGCGAACTATGTAAACAAATTATTATTATTATTATTATTATTATTTATTATAATACACTAACAGCTCTTTGAGCTGATGCGTGTATATCACTGCACTTGTGTCTATAAAGTTTTTAAAAACTTATCAAGTCTATTTTTAAAGGAGTTCACTGAGGGTGCACTAATAACAGTTTCTGGTAAAGTGTTCCACAGTTTCACCACGCAATTTGACAAGAAGTGTCTCCTAGGGTTGCTAGCACACAGAGACTTGACTAGTTTCATGGAGTGCCTTCTTAACCTACGTATAACCGTACCTATTAGTACGGTTTGGCACATAACCTCAAATATTCACCAAGCGTGTTTTTATTAAAAATAACGTATAATGAACAGTTATTTCACTTTTAAACTTAATATGAAAATAATCATTTAGTGTATAAATCAGTGCAAAGACCTCACTTGATCATTAAAATAAAAGTATGTGATTATCGAGTAATCATGGTGAATTGGTTCGTTTGATTTCATTTACATAGTTCGCAAGTTCTATGGACGGTGACCTTAGAGTGTCGGTGATTTTGCATTTTCATATATTTAGTATGGAAATTGCAGCAATGACACAGTTGCTATTGACTTTTGAGGGGTTAATACGTTAGTACGGTCACGAGCGTTAATTTGGGACGCATTTCAAGAAAAATATGCTTGAAGTCGTCAATGTCATTAGAGATGTCAAGTCATTTGTAACTTTTAGAAAACTCAACCTTATTGTTGTAGAATGTCAGATTGACTGAATCATCAAAACATTGATGGGGCCACTCTCCTAAAAAATTGAATTGAATTGAATTGATTTAAGGTGGGTACCAAATTATATCTCGTGAGTGTACATTAGGTAATCGAAAATCTGATGGGGATAGGCTTTAGCACATTTTAATTTTGTAAAATGAAAAAAAAACAAAACAAAAATAGTAAAAACAGAAAACAGCAATAAAAAGAGTAGTGAGTGAGTCTTCGCGGCAGTTAATCGGAGTTATTACAGCTACTGACTTAATAGACTTCATACGCCTGTTTGTTCTGAATTGCGCACTTCATAATATTTTTTTAAAATGTTTTGTACCTTTTCAACTACACCAGAAGATCGAGACCGCATTACGTCTGTTAGTTTGATTCGTAAATTCCAACGTCAGTCTTTCAAACATAGTTAAACATATTAAGGAAACATACTCACAAAAACATTGAAACATTCCAAAAACATATCGAAATACACTTCTCGTTTGCCTTCACGGTAATATTCCTTCATGACATCGCGATGATTGCCTTCCACTAAGCAACAACGGCATTTGCCGTATAAACTCACTTCAAAGTCCATATTTCGAAAACCTGTACGGTTAATTCGTTGGTTTTTCTACTTTTCTGTGATATGAAAACAACTATTTTCGTTTGTGAGTTACAATAAATAGCGTAGAGGTAAAGGTATTTGGCCGAATCCAATTATTTGGTTGACTTGACTGGACCACAGATTATAAGGGTATGGACTTGACACTTTGACAGAATTTAAAGTATTTTTTTTATAAATTTTTCTTGACCTTGGATTCTAGGTCCTTCAGTCGAATTTAAAGTAGTGTGGGTGGTTTAAGGTATAATCGATCGATTAAAATAGCGATTCAAATGTCATGCGAAAAGAACCCAATAGTGTGACAGTATCGCCGCAGGGCACAGTTTTTTATTTTTCTTTTAAGTTACAACGGACTTACGAACAAATTACTACGTATAATCTTTTCGTTAAGCGAAAACAGACTAACTAAATTACCGGTTTTACAACGGCACTATTGTCTTCTTGACAGTTAGCTTAGCAGTTAGCACGTCAAGTAAAAAAGAGGCTAAAATTCCTAATTACATACAGTATCACCGATTGTTTTTATTTTAACAAGAGTGATTTGATTAAAATACTGATGGAGATTGAAAAGCAGACTTATGGCCAATGTCGCTGCTGTTTGTCCAAAGGCTACCATAGGAATATCATGAAGGAATATTACAATAATGGCAATCGAGAAGTGTACTACAATATGTTTACTGAGTGTTTCAATTTATATGTAAGAAATAAATAATTATATAGTTGAGATAGTCTTCTAAAAAGAAAATTCAATAGGTGTCTACTTGCTTCCAGTAAAAGCTCTTGAGTTCAAGTTGTAATTGTATCCCTAATCCCTATACTTAAATCATTATTTTTGTTCTTACTAATACTATAGATACGAAAGTATGTATGTTTGTTTCTCGCCTTAATCGATCGGTAGGTATTTAATAGCCCGCAGAAAGATATAGGATTACTTTTATCCTGATAGTTCGGGATTGGCGATAGACGACTGACGCGGCCGACGTCGCGGGCCAACGCTTGTATGTGAACTGTGAATGAAGTGAGGACTTGACAGAAGCGCGTGGAGCTAACCCCGTGTGCTTCTGTTTTGTCCACAAGAGTAATAAATACTCTTTAACTGAACAATTGTCTGTGGTGTGATATCCATGGACTTGTTTCTCTAACAGGTCCATCGTGAGGGTCTATAAATAACTCATTGTTGGCAAAGTACACCTTAACAGCAGTGAATGCTATTAATTTAAATTTGAATAAGAATAAAGTGTACTTTGTAATTCCCTCATGAATGCTATTTAAATTACTACATGCTCAGTTTTTGTTAGTGCCAATTTTGGCAAAACAGGGCCACGTTGTTTGACCTTGGTGTTATTTTTCACGTTTTATATTATTATGTACAGTCAGCATCAAAAGTAGCTAAGCAGAATAACATGCTCAAAATTATCTAGACAAGACGTATTCTCTTGACAATATAGTCGAGTGGAGATCATTTTGACCTCATCGGTTACGTAGCTACTTCTGCGGCTGACTGTATGTTAGTCTACCTCTTGCTTGAAATGAAAATGTGTTATTCATAAATACTATATTTGTGGATAAAATACTAATAATACATTTTCAGATGTCAAAAAGCTCATACATCAGTTCTCTGATATGTGTGTCGTGCGTGCGGCGGCTGCGAGATGCCAACGAGTTCAGGGCTCTGGTGGTCAGCGTGGAGCAGCAGCTGCGGCAGGCAGCGGAGGGCCAGGAAACTGTGTTTGTTAATGGTAAAAAAAATAGAGGATGTTACACTCAAATGACAAACGGGACTACAATTTACGTTTACATACTTATAAATCATATTATAAATGGTTACATTACTTATCCCTACAAAGGATCTCTTCCAGCTAAACCTTGAGAGATTGAGAAAAGTAAAAGGTCGAGTAGGCAAGTGTACAAATATATTTAGAAAAAGAGCATAAAAATAAAACAACAAAATATAACTATAGAAAGATATGCAATTATATATGTTTCTGCAATTCCAGTGGGAGAGCATGAAGAGCCAGAGGTAGAAGTGAAAGTCGAGCACCAGGAGAGCATAAAAGGGGAAGTGAGCGATCAGGAGCCGGATGGAGACTATGAGTATGTCCCGCCAGAGCAGTGTGGTGAGTTAAAAAATATGCTTTCACCTCTTGCTTAAGATGTGTTATGCCAACATCAGGAAATATTTAGATAGAACTAACCATCCTTCGATTTCAAGACAATGCTTTAGTTTATTAGAAAACACAATATTACTAATGACTCATTAGTAATGAGCAGTGATCGGATCTAGGATGCAATTTCCCGGGGTTTAAGTCCGTTATTTTAACATGGATATGAATATGACTTACAATCCCGCGAGTCTTTTTGTCGCCTACCTGTAAAAAAAGGTAAATAACTTTTATTTTAATTAAATTGACGGGTGTCCACAGGTGAAGCCGTCCATAGGTACAGCAACTGCCCCTAATATTAGTAGGATAGTATAATATGTAGTGGGATAATAATAGCAGGATAAAAGATAAAAAGATAAAAGATATTTATTCAGTAAGTAAGTCGCACGGGCACTTTTACACGTCAAAAATCTACCAGCGCTTCCCAAGAGGATTCCACTGCTCTGAAAAAGCTCCGCAAGAAACTCAAGAGTCAGTTAATTTTTAAACATAACCGTTTTACACTATTGCCCGGGTTAATATAGGGCATTTTTCATATTTTAGGTTGCAACAAGGCTGCTAACTAAGCTGCTGTCCAACTGAACTGACTGTTCGTCAATCGTGGCTTTTTAATCGTGATAGATATTCATGGCAGTTGAATTTTTCACAGAATACGACAATTTATAAATAAAAGTGAAGCTGAAAATTTCAATACAAAATACGATAACGTCGCTCTCCCCTTAACTAGGTGTCAGTCAGATTTTTAATATAGGGGGTGAGAAGGGGCGATAAGCCCTGAGCTAAATTTGTATCGTTTTTTTTACAATTACGCGATTTAAGCGTCGCCTCACAATTCTCTAAATAGAAAGCTATTATAACTGGGCTGGTTCTTTCCGCCATACTCAGATTTTAGAGACAATATTAATTAACTCGTTTCTTTATCAAACTTCTGTTTAAAATTGTCATTAACTGACGAGTGCGGCCGTTACGAGCGTTGCCACACGAGCGTTGCCACACGAGCGTTGCAACACGAACGTTGCCGGTGCGTTGCGTCGTCGCAACGCTATGATTTTAACATACGTATTTCAACGCATCGTGAGGCGTGTCGTTCTAATTTATATGTAGAACAACGCAGCGCACCGGCAAAGGTTCTGTGAAAATTATTTGGGTTGTTAAGATATTATCAGCTTTGAAAGAGACAGTGTCACACCAATGACCTAGTCCCAAGCTAAGCGTTAAGCTTGTATTATGGGTACTAGACAACGATATAAATACTTATATAGAGAAACTAACTGTCCGCGCCCGGCGTCGCCCGGATGGTATTTTTTATTGCAAACCTTATGAAATATACTTTACGTCCTGTTCTCAGATCTACTGAATATACACACAAAATTTCATAAGAATCGGTCAAGCCGTTTTGGAGGAGTTTTGTTACAAACACTGTGACACGAGAATTTTATATATTAGAGATATACTTAAACACATAGAAAACATCCATGACTCATGAACAACTATTCGCGCTCATCACACATATATCTGCCTTTACCGTGATTTGAACCCAGGACCGCTAGCTTCGTAGGCAGGGTCACTACCAACTAGGCCAGCGCGTCGTCAAATTAATTATATATTGTTCCAGAGGTACCGGATGACGAGGCGCTCCCCTCGGAGGCGGAGTTCCTGGCGCGCTTCCCCCGCGGCACCCTCAAGCCGCTGCCCTCCCGGGGCTCCCTGTACGGCACGTGCGCAACCTACGTCAGGCACCTCGACTATCTACGAGGTAAACTTTGGTGGAAAAAAATGAGTAGGTCTCGAGATATTTCAGTTATTGTAATAACTCTGTAATATGAACCAACTTTCTAATTCCAGGACAGCTGATCTTCCCACAAATGCTAACAAAACTCCTTAACCAACCTGACTGCCCAACGAAAACCAGCAAGACCTTCATAACGGAGAAGTTAGCTCACATCATCAATGCAACCACCGTTCTAGAATATTCCAACGTCACCCCGTTTAAAAGCAAAAGCCGATCTGGTTTCCCCTGCTTCTATTGCAGAAATATCTTCGATTCTTTAGAACATTTAAGGGATCATCAAGATAAAGAGCACAAGAAAACAGAAGCGAAGAAGATTCTAACCACATATGGAGCGGAGAGCTTGGTCGTCTATGTAGATGTCACAGACCTGAAATGCTCCATCTGTCAAGAGAACATGCCAAATCTAAACGAGTTAAAGTCGCATTTAATCAAAACACATTCAAAAGAGATGCATCTAGAGTTTACAGACAGAATAATACCTTTTAAGTTGTCGGAGAATAATATTTTCGAGTGCCAGTTGTGTGGATTCAGTTTTGAAACTTTCGGCTCCATAGAACGACATATGAACACTCATTTTAGGAATTACGTGTGCAAAGACTGTGGGACTGGTTTTGTGACTAAGTATAGGTTGAAAGTTCATATCAAAAGTATGCACGTCGGAGGAAGTTTTCCTTGCGAAGTTTGTAACAAAGTGTATACGACTCAGCAAAAGTATAAGAACCATGTAGACACTGTGCATAATTTAGTGAAGAGATTCAAGTGTCCAAAGTGTCCGGAGCGTTTTTCGGAGTATTTTAGACGCCAGAAGCATCTAGTAGAAGTTCATAATGTAGCGCCTCTTCAATACAAGTGTAATGTTTGTGATAAAAGTTTTGAACGACGGTATACATTGTCCAGGCACATGAAACGGGACCACCTCGAAGAAAGGGATTACCAATGTCAACATTGTGCTTACAAGTGTTTCACTAATAATGAATTGACAGTTCATATGATAAAACATAACGGTGAAAGAATCTTTGAGTGCAATGTTTGTAAAAAGTCATACGCTAGGAAGAAAACTTTAAAGGAACATATGCGGATACATAATAATGACAGGAGGTTTACTTGTGCTGTGTGCGGGCAGGCGTTCGTTCAGAAATGTAGTTTAAAAGGACATATTAAAACACATCATATTGAGTATAGTATGCAATGATTTTGGATTTATTAGACAACTAGCGACCCGCCCTCGCTTCGGTTCTGTTTATATGAGTTTCTGTAACACCCGTACATAAACCAGAATTTATTATACATAAAACCTTCCTCTTGAATCACTCTATCTATTGATGAAAACCGCATTAAATTTCGTTGCCTAGTTTGAAAAATCTAAGCGTACATACAGAGCGACGTTGCTTTATATTATACTATGTAAAGATTTATAAGGAAGAGAGTTACAAGTTTTAGTTTATAAATTGACGTACCTATAAAATTGTTCATATAAAAAATATTTGCCGTTAAATCAATTATGCAGAATGATGACATGAATTTTTCGCATTCTGATATAAATATAGCTCTATATTACTAAGATGTGTGACATGAAACTAAGTTAAGTATTTGTTTTTTTATGAAGAATAAATGAATTTATTTCTGCTACATAGAAGTTTTATTATGTTAGCGACCATGGCATCGTCGTTGTCACTTTAGTAAAAGAGCCCTGCGGGCCTAGTGTGGCTGCGTCTATATCGCGTGTCAAATGTGGACAAAACTTCCGTCGCTCTCGTACTTATTTACGTGTCAGAAGATGACGGATGCCTTATCCACACATTGTCACGCGATAATCGCAGCCATATTAGGCCCCCAGGACATCCCCCAGCCGGTATAGAAGCTTGAGGTCCATCTACACCCACATCTCAAAAAGTCCGAGTTGCAAAATGAACACTTCGTGTGCGTTATTATATTAGGTAGGTTAGGTTCGTTAGGTAACTTCAAATGCCCGAAGGGCAAATAGCCCAGGATTAGAAGACCCGCCACGCGGGGCTCCGTTGACATTGCTAAGACATACATAGAATTAAAAAAACAATGTGGTGATTTAGCGACACAGACTTTTTGAGATGTAGTCATATCATAAAACGATCTAGTCTATTAATTATGGTTCAAAATATACAGCTTTTTAAAGTTAGGACGAACGAAAAACTAAGGTTAAGTAACAAGGTCCTGCTGGCACCATTTTTATACATGAACCCTGAAAAAAATACACTCCTTTTTTTGGGCAGTGTTGTAAAAAGAAGAAAAACCGATAACGATAAATATAATGTAAGTACAAGATCTATGCACGTCAGTGTTGCCAGTTTCAGAGTTTTTCCTTGAAACTTAAGGGTTCTTCAGGTTGTGGAGGTTTTTGCGAGGTTTCGATCGATATCACTAAATATATCTACGGGGCTTTGTGAAGGTTTCAATGTACCTACCTACCAAAATTCAAATCAATTTAGTATTTCATTAACTGTCTTTATAATAATTTTAACATTTTAGTTAAGTCGTAAGAAGTTTTTTAACAACTGAGTTGATAAATATCAAACTTCAATATGTCCTATAAATTTTGGTATACAAATTTAAAACTTAAATCGAACAAATTAAGTTTTAAATTCGTATATCAAATTTTAAGGAACTCGTGAAACTAGGGGTTTCTAAATAAGGCAGTACCATGGACTTGTACCTATACTGGACTGATTACTGCGGTAAAAAAGTGTGACCGACAAGGAAACCATACTAGAGAATTGCATCTCGTTTTAATTAGGGTGACCAAGTACATCTGCGGAAGTGCGGATAGAGTCTGTCTAATGAATGATGAACCGGGCTTTTATTTGACTGGCAGGTCTGGCAACACTATTAAAATGACGTTTTGACATTGACAAACAAGTCGTTGTTGGTTCGAGTCTGTCAAATTAAAGTTTTCTTCTCGAAATTTACGGACTAAACATGCGTAAAACTATCAAAAGTGGTGTGCGACGGATCCTTTGTACCATTATAAACAAATATAAAGAAAAGCAAGAGAAGAGGGAAGCATTGTTGAAACAAAAAATAGAGTGTTTACATACGGTGACCGAATTCATAGGTTATAACAAGGTTAGTATGGCATGTTAATTTTGATACTTATTATTTCTATATCTTCAATCCAAAGTTTCATAGAATATATACCTTTTCTGTTCTACCTATCTTTTGAAATTTGTATTTCTTTTCCATTAAGAAATTAAACGATGTATTCTTTTCAGATAAGCTGGACGTGGATGGTGAAAAACAAACGGTTTTGAAAAATCTTCAGCAGTTGAAAGAGTTGGAGCAAAACGATTTTCTATGCCAGAATCAAACGAAGTATTTAGAAGAATTATCATCAATGACCGGTAAATACTAAGATTAATTAAATCATTGTCTTTCCCTATACATAGGTGTATTGTCTGTACCTATACCATGTTAAATCTCTTAACAATCGCAATTTTATTAAATTAATTAAATAGACAGATGATTAATATAACTGACACTCATACCTAGTTTCAGTAAAACACTAAGGAGGTGTTTATATACATGAAGTTAAAAGATATCATAAACATATTAATTTGTACCTACGTACACTTCATGAGCTCTTGGAAAAGATGTTCGGGTTATACCTGTCTTCCTTGTTCTTAAACCGTTGCGATTTGAACCTCACCGATGCAATTTGATTTCACCTAAACCCAAATGTTCTTAGAGCTGTCGGACTGTAAAATGGGGCTGTACTGCGTGTCACAATATATTTGTAAATAGTGTTCTGTTTAATTCATTCCTTCTTTCTTCTTACAGATATCAGTGTTTCGACATTGAAGAGAATGAAACCATGGTGTCTTCAGTACTCCAGGAAAGAAGCGAACTCACAAGGCCACAGTATCCAATTTAGATAGTTTTGACATCCATGCTATCAGAAATAAAGTGAACGAATTTTATATTGTAAAGAAGCAAGTGCTACACTCAGATGCCTATTAGCAGAGTTGAGAGAAAGCATCGGTTTTACCCTAATAATAAATAAAATATTTTTACTTAATGACTTGTTATTGGTGATTTTATTTACTAAAAGAGCTCACAAATGAGAAAGCATGCTGATGCAATCATTATTATGGTGGTCTGCATTTTTTTTTCATAGATAGTTTCAAAGCCTCAAATACTTCGTGATACCCAAAGTTGCTAAATAGTTCGGTACACGTTTGGCGACTTTGGGTGTCACTATCTATTTATTTAATGCTGACTATACGGGTCAATCAACTTTTCTTTGTAGTTCGGTGCCAGGGTGACGTTTCCTGGGTCACTCATTAAAACTATGATTTCAAAGGATATAAGTCCACTACCATTCTTTTATGGCTTTTCTCCTGAGTGTGATAGAAGTATACATTATAACATATTTTCCAAGAAACTATCACTGTTGTCTCCTGGCTTACGGGACACTAACAACAACAAAAAAGTTGATCCACCCATACGTATTAAGTAGTAAGACTTTCGGGCTTCTACTAATAAACTGTACTTAAATTATGATACCGTGTGTGGTCTTAATATGGATAAACGGACACTTGAGTGCGGTATTAGTAGACTTGAGTACCTATAGTTTATTAATACGGGCCTTAGTATTGTGAAAAAGTACGCGTTTCCTCTTCCTTTGTGCCCACCAAAATAAACAAAATAAGAAAAGTATCAAAATCGTTTATTCCTACATTGATCGGTAATACCATATGAAGATTTTTTGAATTTGCCGCTTTTTGTCAGGTTCATCTTTCATTAGACAGACTCTAACAGTGGCCCGTTTCACGAAGCTACAAGTTACAAATTACAAGCGGAAGTCTCTTTCTAATTCGTACTGCTAGAAAGAGGGTTCCGCTTGTAATTTGTAACTTGTAGCTTCGTGAAACGAGCCACAGAGCCCGTTTCACGAAGCTACAAGTTACAAATTACAAGCGGAAGTCTCTTTCTATTTCGTACTGCTAGAAAGATGGTTCCGCTTGTAATTTGTAACTTGTAGCTTCGTGAAACGGGCCACAGGATTTTTTTTTAAGTTATAAATGTGTAAATTTACATAAGTAAGAAATAATCTAAATTGTTAAATAAAATAAGAATATTTATTTAAGAAATATTTATTCATTGCAAATTATTATACATCTATATATATAAAAGGCTAAACTGACTGATGTATCAACGCACAGCCGAAACTACTGTACCTAGAAACTTGAAATTTGGTACAGGGGTTCCTTTCATGATGTAAGTGAGCACTAAGAAAGGATTTTCCAAAAATCGACCCCCAACGGGAAGAAATGGGGGGAATAGCGGGAAACTAATTCTACGCGTACGAAGTCGCGGGCGTCCTCTAGTGTATCATATATTGTTAAACAATATAGTTTTGTGTAGTTTTTGCCTGAGTCCTACTTTATTTCCCAAATCTCTCACGCGCGTCTCGGTGTGCCGGGGTTCCATTTGTTTTGTTGTTTTACAACTCCCTGACGCCACGCGACGCTACGCGCTGCTGCTGCCACGCGTTTGGTTTGCCGGAGCCTTAAGGGTGGGCAATGTTACCCCCTAGGGCTAAAGTATCCCGAGTTTACGGTTACATTTTTCAAATTAATACTACCAGTACACAAAACTTTTGAATATCGAGAATTTGTATAGTGTTTAAGTACCAAATATAACTGCTCTGCCAACTTATCTATGAAATTGCATTCGTATCCATACTCACACCGGCCCAAATCATAGCCACCCTAATAAGTTAGGCATGGTTTTCTCGTTTTATCGTAAAATAGAGCCACATGTTCCTTACCTGTGAAATGATATTCCACAGTCACCAAAGCTTTCACTTCTACAACCCTTTACACAACATATTTTCACCATTTTTAGCTTGTTTTGTTAGTTGACAAACATTAAAACAAATATTTGAAATATGTCTACGTTGGGGATACCAGCCAAAATTTACAATTACTACTTGATTACCACAGTATTTTATTCATTAACGTGTTTTAATCAGTAAATAATGTTAAAATCTTAAACATTTACAAATTAGGTAAAACGTAAAATCTTTTATATAAATGTAGCTATTTAATATAATATGCAGGTAATGATTTTCAGTATTCTTGAATACCACTATGTCATTACCTGTTTTACATTGGCAACTTGTGTGAGTGGGACACCGTCCTCAGGTTGGTTGCTCTCACTCGTCCTCATCTCCTATCATCACATAATTGTAACTGTCTTGCTTTGTAATATGGTTCAATTTTGATTGGCTAGGAAAAGTAAGTCCTCAGTCCAGTATAGGTACAAGTCCATGGGCAGTACTGATACACACACACTCATAAACACATTGTTGAGTTGACTTGACATTGACATCATCAATCAAGTTGACATTCGTCAATAGTGAATGGAGGCGACTTTTTCATTTGCATATTTTGCATAATATAAAAATAATAGAAGTAATCGAAGAATTAAGAAATTTATAAGAAAGAACTTCCTGTGATTATGTAAATAAATTTATTAAAATCTACGTATCTTTTACCTTATTATAGATTATAGATTGTAATAGATGCCTTCGTAATGTGTCAAGAATCTTTAACAATACATCATAATGTGTTTACGTTAAAATAAACTAAATTAATTGCTAAGTACAAGTTCCATTATTATCCTGAGTTACGAGAGACCAAGTGGACTGAATACATTCTGAGGTTTTTTATAAAGTATCGACGGACGGATTATGGACGAAAAATTCTTCGGGAACTGCCGGTGCTGCCTCACGAAAGGCTTACACAGAGACGCCAAGCGGGCATACTTCGTCAACGGCGATAGAGAAGTGTATTATGACATGTTCGTGACTTGCTTTAATTTACATGTACGTATATTTCAGCTTTAACCTTCTGAACGCCTTACCTCAAATACAAAATGAACAAAATGTGACTCTCACACACCAAACATGTTTGCTATGCTATGCAAATTACAACTTAAAAGAAAAGGAACAGTCTCTCTTGGCTGAGATACCCGTCACAAGATACTCGTCAAAGTAGATGTCAATCCGTTTAAAACTGTTATTGTTGACGAATCTTGAGATGAGCATTAGAGTCGAGCTCAGTTCATTAATACGGTCCTAAGTGTAGTATAATCAGGAGTTCCTTAAAACATAACCCTATAACACTGTATACAGGACATTATAGAAATGCTAAAAGATACATTCAGCAGTGGATGAGTAAACGAGGTGGAAAGTGGAGATGGGGCAGTATGGGCAGCTACTAGATTCCTTGCTGCTACACGAAAATGCTCTTAGGAGACCTTTACTAACTTCTTAAGTGGTGACAATAAACATTCACAGATTTTTGATAAAATGTACAGTCAGTGAGAAAATCACCAGATTTGAGATTTTTTTTAACTGATTTGCAAATCAGTCCCATTTCTATCAAGGATTAAAATATACTTTGAGACCAACTAAGGTTAGAGTACTAGAACACCCACAAATCAAAAAAAAACTTCTTCCATACAGTTTGTATGGTAATTAATTACAAAGGGATCTAGTAACTGCCCTTACTGCCCCATCTCAACTTTCCACCCTGTATGCTGAAAAGAAGAGAACAAGCCCTGTCAATTTAAGTCCATTCCTAAAATACAAACTGCGAATAGATTACGTTAGTTTGGATAAAAAAAATACCTTATTGACGTACAAAATGTGTCAAATATTAACCTGAAACATCAAATCTATCTGCCGTTTGTATACTGAGTTTAGACTTTTATTTGTAATAAATAGTTTAAAAAATTACCCTCCTGTATTACATTCCAGTTATGCCATAACACAAACAACACCCTGATCTGCTCGGACTGTATACAACAATTGAGAGATGCAAGCTCGTTTCGAGCTAAGGTCCTTGAATCTGAAAAGAAACTTATTAAGGACGTGACGTACAACAAAACATCATTCTTGGAAGGTAAATTCTATTTTGTATAATAAAAAAATATTCTGAGATTGCTGCAGGAAAACCAACAATAAATAAACCAGTTTGTAATGCGGCGGCCACATCTGCAGGATTTAATAAATATTTGCGTTGAATATTTTTACACTCACCGGTAAAAATACCGTCCCAGGTGGACGGATTTTATTTTGTTCATACAATTATTAATAATTATGTATAAATTCTTAAATCAGAGAGTAACTTCATACTGACAATCTCTTTGTCTTTCTGCCACAAACTTTAAAAAATAAAATGCGTTGGCGGTTTTTTTTTAAATCTAATATTTTATAGAGGCTTTAGTACACATACGTGACTATGTCAGCCTCATGAGGAGCCTACTCTATATAGGCCGTTTTGGACCTAGATTAGTTGGCAACAAAACACTATACAGTTTCAATACCATGTAGTACAATTTTTTTTTTGAACACCACATACATTAACAACATCAAGGGTAAATAAAAAAACCGGCCAAGTGCGAGTCGGACTCGCGCACGAAGGGTTCCGTACCATTATCTATACAACATTAGCAAAAAACGGCAAAAAAATCACGTTTGTTGTATGGAAGCCCCCCTTAAATATTTATTTTATTCTGTTTTTAGTATTTGTGCTTATAGCGGCAACAGAAATACATCTACTGTGAAAATTTCAATTGTCAAGCTATCACGGTTCATGAGATACAGCCTGGTGACAGACAGACAGACAGACAGGCGGACAGTGGAGTCTTAGTAATAGGGTCCCGTTTTTACCCTTTGGGTACGGAACCCTATCAATAAAACTTATCGTTAACTACTAGACATGCAACATTGTTACATCAAAATTCATTCATTCAGTATTTTTGAAGTAACTCTCTGATTTAATAAGTTATATTTGTTAACAATTGTATGAACAAATGGGCGGGTTTTTTTTCCCGGTGAGTGTTGACAAACTAGAATTTTGTCGCCTAGTCTTTTAATATAAACTGCTGTGGGATTACAACATAATGTGGGATAACAGCTCTCAAAGTTTGTATGGAACAGCTGTTTTTTTTTCGCGATTTGGATGTCGGTCCCATAATAAAAGTTGATGAGTATGACCTACAGAGTTAGTCCCTGAAGTTTGTCCAACCTTCTGCCTAGCAACCTGTATGACAGTCTTAATTTTTCCAGTGGCTTCTGTGCAGTCAAAAAGAATGAAGGCTGTTAAAGATGAAATACCCTTAGAGGAGGTTAAGGAGGAGTCAGAACTCGAAGACAATGAGAGCTTGTTGATCGTTCACCAGACAAGTAAGGCACAAAACTCAAAATAAGTACCTAAGGCATGTTCACGAAAAAAAGTAGCCATCGAAAACTAAGTCTCCACTGTCTCCCATTAGGTCTAGGTAGTTCAAACCGCAATTAGATTGCCAACTGAGTATTCTTTTTTATGTGTAAGAATCTACAATCCATACATTTTTCCTTGCAAGTTGTGAAACCCTATATAATGCCAGTTAAGGCTTAGAGCTAAAATGTTTGCATAAAAATGTGTGTACTTCCGGCATGATTTAAAACAATTTATGACCTGCATACGGTAATTATGAGTCTGGGAAGGTATTCGCGGAACATTATAGCGTCGATAATCTATTTGAGTAAAGAAAAAAAAGAACCTCTGTGACCCAAACGTGAAAAATACAAAATCCAAGACTAAAATCCAGAGATTTCGAAAGTAAACCCAAAAATGGATAGCATCTGATATAAATATCCATAACGGCACTCAAAACGAAAGGTGAAGAGTCCCTCTTACTTATTAAATTCTTTAAAGATGTCAATTTCATATTGAAAACCTCAATTATACAACAGTGGCTACTTTTTTTCGTGAACAAGCCTTATTACTAATTTTTGTGGCAAGATGTTGGAACTCTTCTTTCATCTATCCTTTCTAAGAACTAGTTCCTTTTGGTCCGTGCCGGGAATTCCTTTTAGTTCTTAGTTCCTGACCAACACAAGCCTACAGAGTATACTAGTCTTATATCCTATTTCACTAGAGCTACAGATTTATCCTCAATATACTTAACGCCTTCACAGTCGTTTTTACTCGGTTTTGGCCATGCTGTTTACTGGTATATCTGATAAGTGGTATGGGATGGAATAGGCTAGATAATTTACCTGTAAAATAAAGAAAATATGTGTGCTGTACCTATAGGTCCCTATCACTAACATTATAGTATATCATCTATATATATAAAAGGCAAACCTGACTGACTTATATATCAACGCACAGCCGAAACTACTGTACCTTGTACTCTGTACTGAAACTTGAAATTTGGTACAGGGGTTCCTTTCATGATGTAAGTGAGCACTAAGAAAGGATTTTCCGAAAATCGACCCCCAACAGGAAGAAATGGGGGGGTAGGGCAGTAGCGGGAAACTAACAGTACGCGTACGAAGCCGCGGGCGTCTTCTAGTCACATATATTTAGACTGACATTGTAGCGACTAACTTATCTTTAAAAAAAAACTGATTTTATTGTTACACTAATTATCATTTTTCAGGTAAAGACTTGCCTTCAAAGAAAATATTAAAACATGTGAAACGATCGAGTCTCAAGAATAATGCTTATGTGACAGAAAAAATAGCCCACATCACCAATGTGTGCACACTAATAGAGAACTCAAATATCACTCCATTTAAGAGCAAAAGCAAGTCCGGCTTCCCGTGTTACTACTGTTGGAGAATATGCGACACCCTGGAGACTTTAAGAGAGCACCAAAAAACAGAAAACCATAGGGAAAATATCAAGGAGATTCTGAGAAAACAAAGCGCAGAAGGTCTTGTTCTATATGTGGATGTATCAGATTTGAAATGCACAATTTGTGATACAAGTTTTGAAAATTTGTACATTTTAAAGGATCATTTAAGCAAGGAACATATGAAGGAGTGGTACAGCAATGTGGAAGACAGAGTAGTTCCTTTTAAATTAAACGAAGATAACAAATTTGAGTGCCAAATATGTAAGTTCATTTTTGAGACTTTTGGCTCTATAGAAAGACATATGAATGTTCATTATAGGAATTATGTTTGCGGACATTGCGGTGATGGATATGTAACTAAACAACGTTTAAAAGTGCACTTAAAAACTGTACATAGAGATGGTAGTTTCCCGTGTAAACTGTGCAAGAAAATGTTCAATACAGCACATAAATATAGGACCCATGTTGATTCAGTCCACAAGATGGTAAAGAGAAATAAATGCCCTAAATGTCCTGAGCGCTTTGCAGAATATTATAAAAGGCAGAAGCATATGGTGGAAGTGCACGGTTTAGCACCTTTACTCTACAAATGCAACGTCTGTGACAAAAGTTACAAAAGGAAATACCATCTTTCGTGTCATATGAAACGATGTCACTTGGAAGAGAAGGAAATAAAGTGCCAGTTTTGTTCGTACATGTGTTATACAAAAAGTGAGTTGACAGCTCATTTAGTGAAACATAGCAATGCTAAGCCGTTTGAGTGCGATGTTTGTAAAAAAGTGTACAGCCGGCAGAGAACTTTGAAGGAGCATTTGCGAATACATAATAATGATAGGAGGTTTCCTTGTCCGGTGTGCGACCAGGCGTTCGTGCAGAAATGCAGTTTGAAAGGGCATATGAAGGTGCACCATCCAGAGATTATTACTTAACTTATAGAGTACGAAGAATAATATATTAGTGGAGTTATTTGGTGTAAAAATCAGTACAGTGCTTTAATACTAATAGTTTCTTGAGATTACGCCGAGCGTCCAGTGGCGCCCTCATTAATATTATTGTGTTTTCTAATAAACTGTATTGTCTTGGAATCGATGTTTTTTTGTTGTACAAATGAATACTGCCCAACTCCATCAGATCAGCAGATACCTTAATATTACATTGTCATCGGGCTTACATAATGTGGTCCAAATTTCAGCCCATTTCATTACCGGGAACTGGGTCAAAATTGAATTGATTTTTTCAAGCGGACAACTTACATTCATACATACATACATACTGTTAGCGCGCAAGTTGAATTCAGAGCTCAGAATGCGATAGTGCTGTGACGTAATCAAGGACAGTACTACACTGCGCAGGCGCATGAGGCGAGGCGGGGGGCTCTTCACCTCAGGCCTCGACCGCATTCATCTCGCGCTATCTGTACATATATGTATGTACAATAAGGAATATAAATGACTTTTTTTCACAGCTTCAATATAACCGGAGAAAAAAATTTTTTTTTTTAATAGCTACAAAAATAACCAAGATATAAGCTGTTATAGACGGAAACACTTGTTGTGGAGAATCTGTGGTTTTAGTGTATCTGTGCTCGGACGTGAGTTCGGTGTTCTAACCTCTGTGTTTTGTTGAATAAAAACGTGGCATCTTATTTTGGCTGTATTAATTAATTACACCTAATAAGCTCAAGATATAACATTGGCGACGAGGACGTAAACCCGAAATCCGATGTGGTTGAGATAAATCGCTCAACAAATAAAACTTGAACCTGAACCTCACATATATAAATTTCATGGATGTTGTGGAAAAACAAATTAAACAAAAGAAAAAAGCTTGGATACAAGAAAAATCTAAAGAGGAACTGATTGAAATCGCGAATAAACTCGCAAAAGAAACTTTATTTTCAGAAACACATTCCATTAGTGAAATAAGGAACTACTTACGTCAATATATTGATGGATTAAAACAAAATTATTTACCAGGAATAAACATGGCTTCAATCACCAGCTTGGAAGTATTTACGGGTGAAAATTGGAATGCATATCAGCAACAATTTGAATGTTTTATCCTGTTAAACGACGTAAGCGATGATAAAAAAGTGCCATTACTGATCACTAAGCTAAGCACGAAAGTATATGAATTATTAACGACCTTATGTACGCCGACATCACCAATTAAAGAAACGTATGAAAACATTTGTGAGAAACTAAAAAAATACTATCATCCTGTAAAAAACTATGCATTACATCAAGCAGAATTCAGAAAAAGAAGTCAAAAATCTGATGAAACCATAGAACAATATATAGTAGAACTGAAAAAATTGTCAAAAAACTGCAACTTTAAGAGCTTAGATGAAGAAATAAAAGAAAGATTACTAAATGGAACTTACTGTGATTCAGTGAAATTTGAATTGTTAAAGCAAGCTGACCAATCATTGGAAATGTTAACCAATATAGGAAAAACTGTAGAAACAGCCTATAAATTAGTGTACAATCAGGATAAAGAGCAAGGTCAAACACAAATGTTTCAATTTCAAAAGAAAAAATTCAATAACAATAAAAACAATAGTACCAGTAGTACATCATGCTTTTGTTGTGGTAAAAATGGACATATTAAGGCACAATGTTCGCTCCGGGAAAAGTTTTGCAGTGAGTGTGGTGTAAAAGGACATATCTTTAGAGTGTGTGGTAAAAATAAAGCTTATAAAGTGAAGAATGTAAGTTTAGTGGAAACTACAAGTTTGGAAGACAATGGTGCTGAAGTAGAAAAAAGCAACAGTGTATCAGAAACTGAAGTATTTGACATTTTTTATTTTAGTGAAAAAAATAAAATTCCAGCCGCTACATTGCAAATAGCTATTAATGATAAAGTTGTGGAGTTTGAGGTTGACACTGGAGCAGACGTGAGTACAATTACTTTAGCTGATAAACAACAATATTTTCCAGATTTAGAAATTAAACAGCGTAATGTGATATTCACTAACTTTGACCAGTCAACCTCAACACCATTAGGTGTTATTGAGGATTTAAATATAAGTTATCAATCTGTTAATGTGAACCACCAAAGATTGTTTGTGGTTAAAGATGGTTTGCCAAAAATTATAGGCAAAGATTGGCTCTCTTTGTTGCAATTATGGCCACCAAGGTTTGAGCAAAAGGTATGTGAAAGTATTACCAAAGATAAATTGATTGAAAATTTAAAAAGTGAGTTTTCCATCTTATTCGAACCGGGAATGGGAGATTTTAAGGGGGAACCAATCCATTTATCCATTAAACCAGGTGTAAAGCCAATATTTATGCCAGTCAGAACTGTCCCATTTGCATTTAAAGATAAAGTTAAAGCAGAAATTGAAAGATTGGTTACAAATAAGCGGATTGAGCCGGTGGAGTATTCAGAGTGGGGTACTCCAGTGGTACCGGTACTAAAGCCAG
Organism: Acleris cristana; assembly: GCA_948252455.1. Taxonomy (NCBI): domain Eukaryota; kingdom Metazoa; phylum Arthropoda; class Insecta; order Lepidoptera; family Tortricidae; genus Acleris; species Acleris cristana. Next base: position 6,145,777 of record OX411798.1, on the reverse strand, counting down.
ATGGAACAGTTCGGCTATGTGGCGATTTTCGGATCACAATAAATAAATATTTGCAGATTGATCATTACCCATTGCCAACAATAAATAATATATTAATGAAATTACAAGGCAACAATTATTTTTGTGAATTAGACTTACAAGAGGCCTATTTACAAGCTCCATTAGATAAGGAATCACAAAAACTAGTAACTATAGCCACTGAAGAGGGTATCTACAAATACTTGTATTTACCTTTTGGTGTAAGTACTGGCCCTGGGTCATTCCAAAGATTAATCACGCAAAAATTAAATGGTATAGATATTATTGTATATATAGATAACATATATGTATATGGAAAAACATTGCCAGAAACTAATGAAAAATTAAAGCAAGTACTACAAAGGCTTAAGGATTCAGGACTGAAATTAAAAATTAATAAATGTAAATTTTTTGAGGAGAAACTGGATATTTTTGGATTTGAGGTAAATAAAACTGGAGTAAAAATTATTAAAAGTAAAATTGAACCTTTACTGTCATTGCCACGCCCAAATAATGTAAAAATGCTTAAATCATTTTTGGGAAAAGTGAATTACTATAACCGATTTTTACAAAACATGGCAATAACATTAAAACCCATGTATGATTGTTTAAAAAAAGATAAATTTGATTGGACTGATGAATGTGATAACTCATTTCAGGAGATAAAAAAATCTCTGGCAAATACATCTTCATTATCACACTTTGATAAAAATTCAACAATTATTTTAACTTGTGATTCTGCAGATACTGGAGTAGCTGCTGTGCTATCTATAAAAGATGATACTAATATCATAAAACCAGTAGCATTTGCAAGCAAAAAACTTAATGATACCCAAATTAAATACCCAATCCTGGAGAAAGAGGCGTATGCAATTATTTTTGGAGTCAGCAAATTTTATGAGTTTTTATTTGGACATAAATTCATTCTACAAACTGATAATGAAGCGTTATCAAAAATATTAGGACCAAAATTTGGAATACCAAAAATGGCAGCGAGGCGTTTACAGTATTGGTCAATTTTCTTAAGTGGATTTGATTATGAAATTGAACATATAAAATCGAAAAATAACCCAGCAGATTACTTATCACGTGTAGTCACAAAGTGTAATGAAACAAAATGTAAAAATGACACAGTGATTGAAAAAAGTTTTGAAGCTAACACAGTTAATTATATAAGTAAATCAAACTTGAACACATTAAATTGGCAAACTGTTCAAAAAGAAACAAAAAAAGATAAAATTTTATGTGACGTTTCAAGGTACTGTAGAGATGGCTGGCCAGCAAAAAATGATTTAGGGGAAGAATATGAAGCATATTTTAGAAGAAAAAATGAAATTAGCATGGAAAAAGAATGTTTGTTGTGGGGGTACAGAGTAATTATACCTATAAATGTTAGGGATACATTGTTGTGTGAGTTGCATGCCAGTCATTTAGGTATTACACGCATGAAAGAAATATCACGATCATATTTTTGGTGGCCAGACATGGATAAGGAAATTGAGGGTATAACAAAAAATTGTATAAACTGTTTGCAAAACCATAAAAACCCAGAAAAAGTTAAATTAACAGTGTGGCCACAGCCTCCAACAGTGTGGCATAGGTTACATGCAGATTTCTTGGGCCCATTGTATTCAAAAATGTTTTTAGTAGTAGTGGATGCATTTTCAAAATGGCCAGAGGCATTTGTCATGAGCAATATTACTGCACAAAAAACTATTGAGATGTTTAAAAGCATCTTTGTACGTTATGGGTACCCGTTACATTTAGTAACTGATAATGGTCCCACGTGGACCAGTGAGGAGTTTAAGAGTTATTGTAAAATGGTGGGGATAAAACAGACATTTACCCCAACATACTACCCCGCCACAAACGGACTGGCTGAACGTTTTGTGGAATCATTCAAATCACATGTGATCAAAATAGTAGAGAGTGGAAAAAAACTAGAATATGCTTGTAATTTGTTCCTTTTTGATTATAGGTGTAGTGTCCACAAAACCACAGGCCAAAGTCCAGCAAAATTGATGTTGGGGAGAGAGTTGAGATGTCGTTTCTCATTACTGAGACCAAATCCAGTACATAATGAAATAGACATAGAGCAAGTTAAATTAACTTTAAATAGTAAGGATCATTATAAAACATTTTCAGAGGGCGAAAAAGTGATGGTAAAAGATTTCAGAAAAAATAAAAAGAGTTGGTCATTAGGTAAAATTAGTAAAATTGTAGTACCAGGGGTAACTTTTATGGTAGAAGTGGATGGTCTTCAGTGGAAACGACATGCCAACCAACTGCTAGAGTGTGGGCAAGATTTAGGATAGAATTAATATTTAGAAAATGTTATGTTAGAATAAGGTTAAACATAATTATTAGTTTTATAAGTGCGGGAGAGTGTTATAGACGGAAACACTTGTTGTGGAGAATCTGTGGTTTTAGTGTATCTGTGCTCGGACGTGAGTTCGGTGTTCTAACCTCTGTGTTTTGTTGAATAAAAACGTGGCATCTTATTTTGGCTGTATTAATTAATTACACCTAATAAGCTCAAGATACAACAAAGATTTATTCCTATCTCTTTCTAATAAAACAGAATTTAACATGCAGTTTATATGGCCGACGTGTTACATGACGTCACACGGCGTATCGGATTATCTCTGTCTAATCGCTGTCTATTTAGCAGTTGAAAATGCTTCTATCATCCGTATTTATTGACGAATTTTAATTTCACTCTTGGTGATCTCTTTTTACGGTATTTTCATATTTTGTTGAGAAATGTGATTTAAAAATCCATCAATATTGCCTATTAAATAAACGCTTGTAAAAGAAAAGTTCCTTTAGTCCCTAGAGGCGTAAAGTTTCACTTTAATCCCACCCTTGCACTTGCAACTGACAATGTTGTCTAGTGTTTCATAGAAAATCAAATATTGCCGATTATCTGTTAAGGATCGATTAATCTCTCTTCTATACTCGATATATTAATTACGGAAACAATATTATTTTAGTAAAATGCGAAGCTTTAATTGTTTCAAAAACCACTACTCTAATAAAATCTCCATCATTTACTGAATTAGAAAAATAAATTAGGATCACGACCCCGTAATCACCCTGTATTGTATGAAACCGAATAGTTTATAAAACCCCCCTAAAAATTAGGAGTAAATAAAAGAAAAGATACCGTTAGAAAATATTATTTATTGAAAACTTATAACAATTTAAAATTTTCAAGAAAACTAAACTTACCACTAAATTAAAACTACCTACTTACTCTCTAATTAATTCGTATTCTTAATAATCAAATCATTCTTTGTCCATAAGTCAAATATGTCAAAAAAGATAACTTTGTTTTTTTTAATAGGACGGTTTTGGGTTCCATAGTAAACAAGGAACCCTTATAGTTTCATGTTCGTCTGTCCGTCTGTCTGGGTCAGAGACTCTTTGTACTACAAAGCTGTAATTACGCGTAGTTATACATGGATATCACACCGACAAAGTAGTACTTAATAGTTATAAGGTGCAAATTAAATTGCATCTATTTTTTCCATCTCACTCACGGCTGACTGAATGACACGCGGGCGCGCGTCAACATGGCGTCACTAGTAACCAATGATAGAACAGAATACAGATGCGCAACCCGTGGATCATGCTGATTGGTTCCCGCGCTTCGAAAATTCGTCTTCTGCGCAGGTACATCGGTAAGCCATATCAGTTGTGTTTTGCTGTACCTACTCTGCTATTATCAATTTTTGGATTTGGGGGACCGTTCAGGAAATATTGTACCAGAAACTCCCGAAAGGTGTAATTTTCGCTCGAGTTACGTGTCCCGCCCCTACAGCCAAAACTACAATAATAAAAATCGGAAAACTATCTTAAATGAAAGCACACTACTGTATTAACTTAATATTGTGGAATGCAATAAACGTTAAATTATTTGAGTATATTTTAAAGGAAAACTATCATGACTAAGTAGACTTGATTAAGGAGGCTTAGTAGGAATCTTTGCCCATTCAGCCAAAAAAATATTGCCTATTAAGGCATAGAAGTATGCGTGTGATTTATTTTTTAATGTTTTGCTTAGCTATAATTGGTTTTTGTGTTCGAATATGTGTGTAACCTATCGTGGTTTTACTTGATGTTTCCACCGAAAGACCAGCGCTGAATTAAATGCCAGCTTAACGCTGAGTTGGGACCATTTCTTGACTAGGTACGATCTTCTTGTACAGGCCGACACATGTAAAAAGAGCTCCGAGCGGCTAGTGGAGGGGATATGTTTGCGCATGCTGTCTACTGACAAGCCAATAGCGTAGCAGCAAAGCGGAGCGGTTTATACTCCCCCCGTCGCCCCCCCAATTTGGTCCGTAGCGTTTTGTGCGCAGGTAGGTCGCTCAGGGGCACGTTTTATAAAGCTACAAGTTACAATTTTACAGGTCTAAACTGGCAACTCTGCTCAAATGGCTGGTCGTCATTGGTCGAGGTTGTGTCAAATGGAAACTTGTAACCTGTAAATTGTAATTTGTAGTTTTATAAAACAGGCCCCAGGGCTCTTTTTACGTGTGTAGACTTGTATTTCCCTGTGCTTTGTTGTTGTTCACGAATAAATGTTTTTTCTTTCTTTCTTTTTAGTAATAGGGTCCCGAACCCTGTGGGTACGGAAACCTTAAAGTGATCCTGATTAAGTTTTACAATTGCAATTACAATAGAAGTTGCTATAAGGAAGCCGCGACATATGTGGTACGTTGGGTAATCCATTGTTACTTTCTTCACTAATTCCTGTTACTAAATCCCCGGTGACTGTTCCAGCATCATTTCTATCGCTAATTCTAGCACATTCTTTTTCAATATCTGGTACATTGTCTCTAAGAAAGGTCCTATGCGCAAGTAGTTGGGTGAAGGTGGCTATAGCAAAAGCATTGCAGAGATTCTCATTGGCAGCGGCGGTAGACGCGATGCCTCGAAGGTAGGGGGTGGTATTGGAGAAGAATACCAGACCGCCCCCACTGTCTCCGCGGCATAGGGCTTTGCCTGGGGAAAATAAATACATATTATGGAATAATATGACACAAATTCATCTAAATCTACTTAATAAATATTTTGAACTTTATTTAGTAAATTGGCCACATGATGGCTCTTTTACACGTCGGTAATATGGAGTGAATCTACAACACCATCGTTGCGGAGAAGAAACCACGCATGAAGCCCCAGCAGGGCCCGTATTATGGTCGCCGTTATCGCGGTCGATAAAGCATCCGTCACTCTCAAACTTACCTACTGGTCAGAAAGTGACAGATGCTTTATCCACGCTTATCCACATTAATAAACACGACCATAAGGCACTGGTCCCACCGCCGGCGAGTAAGCTATGAACTATCGGCTATTTTCTTGTCCAAGAAACGAACAAAAGATAATCGCTCCCGTGTAAATAAAAGAGAGAGAGATATAAATTTATAGTTTATCACTGAGCGAGTGAGCTATACTCGCTCAACTATGAACTATAAATATATATCTCTCTCTTTTATTTACATGGGAGCGATGATCTTTTGTTCGTTTCTTAGACAAGAAAATAGCCGATAGTTCATAGCTTACTCGCCGGCGGTGGGACCAGTGCCTAATATTTAGGCCCGCAGAATTCCCAGCTTGTTAATAGCTTTCGGCAAGCTATCGCTATCACGCTTGCACTCGCAACTGACAGTATCACTCGTATGTCATAGAAAACGATGATTGCCGATAATTATTAAGAAAATGGTAGCACTGTATTTAAATACAATGACGTTACGTTGACGACGTATTCATCATGTCAGCCGAAAGACGTCCACTGCTGGACATAGGCCTCCCCCAAGGCTGACTCAGACCGGTCTTGTGCTTTTCGCATCCACCGCGTTTCCGTGATTTTTACAAGGTCGTCACTCCATCTTGTTGGAGACCTACCTACAGCTCGTTTTCCGATTCTCGGACGCCACTCAAGAACCTTCTGACCCCATCGGCCATCAGTCCTGCGAGCAATTCGCCCCGTGTGCCCCGTATGAGCGTGTGCGACGTATTAGTTAGCTTAAATTATTTATCGTAGCAGGTGGAAAGAAGTGGTCTCTGCCTACCCCTCTGGGAAACAGGCGTGATTTAATGTATGTATGTAATTATTTAAATCTCTTTGGTATATAGTGACCCTGCCTACGAAGCTAGCGGTCCCGGGTTCGATTCCCGGTCAGGGCAAATGTTTGTGTGATGAGCCCGAGTATTTGTCTCCGAGTCTTGGATTAAGTATTTATTCCTCTATATATAGGTATATAGAGTATGTTTATCGTTGTCTGGTATGTCGTATTTTTCTAAGATGTCCGAATGGTCATAAAGAGCTTATCTTTAGCAGTTCCGAACGAAAGGATCGCGAGTAGGTATCGAGTTGAAATTAAAATAATATACTTCGGTCTACACTCCCTTGAAACTGTGAAAAAATCAAACTTCTACATTAACGTAATAAATAGATACGGCCGTTTATGCCACAAAAAACGTGTATTTCGACACTCTCGAGGGAATCAAAATGTTGAGGGTATTTCCCGTTGACCTAGAACTATGAAATTTAGCAAGTAACACCGTCTTTTACTACAAGTATAGGGAAATATGTACATTTTTTATTAAATCACATAAAAAACAGGGTCTTTATGCAAGGAACGGCGGTCCAAATTTTGAAATGATTTAACCGTGTCATGTGGAACCCTCGGTGGGCGAGTCCAACTCGCACTTGTCCGGTTTTTTGATATAGTTTTGTGTAGTAACGGCTTCGGAACCCTACACTGAGCATGGTCAGACCTCTTGCCCGGTTTTTTTCACTCGATCTTCAGGAGAGATATAACTAGGTACCCTTTTTGGTTGAGAGAGGCGATGGCTGAGATACCTACGCGTCATACTCGTGAACGGGTGCTGTTTGTGGGGTCCGGTCTGTTCACGTTTGCAAGGACTTATTGTTAAATTAATCATTCTACCTAGTTATGGCTTTTGACGTAGAGACCTCGTCGTGTCGTTCTCATAGTCTTTATTATTAGTTTAAGGTTTATTGACCTTACATTTGTAATAATTTAATTTTTGCTAGTTTTAAGAAACAGGCTTGATTTAATGTATGTATGTATGTAAGAATTTATTGTTTATTACTTTATTACCTTATTATTACTTAATGTAACTTACTTTTAAGTATTATTTTGTTATTATGATTGAAAAAATGACAATGATTCTTCTCCGCAATGATGGTCTTGTCCGAAGCGCTGGTAGATTCACTCATGTTACCGACGTGTAAAAGAGCCCTCATGTGGCCTATTTACTGAATAAATATTTTGATTTAGAATTTTTGAATTTTCACTAGGGTTGCTAGGACCCCAGAATTTATCAGGGTCCGTTTATGGACTACTATGTTAGTTTGTTACCAGACTTCTGGTCTCCTGCGCAGATCTTGTCGCTAGTGATGTACTTGATGAAGCTCGGCTCCGACTTAAACACGCAGTGGCTCACTTCGACGTATGGCAGCTCCAGGAAGTTGAGCCGCTGGGACGGCCGGCCATTCTCCTCGGTCAGGCCCCAGCCTGCCACCTGGATAATGGGGAACATTCATGACTTCACAGCTTCAATAAAAGCTGATTCATGTAACAAACAGTTGAGGATTTTTTTTTTGGATAGCTATAAAAATAACTAAGTCATGTTCCTTATCTCTTTCTGGCGAAACAGAATTTGACACCGAGTTTGTGTGGTAGACCTGTTTGTTACATGACGTCATCGGATCTCTGTCTAATCTCTGTCTAATTAGCAGTTTAAAATGCTTATGTCATCTGTATCTCTTGGCCGATTTTAATTTTAATTTTACTTTTGGTAATCTCTTTTACGGTAATCTCATATTTTGTTGAGCAATGCGATTTTTAGAAAGTCATGCATTTTCCCTATTATAATCGATAAAGGCCGATTTAAATTGATCATGGACTTAGATTTAGTTTTAAGTTGATAGCTTTTGTAATTACTACGAAAAACAGCTGTGACATGTTGACGGACAGACACCGTAGTGCCTTATAAAGGATCCTTAACATTTTACTAAAGAACCCTAAATAATATTTTTAAATCCACCTACCGTCCCTCGGATCCCCGTCACCAGTTGCTGCCTCTCAAACTCCACTCTAAAGTCCACGCACACAGGCCGCAAGCCCTCGGCGTAGACGAACGGCGATCTCAGGCGCACCACGGCGATGTCGTCCTGAAAACTGGTCGTGATGCCGCGGAAACGGACGGGCAGGATGATTTCTGACACCTGTAAGACCAAAAAAAATCAGTTTAATTTTCAAGTGCAAACGGTTTATCTTAAACTTCATCAGTGTAACCACGATTATACCTTTTCCTTGTACTTCTATCTTCAATTGTTTGGTTATAACTTTTCCATAGCAATTATAAACACAACAAATATATAAACACAACATTTTTATACTGTGCTCAAGGGCCACGTGGTCAATTGGGTAGGCATGAACTGCGCCAAAATGCTTGGATATGTTTTTTTTTCGTAGGTAGGTAATAAAGTAAATGAAAAAATATCAGATATTTTGGTTGCGTTATATACTCGTAATTATAAAAAAAAAAGTTTATTAAATTTGGGACGGTTTAAGATGGACACTAAACTTAGTCCGTTACATATTTAAAAAAAAAGTGACAAACTTAGGCCCTACTTTGAAAATCGTAGTTCGAAGTTACGTTTGCTCCATCCTTTTCTCTCGATTTAGTCTCGAATGAGTTGTGACAGGGATGGAGCTAACGTAACTTTGAACTTAGATTTTGTGATATTGCACCCTGGTAGATTAGGAATGGTTACGTAGGACGCTTATTACCTACCTACGAAAACATATCCAAGCATTTAGGCAAAGTTTTTTTACTATTTTTTTATTTAAAATAATTGGACTCACGTCAGACCGCTGAGCATACTGGTCCTTTTTACTGGACCACGGCCGGAACAGCTTCCCGCCCGCGACAGCGAACTGGGTCGCTGGCTGCTGGCCTACTGCATCCGTCCAGAAGCAGTGGGCAGCTGCAAACGTTCAACTTTGAACGAAAAATCATGCCTAAAAAGGTTTGAGACAAACCTTTTTAGGCATGATTTTTATCAGAATACCGTTTCGAAAATTCCTGTTCTCAATTGACTGACAAATGGGATGATGACTCATGTTGAATTTTACTTTGTACAAGTCATCAAAACAAAGTGAAAAAAAGAAAAAAAACAATTTTTTATGGACGTCGAAGTCTTAGTCACCAAGTTTCGAAAAATGTGTGTTTTTTTATCGAAGAGATGATTAAATGTTACCGTGTGAATTAAACTTGATGAGAGTTCCGTCCGATGCGACCTCTCGAGTTGTAAGTTTCATATGACTCGATAGTTTAATATTTACATGTCTAGAAACTGGCATTTCACACGAGATCAGATTACACGAAATGCTTCCGCAATTTGTTTATGAATCATGTACGTATCATGATATCATCATGAACGTATCATGATCAGTGATCGGAAATAGGTGAGCTAATTTACCTAAACTTGACGCATATTCATTCATGCGTGAGTGGGATGGGAATACATTATTGAATGAACATGCATCAAGTTTAGGTAAATTAGCTCACCTATTTCCGATCACTGATCATGATATTGGTTTTCTTGAATATACCTTTATTTTTGCGTAATTATAAAAACGAATTACCTGATAAAATCACGTCCTGTTTAACCAACGATCCACCACATATCTGCATATACGGCGTCCACATCTTGCTGTATACCCCCACATGCCAGTAAAAGGCGGGTGCACTCGTGTCATTCACTGTTGGAACTGGTTTAGACCCAATAGCAGCTGCACCAAACACCAGTTCAGACTCAGGTGCAGTTCCTTCGGGAGTGTTAGAGTTCTGATCAGTATTCTGGTTCTGATTAGCTTCACTATTGGAAACTGGAATGATTTCTCCTATGTTTTCATCATTTCTGTTGTTCTGCGGGACCTGATCGAAGTTCTGGTTCTGATTAGCCTCACCAATGAAAACTGGACTCATTTTTCTTCTTGTCACATTACGCATATCATCACCCATCACTAGACTAGCCTCGCTAGTAACTATTGCATTATTACCCACTGTTTGCTTCTGATTATGGCCTTGATTAGCCTCACCACTGGAAGCGGTACTAGCATCACTTATAACTGGTTTTATTTCTTCTCTTTCCACATTATGTCTATCATCATCCATGACTACACTAGCTTCGCTAGTAACTATTGCATTATTACCACCTGTGGCTGCACCACCTATAGCTGCATTGGTGCTGTGGATAGCTCCAGTAGTTTGCTTTTTGGTAGGTCGTGGAGTTGGGCTGGAAGTAAAAGGAGATTTATAATAAGAAAATGCTGATATAAGCTATATGACTATGAAAAACTGTGATTTTCAAGATAAAAAGTGTTTTGAAAACAAAAGAGTAAAAATGATAATAGAACATCTTAAAAGTAAATAACTAAAATTCTCTTTCATAAAATTGCAAATTGTTGAATTTCATAGAAAGACAATTAAAAAGGTCGATTTGTAACTTTCCCAAATTTATATATTTTTTAACTCTTAGACATACTCAGGTTTTTTAATAATTTGCGTGTAGTTTTAGTCTTTTGTGGCTGCCCTAGTAAGTTTTGCGCTACCAATACACAATAACAATAATGGAAACATGACATATTAAGAAAAACAACTTTGTTAATTTTGTCCTGGGTTGTATATGTATAACCAATAGCATACTTACGTATATACTTGAGTGCTATAATGCTCAGTCGAGCCTCCATCATACGTCTGATAACCGTTCTGAGTGTGTATCATTTGGTGATAGTCCCAAGATGACCCCCAGGCACCCCATGAGGGGGACGCAGGTCTGCTCCCGTGGAACCCTTGGTTTAAGGGTCTGTGGTCTTGGTTAAACCATCCAGGCCCGGCAGACGTATGTAAGAAGAGTCCTGAAAAACAAAAACATTTTTTTTTTAAAACATTATTCGCGTAGCCAGTGAAAAAATACTTATGAGTATGCAAAAAGTTTTCATTTTGCTGTGTGGATAGATATAGCGCGTAGCGCGTATAGAAGTCTAAGTACTTAGTCGTGATAGTTTTCCTATTAAATTCATTATATGTGCTTTAATTTAAGATATTTTTCAGATTTTTAGTATTGCAGTTTTGGCTGTAGGGTGGGGCAATTGACTCTAACAAAAATTAGCGCTTCGTCAATCTTCTTCTATCCTTTAAAAATGACCGAACCATCGAAGCATGCCTTTTCAATCTCAGTCACTACATCTTCTTTTAGTCCACAGTATGATAGATGTTTATTAAATTCTGTAATATTAGCCTAAAACCCTCCGTCCACTAGGATCCATTGACAGGATCCATTAATGGGTAAACGAGTATCTATCAATTGATGGAATCAAGTGTATTAAAAGTTTAATAAAATCCATTGATGGATCGAAGTGTAATTAAGAGTGCAACAGAATCCATTGATGGATTCCAGAGTATTAAAAAGTGTAAACGAATTCAAATGGATTTAAGTATACAATAAAGCCCACTCTACTCCATGAATGGATTTGAATGTACAAAAAGTCTACTTGACCCCTTTAATGGATCCTATCAATGGATCCTAGTAGACGGAGGGGCCTAAAAGGATGTTAGGCAAAAAGATTTTACACCAAACAATCATTCGACACAACAATTTTAAAAGTTTCAAAGGGATACAAACAAGCATACAGCAAATCAAATGTATCCTGTTTAGGTTTAAACGCGTAGTTTCTAAACAAGAAAATCTACTTGAGTTTTTGTAATCATGTTTTTAGGGTTCCGTACCTGAAGGGGACGGACAATTAATATTCGTACGCTGTCCGTCCGTCCGTCTTTTGAACGGTAATAGATAGCGAGTTGATGTTGAGGTGGTTTTTTTCTTCAGAATATGTGTTATTACATTTTTTTAATAACATGAAATAATAAGGTCTTATTTTTTTTTGTATCATAAAAACGGTAAAACATGAAAGTGTCAAAATTGGTGAGATTTTTACCATTATATTAGTGACAGGTTGCAAGCCCATCGCCTAACAATACTACAAGCCTTTACTCCCTTAATCGCCTCTTACGACTTACACGGGAAGACATGGAGTACCTCTATTCTAAGCCGGCAACCACACGGCCTAAATGGTAAGATTTTATAAGTGAGAAAAAATAACGAATACTAAAAAATGGCTAAGTGTGAGTTGGGCTCACGCTGCTTCGATTCGAAATTGAATTCATCTATATAATAAAAGGCAAAACTGACGGACTTATATATCAACGCACAGCCGAAACTACTGTACCTAGAAACTTGGTACAGGGGTTCCTTTCATGATGTAAGTGAGCACCAAGAAAGGATTTTCCGAAAATCGACCCCCAACGGGAAGAAATGGGGCGAGTAGCGGGAAACTAATTCTACGCGTACGAAGTCGCGGGCGTCCTCTAGTTTGTACTATAATACCTAATGTGCGGTGCTACCGAACCCTGCGTGCGCGAGTCCGCTCGCGCTTGACCGGTCTACACGGCATGTTTTGTTATTTGCCGCACTGTTTCCGATTCCCACGATACAGGCTACGCCTAGTGTGGCAGTCTATTCTGAAAAAACCTGCATTAACTGTGTTTTTCCAACAAGACTCGTAGCTATGCTAAATCTTTCACGGTACACTCTGTCCAATTATGGAATGGGCTTCCACCGTGCTTGAGGCAATCAACAAGAAAAATTAAATAAAAGTTAAATGAACAAGATGAGTCGTGAGTTTGTTCCGTTGCTCTGTTGTAGGTTTTAATTGCTGTTTACGTATGTGGTAGTATATATTAGTATATTTTATTACCTATGTAGGTATGTATTTTATTAAAGCAGATAAAATTATCAAAACCTGCAGAGTTTTTATGTAGACGAAATTATCAAAACCTGCACTGGAGTTTTTTATATAGACGAAATTATCAAAACCTGCAGTGTTTTTATGTAGACGAAATTATCAAAACGTTTTGATAATTTCGTCACATAAAAACACTGCAGGCAGGTTTTGATATTTTTTTTTATTAAACTCGATTGAATGTTTACACTCACGACTGCATTCGCAAGGCCGAAACGATTTAGCCAGAAATATCGGAGTAAGTTATTTAAAATCCTGATGCACTAGTGGGCTCTGCCGGCGTTCGCTTGTAGAATGAGGAAAACCAACCGGTCAGCCGAGTGGCTACCTTGAGATTAACCTTTCATTACCTCTCTCGCTCGTTATCACGTAGATCTTCGACTATAGGATCGATAATTCGACGGACTATTTTGAAACATATACAAACACCTTCACGCCTGCCTCCCATTGGGGTAGGTCACAGAACAGAAAAAACAGTAGAAGTGTCAAGCGGGCGTGTAACGTGTTGCATAGTTATGCGGAGTTCCGCATAACCTACCATACTTTTGCCGCGATCGCTTATTTCGATATTTCTAAAATAGGAAATAAATCTAGAAGCATGCCTTATTGTGCTATTTTGGAGTGTAAAACCGATAGCCGCACCAAAAACATTTTCCATGGTGGCGTGTTGTTTTTATGATAGTTTGAGTATTGGCGACAACAGGTCTGATACTAAGCGAAGCTCATGCCACTTCCACTGTTTTTTCTGTTCCGTGGGGTAGGTAGTGCACAGGTCTAAACATACAACTTTCGCTTCCTCTACATTCACCATCCTCATGCACTTACGTCGGTTTCGGGTGCTTTTGATTTGGCCCTTATACAGTAAATCTTGAATCTGATCACTGTATGAAAATCCAGTCAGTAGTTTTTGAGATTATCGCGAACATATAGACAGGCAGAGGCGGCGGAGAACTAGGGCTTCCCCTACTGACATCCACCTCGCTTTGCCATTGTTCAGGGAGTATGTTTTGATGTATGGTAGTGAATCATGGCGGTATGGCAGAGGAAGAATGAAAGTAGGATTAATGCTGTTGAAATGAGAGCTCTGGGAAGTATGTGTGGAGATAGGATGACGGATAGAGTTAGAAATAGCGAGATCCGAGAACGATGTGGATTGAAAGAAGATGTAGTGACAAAAGATCAAAAGGGTGTGCTAAGATGGTTTGGTCATTTAGAAAGGCTGGATGAAAGAAGAATTACGAAAGAGGTATGACGAGCGAGAATATATTTTGAAAGGATTACCCTTGTTTGACTCAGATACGTTTCCCAAACGGATTCATTTCCCAAAAATAGCATAATTCCAAATGCTTTTTTACCGAAACTATAAATATTTCAGGATTTTTAAGAAACTAACTTATAACCTACAGGGTTCTACAAGATGGTCCTGAAATAAATCTTGAAATATTTACAGTTTTGGAAAAAAAAAGCGTTTGCCCATATGATATGTTTGGGAAACGTTTTTGTGACAAATGAAAAGATACCATTTTGAAACTGATGACTTGATGAGAAAATGGCAATTTTTTGTCGACTCGATCTATATAATTTGACAAGGTTTTGTAGTAAAGTACGAATTGAATCTCAGACGAACTTATAGATCCAAATGTGCAACTCGAGTCAGATATAACGACGCAGTTAGACTGGTAATCATCTTAGCCTAATTGTGCAAATTGTGGTTACAGAATAATCAACAAATTTTTAGAGTTGTTGGTAATTCTGTAGCTCTGCCTACCCCACTCTAGGAATGAAGTCATCAGTTTATGTATGTACGTTGTCTGTCTGTCTGTTTATATGTAACAGCAGGTTTTCTCAGCAACTACAAATGCTGTCAACTTTACAACTTAATTGCCCGCATCTGATTTTAGTAAAACAAACATAAAATTAGTTTTATAAATAATTGAAAAAGGGTCTAGAATGGGGGTTGAAAAATGAAAGTGTTTTGATTATAGCAAATGGGGTGTCATATGAAAGGGCTCAATTTGCACATTATAAAACATTTCTTTTTTTAATTTTCTGTCATGTACTTTTGATTTATAGCCAAAAATGAAAAAAAAAAACCGTATTTGGTCGGAAATACATTATTGTATAACTAGATAGATAAACCCACCGCTATAATGGTGACCCCTTCTTTCAGAGCTGATATCTCTTAAACGGCCCAACCGATTTCCATGAAACGTAGCTAAGCACCACCGCTAGAAAACCTGCTTTCAAATAAAAAAAGACTCATTCAAATCGATTCACCCGTTTAAGAGCTACGGTGCCATAGACAGACAGACAGACAGACACACATAAACACACACATAGCGGTCAAGCTTATAAAACCCCTCTTTTTGCGCCGGGGGTTGAAAACAAAGTTCTCCGCCGCCTCTGCCTGTCTGTTCGCGATAATCTCAAAAACTACTGACTGGATTTTCATGCAGTTTTCACCATCAGTTAGATAATTTTGTTCACGGAAGGTTTTATGTATAAACTAGCTGTTTCCCGCGACTCCGTCCGCGCAGAACAAATAAAACATAGCCTTTGTTACCCAGGGATAATATAGGATTCTAATAATATTTTTTCAAATCGGTCCAGTAGTTTCGGACAAACAATGAAATCTTTCCTCTTTATAATATTACATACATACATACCTTCACGCCTGTAATCCCAGAGTGGGGTAGGCAGAGCTACAGAATTACCTACAACTTTAAAAACTTGTTGATGATTTTGTAATCACATTTTGCACAATCAGGCTAAGATGTTTACCAGCGTATTAGTGACAGGTTGCAATCCCATAGCCTAACAGTACTACAAGCCTTTATTCGCATTACCTCGCGGCTGGCGTCTTTTCACCATCATCTCAGTTAGATAATTTGTTCATAAAAGGTTTTTTATGTACTTATAAATTAATTCTGCTCTATTTCTTAATTCATTAATTTATTTATTAATTCTGCGCAGAAAATTCACAAAATCCGAAACGAAGCGTAATAAAAAAGCTTTACGTTACTTAAGTATTGCACTCACCCAAAAACACTAAAATCACACAACTCATTTTTAACAATGTAAACATTCACTAGTCACTGCTTGTCGCTCCGTATATTTCGAGCTCTGGCGGCGGACTGCAACGACAAGTTTGGCACAAGCGATAGTTCGTCTTCGAAAGGATGTGGGCAGGCGCGGTGCACGGCGCACGGTGCACTTTAGGCTCTGTGCGCTATGTACAGTCGAGTTCATAAATGGGTGAATTGCTAAAATATTGTACATAGTTAAGGAGTTAATTGAGATACTTACTGTTAACTTTCTTCAATTGTTTTTCCTTTGTGTAACGAAAATTATCCATATGGTTATATGACTAATCTTCGTTACACAAAGGAAAAAGTTAAGGGCTTAACAACCCTTTTTTAATTGAGCCCTTAACTATGTACAATATTTTTGCAATTCACCCAAATATGTATACACCTTTGCCTTGTGGTGCCGGGTTTAGAATGTTGCCACTCCATGTCTTCCCGTGGATGTCGTAAGAGACGACTAAGGGACTAAAGGCTGTGTAGTGCTGTTAGGCGATGGGTTTGCAACCTGTCACTAATACACTGGATAACATCTTAGCCTAGTTGTGCAAAATGTGGTCACAGAGTTGTCAACAAGTTTTTGGAGTTGTTGGTGAGTCTGTGGCTCTGCCTACCCCACTCTGGGAATGAAGGCGAGAGTTTATGATGATGATGATGTATACACCTTAGGGCGGTCCAGGGTTCATATTGGCTCATATAAAAATTTGTAGTCCGAATGTATTGTTGTTCATAATCATCGCAAGTCATAGTGTTTTTTGCTGAAACGGTTTTGATTTCAGGGTTATTATAAAACAAACCTAATCTAACCTAACCTCATTTACCAGCTAGATATTTCAAAAATCCTGAAATAAAAACCGTTTCAGTAAAAATCACTATGACTTGCGATGATTATGAATAACAATACATTCGGATAAAAAAAAATGAAACAAAGCGCTCCCAAATTAGTTACTTGCGTGACAATTTTAAACTTGTTAAGTGGTCGTTTACTGGTCGCCCAAAGCGTTTAGTTTACCTATGCCAAAAAGATCTCAGTCACAAAACGACATCTAGTAAAGTTAGAAAAATTTAAAACAGAAGTAAAATTTGGCCTACTGCTGCAACTCAGAATACAGTGTCATGATCTGTCCAAAGACTTTCTCATTCGATAACTTTATTAGATGTGTGAAGCTCTATACATTTTTAAACGACTTCAAAAAAGGAGGAGTTTCTCAATGCGACTGTTTTTTTGTATATGAAACAATTTTAACAGTATGGGCGACCTGTAAAATTTATTCAATTGCAAAAAAACTTGGTATAGCGTATTTTCGTGTAAATATTTTGAAATAATAAGAAACTTGTGCAGAAACAATATTACATACTTTTGTTTTGTTGACCGCCCTAATACACCTTGTCTATTTAATGTCTGTTTAATCTGCCATACATGAACTGTCACAGCGATTAAAGTGACAAGGTACTAAAGTGTACACATAATTTATGAACTCGACTGTACAATTGGGTAAATATCAACAAAACACGATTTTATGCAAATTTTGGTAACGGGATAAAATTTAATGTGAATTTAGATGAGGGATGTAATAAAAATATCAATTAAATCTACACTAATACCACAGATTATATAGATTATATTATTATACAAGTTACTACGTAGGTATACGTATATTACAGTGGCGTAGCGTGAGTTTTCGGCGCCCGCGGCCGACCAGAAATTCGCCGCACACTATTTTTAACCGACTTCAAAAAAACCAGGAGGTTCTCAATTCCTCGGGTTTTTTGTTATGTATATTCCCCGATAATATAATAATATAATATTTTCCGTTAATATTCGTAAATTTTGATAGAAATTAAAAATTTGTTAGAATAAACATATGTATCAGCCACCTATAATATAGTATTACTTGTTTACACGTATAATATAGTATGTTTGTACAGTGTTCCGTGAGTCACAGTCGGTACTGGCTGAAAAGGGGTAAGGGGAGGGGGGGGTTGTGTGTTATACAACCTAAAATGAAGCATAATTATGTTACTAATTATAAGACTGAAATAACGTAAATAGAACGTAACGTTATTTTCATTTAATTATTTGTCACAAGTTATGCTTCATTTTATGAAGTGTTCCTATTTACCCCTTAGTTCCTATTTACCCCGTTTTACGCGACTTTGTTTTATACCATGTAAAGATCCACGAAGACTATATTGACGAGTGAGTCACGGGTATTTTGCGGCCATTGTCCGACCTCTACGATCGGTCTCGTGTGAACTGTTGGGAAAAACGTACGCAGTCAAGTGAGCTTGCGGGCTTTACCTTTGAAGAGCGCTTGTACAGTGCGTCCGATTCAAATGAGAGATTATTTTTATCATTGTAGTCTATTTATTAATTTATTTAAATACTTTATTGCACAATAGTAGATTGTTAACCAAGGGATGAAAGTGGTCAATTGAAGAGCCCCGAGATATTTAGGCCTATAGTTTGAGGGTGCAATTGATACTTTCACCCGAGTAAACACTCTACTTTTCATTTCGATAATGAGGAAAGTAAAAAAAATAAATAGATTTTACAACAAGAGCATAAAATGGGTTTTATGCTCGAGTTTTACACTCTGCTTTTCACTTCGATTCGATTACAAGGAAATTTAACAGTGATAATGTAAAATCCGTAACACAACAAGTTTTGCAACGAAAACAACTAATGAATAGTCCAAAACGAAACAAAAACCTTAACCTCTTTCCTGCCACTGTTTTTCTTTTATTTTATTTTTTAAATTTTCTGCATTGGTATTTTGACTTGGGTCGAACGCATTACTGCCAAGTCATACGTTGATTTTGTAATGTTTTTGTTAATAATGCTTGTTTTTAATAGTTTTAAAAGTTATTTATAACATTTTTGAAAATAAAATAAAACATCAAATACCAGGAGTTCATAAACATTAAAAGTACATTGCTGTGACGTGTGGGAGACATCCGCGCTGTGTCGTGTGCGCCCGCCCACCCGCCGGTGCTCTGTCCCGCTTACGGTATAAGTTGCGCTACGCACCTCCTAATTACCGCTGCGCTCCTGTTACTTTATTTAAACATGCAATTAATTTTCTTCCCTAGGGTGGACATATATCACTTTCAACCCGCTTTTAAAATAAACAATGGCTAATTTCAGTGTACAAAAGCTACAAGGCCTACAAGCGTTCTCTACCATTCAACCTTAAGGTGAAACAGAAAACGAAAAGTAGGTAGGAGCCTACAAGATGTTAGGATATCAGTATTACAAATTGCTCTAATGTACTGTTTTTGCGCTATTAGTGCACGATTTACATGAACGAATACCCTAAATAAGGATGCCGGATCTGAGCAGGGTAGTGATTCTTTCAAAAGCAAAGGTGAGCGAACGCAGGAGTGATGTCCAAGCGGCGAGTTTAAGTAGTCCCGTCAAAGCCAACAAAACACATTTCAGCACGTGTATTCAATTTGGCAGCATGGCTTCTCGAACGTATAAGGCTGCCTGACTACACTCCTGCATTCGCTTACCTTTGCTTTTGAGAGAATCAATACCCAGGGAGCAAACGACCATGATAAGCCTATAATGCAGCCTGTTTGATGCTTATCTTCGTAAGTTTCCATAGAGCATATGCAAACGCATATATTTTACTGCAAAGTTTGTTTATATGCCCAAACTGAAAATTGAAAGCTTTGCTTTTGAAAATGTTCTTTGAAAAGCAAAGGTGAGCGAACGCAGGAGTGAATGTCCAAGCGGCGAGTTTAAGTAGTCCCGTCAAAGCGAACAAAACACATTTCAGCGCGTGTTTTCAATTTGACGCCGGCTGCCTAATTGAGAATGCACGCGCTGATTGACACGCATTGTGAAAAATTAAGATTGAAAGTGCTAATTTTTGATAGAGTCAAAGCCAAAACTACAAATAAGTACTAATAATCGGAAAAATATCCTAAATGAAAGCACATAACAAATTTTAAAGAAAAACTATCATGACTTGATTGGTTTCTGAGATACAGGCGACTAAAGTTTTTATACCTACTAAAATCATCTAAGACAGCACCAAATAACTTTAAAAAGAGAATTACTCGTATATAGTTCATACATATTGTTTTTTGAGATAGTTTTTGTGTAAGTAGTAACGGCTTCGAAACCCTACATACACTGACCACGGTCAGATACGCTCTCGTCCGGTTTTTTTTTAAATAGAGCCCCTAAACTAAACCAACGTCTATACGTCTAGCTAGAGAGTCAAAATAAATATTTATAAGAATATCTTGTCGGGCGCAGTGGACAAACGCTTTATATCCTTTAAAAGGCCAGAACCGGTTCTTTTGACTCGTCAGCTCGTCACCAAGGATATCTTATAATCAACAATATCTACACGAAACCGCTATCCCTTTCACTCTACCGTTGTCACATTATCGAGAGGAAGGAACAGGGTTATTCACAAGTTTTTTTTGTATATTGATCTGTGTTGTTGCTGTCGCTACTACCATCTTATCTTATCTTTTTAAAGGAGGAATTCTGGCCGAGGAGTGTCATATTTCGGCGATTTTGTGGCCGCCGGCTAGCGCGTGGGCCGATTTTGATGATACTTTTGTCAATCGATTTGTCATAATCTTGTGGGTGCCGCTAAAGATATGACAGTAATCAAAATTAGACATATTGTAAAAAAGACGAACTATGACAAGTGGGGTATCATTGAATAGGTATTTAAAAATCATCGTTTGGTTTCTTTCATCATTTTTCATTTTGAATGATCATTTAGGATTTATAACGATTTAAAGTTGGTTAGCAACAGTCGGGTATTATAAAGTTTTTTTTTTACACTTGTTAAGTATACTAACACCCGTATTTATAGTTAAGAAAAGTAATTACTTGTGTCAAAGTAATGACTTAAGTAACGATTTTTATATGACTTTTGACATTACTATTACTCAAGTAATTACTTTTCTTGTCTATAAATACGGGTGTAAGTAGATACTGAGGCTCTACTTTGAAATCCGTAATTCGAACTTCGTCTATTGCTATCTCTTTTGCTCTCGATGCGTCACTAATTCACAAGAAAGTGACGGAGCGATCCGAAGTTCGAATTACTGATTTCAAAGTAGAGCCCCTGTTCAGAGAACACCGCTCCACCACCATTTGAATCTTAAGGCCGATTTACATTGGCCAAGGACAGTGGCAAGTACAGTGCCAAGGACAGTGGAGTAAAAAAATAGAATTCTATTTGGATCCACTGGCAAGGTAACTTGACTCGCTGCCGTCCGATCGGTTTACACTACTGTATTGTCCACTGTCACTGTTCACTGTCCACTGTCCTTGACCTATCGGAATCCTATCGGTATCGGACTTTACAATAAATAAGGGGTGTGTAATGTTTAGCATAAAAACAAATGGTCTAATGATCATTTTACATAACACTAATTGCATAATTTCAATCTGCATAATAAACCATCGATATAATAGTCATGATGCATAAAACGAAATGCATTATTTCAAAAACTATAATGTTTATAAATTAAAAAATAAATATTTCTAACTGCTTTCATTACTATTAATGTGGTCACAGTTCTAACCTAACCCAACCTAGTTAGAAGAAATTGTCTTAAAATGCATAATAACAAGAAAATAACAGTTATGCTAAATGAGTGTTATGTTATTCGATCGTATGCCAGGTAAAATTATATAATTGGTTTTTATGCTAAACGTTCATTATGCTTTTCGTGGTTAGTTAAATGAAATTATACAAAATGTTTTTATACTGATTGAAGCGCGCCCATAAAATAAGAGGTGTAGGTCCTTTTAAGGAAGAAATAACATCAGGTGATTCTAAGTACCGAAAAGTAACTTCTCAAATTGTGAAAGTTTCCTATGAGAAATTCCCGGAAATTTCTAAGAATATTCTTAAATTTCGTTTGCAAAGAGAACATTCTCAATGCTCTCAAATGTTTGCTATAATATTCTCAGTAATTTCTTGAGAAGATTTCTTAATTTCTGAGAATGTTCTGCAACTTGTACATTGCTAATTCTAAGGTCAAACAAAACCCACTTTGGATATAAAAAAACAATGTGATTATAGCGTAATACAAAACGAGATTCTGTTTAATAATTCAAACATATTAGGTATTTAAATTATTAAGTCTAAGCCACTTAGTGTTTATCTTGAGCTGGGTTGTGACAGACGCGGGAGGAAAACAACATGCTCTTATTAAAGTGTATTTGTTAGAAAATTATAAAATGGCTCCAAAGTTCTTCCTGTTGGGACTGTACTTACTAGGTAAGTATACATTTTAATTACCTAACTTGGGTACATGGTGTTTCTTTTAAATTACTAAACACTACGGAGTTTAGAAGGTTGAATCTGTTTTGAGATATTACATTTTGGCATAATTTTTTTTTTTCCTTTTCTTAAGTGGTCGTAATTGGGTCATTATTTGGGCGTTTATTCCGAATCACTTTCTTGGTCACATTTTTGAAGAAGATGCTGCAGATTTCGATTTTATTTCTGGTTAGGTATCCAAGTATACCGGACATCTAACAAATATCCAAAAACGGCACGCCCTTCTTCAACAATATGTCCACAAAAGTGAAGGTTGAAAAGCTCGAATAATGACCCAATTTTATCATTATTAAGGTCCGGTACAAAAAAACTGAATGCTTATGAGATCACCGACCGTGATCACCAAAATTATGAACAGACCAGCCTGTCCATCCGTAGAAAATAAAAAATCCTAAAAAGCCAATAAAATACAGGAAAATTAAAGAGGTCGCTCTATCACTAGGTATTGGATGTTTAAGAAAAATTAAAACTTCATCATAACAGTCTACTGGCGAACAGCAAAATAAGTATATATACCTACGGAATCCTCGGAGCGCGAGAGTGACTCACACGAGATCGCCTTTGTTTATGTCGTTCCGCCCTGTTTTGTGTAAGGTTTATATTTTTGTACCCCTTTAAGGAAAACTATCAAAACCTACATTTATTTATTAATATTTATTATTTCCTTTTCGTCTGTGTTAAATTAACACAATATCCCATAATGTTTATTTTACTATTGTTATACTAGTTTAAAGTATTATTTTAAACCATAAAACTTAAAATATAAAACAAAAATCACTAGGTGCAGTCAAGGACTTTAATTGTTATGCCACTATGGAACCCTTTCGCATAACTTTAATAATTAATTTTGGCGTAATTTCTTTCATGTGGTTTGACGCTGTCATTATGACAGGGTTCCATAGTGGCATAACAATTAAAGTCCTTGAGTGTACTAAAAGACGCTATTTTATGGGAACGTACTCTACCCTGGGCACCCTGTATATACAAATTCGTTCAAATTTAAAGGTTATTTCCTAGATATACTTTAAGACCAAGATACAACACGTCTTTGACCATTTACGGAGAAGCCTTGATAATACAGGTTTTTCTAGCATTTAGAAGCGCCTATGGGTGACTGACTATGACTAAATTATCGTGATGTTTCTCGTGTGATTCTTTTTTTACAGGGTGTCCCAAAAGTACCACGCCACAGTGACACCGGAGGTAGGTCAGCTCAAGAGGAACCTAACCAGCCTAACATGACCTCAGTAAAATATGACTTTATTTTTTTCAAATTGCTAGACCAATTTAATTTTAATTTGCAATTGGTCACCTACCTCCGGTGTCACTGTGGCGTGGTACTTTTGGGACACCCTGTATATCTCCGACGACACGTAACACTTGTTTATTTTTACTCGCTGCACAAACATTATTATACAACAAATTACTGCTTAATTTTTGTCATATTGATGCTAATATTGAAATGATATGTAAGGTTAGTTAAATTGTTTATAATAAATTTGTTTTGTATTTTTGCATGCCTACTAAAGATATACAAAATAAAACTTCCAAATTTAATAATGCACGTGATGTTTTAGTAAAATAAAAAAAGTAAAGATATAAAAATAAACTTGAACATTAAATCTAAAAATGGCCCCTGTACCAAAGATGCTGGCAGCATTTCCTCGTTGAATCGCTGAACTAATTCGTTGACTGAGGAAACTGTCAGCTCTTCGGTCTCCAGTGACGTCAATGAGTCTCTTTGACGATAAACTAATTTGAATTTGATTTTGAAAGGAATTTATACAAGCGGTCGAGTCATAAATTTACGTCAACCCTATACAGGGTGTCCCAAAAGTACCACGCCACAGTGACACCGGAGGTAGGTCAGCTCAAGAGGAACCTAACCAGCCTAACATGACCTCAGTAAAATATGACTTTATTTTTTTCAAATTGCTAGACCAATTGCAAATTAAAATTAAATTGGTCTAGCAATTTGAAAAAAAAAAAGTCATATTTTACTGAGGTCATGTTAGGCTGGTTAGGTTCCTCTTGAGCTGACCTACCTCCGGTGTCACTGTGGCGTGGTACTTTTGGGACACCCTGTATTATTAGCTCAGTAATTCTATGTACCGTAAAACTACACAAAAGTGGTCCTAGTCTGGAACAATAGTCCAATTTTCCTCATTACATTATTCTAAAATATGATACCTCACTCTATTATTGCTGTGTATATGTACTGTTTGTCCTAAAATCGATTACTCTAAACTAAAACTAAAGCTATCATATTTTTAGAATAATGTGATAAGTAAAATTGGACTATTGTTGTAGGTCAGGACCACAACGACACGCAATACACTATTTTGATTTTGAATTTGAATTTAGTTGTGTAGTTTTACTTCAATGTATGGGAAAATCAAACAAAATACTTAATAAAGTTTTAAAACTTGTGTGACATGATACATTTGGGTGTGTTTAAAGTTCACTAC
This sequence comes from Acleris cristana, assembly GCA_948252455.1. Taxonomy (NCBI): domain Eukaryota; kingdom Metazoa; phylum Arthropoda; class Insecta; order Lepidoptera; family Tortricidae; genus Acleris; species Acleris cristana. Next base: position 6,120,971 of record OX411798.1, on the reverse strand, counting down.
TTCCCCCCCCCCCCCCCCTCCCCCTGACACTTCACCCCGTTTGTTTGTCATGATTTTTTCTTTCTTTCTTTCTTTATACCACGAAAAACCTCGACCCTTATAATACTACTTAGAAGATGATAAGAACCAGTAATGCTTTTTCCAGCAGTTTGCCACGGCAAAACTATCAACACGACTCCAGCTGATCCCCAACCGGCAACGCCTGAAGTCTACAAACCTCCCACCTTTGGCCTCACCAACAGCTCCAGAACTACTGAGCTCCCAATCCGATCTACCACCAAGAAAAACAAGCGTCCCTCAGGGTTCGCACAAGTAGAGGAGGATATTTTCTTAAGAACTGCCATGAAATGGTTCAATATCCATTTAGGTACACTGGCCACTAATCTGCCAGCGAGAAATTTAAGTGAGCCAATTCTAGGATGGCATATCGCTATATACAGCAAAGGAGAAACAAGTTATGACCAGATTTGCGGAGGGTCTTTGGTTACCAAGAACGTGGTTTTATCAGGTAGGTGGTAAATTTTATTTTCATTTCTAGTGTTCGGAAAGTAAGGATTTCCATCTCTTTATTGGACTGAAAATGGCATTTACATCCCTAGGGTGGAAAGTGATTAAAAAAAAAGGGTCAATCGCTCAGTACTCGGACGTTACTCGAGAACTATTCGACCCCATCGGCCATTTGTTCTGCGAGCGATGATTCGATGAAGTAAAATGATAGGTCCTATGCTAATTTGCAGAATAAAGAACGGCCACACCGACGCGTAAATTACGTTGACGTTGAGCAAAAAAAAAGACATAGTAATTAAATGGAGTTCATTTTGACAGACCGTAGTTTACGCACCGTTGAGCTCTGGTGTGGTCGCGCCCTAATGATGCCATATTCAACGGCGCGATGTCACATATTAACTCATATAAAAGGAGTTTAACTTATAAGCCACAAACGCATTGAGAGCGGAAGCGGTGCGCTACGCTGCGGCGCGTTCCCATACTAAAAAGTTTTTAGAACGGAAACGTGGCACACCTAGCATTGTACCGAAAAGTAACTTCTCAAATTGTGAAAGTTTCCTATGAGAAATTCCCGGAAATTTCTAAGAATATTCTTAAATTTCGTATGCAAAGAGAACATTCTCAATGCTCGCAAAGGTTTGCATAATATTCTCAGTAATTTCTTGAGAAGATTTCTTAATTTCTGAGAATGTTCTGCAACTTGTACATTGCTAGGCACACCGCACCGCCGCCCATCTCAGGGTTGTTTTTTGGTGGGGTTTAAACAATATGGCGTCTTGTTACAGCGGCCCATTGCTTCTGGGACGAGGGCGGTTTGATTCCTGCAGAGCGGTTCGCGGTTGTCGGCGGCAAGCTGCACAGAAAGTGGCACGAGTTCCAGATTCACCAGTCCAATGTTAGTACCGCTGGTTCAAGTCTTTTAGACCTAGAGGGCGCTGTAGGTAACCCTAAATAGTTCCAGCAGACCTGTCACTAAGAAAGATACAAGTTACGTTCTACTCGGTCTGTCGGCCGTCAGCCTGGCTAGCTTGGTCGATAATTGAAATCACAACAATGGGTTGTTCCTATTCTGCTTTTAATCCCATCTATAGGGACAAAGGCCTTTGCTGTACAAAAAGGTGGAGTATAGACTATTTGGAATTATGTTGTTAAGGAATGAGGTCCCAATAAAAATTCAAGATTTCTTGGGCCCCGGGGAGAGCCTGTTGAATCAAAGGTACCAAAATTTGGTATTTTCTCAAAATTTTGCACAATTTGTGCACAGATGTTTTTTTTTGTATGTCGAAAAAAGTTACGCAATCTTGGATTTTTATTACGACAAATGTCCTTAAAATATAGATCAAAAAGAATCTGTGCTCCACCTTTTTGTAAAGCAGACACTCCTACAGACAGGACTATAGGTATTGCTGGTACACGACGACATAACACAAATAACTTTCTAGGTAATACTAGTAGGTACCTACTTAACGAGCTAAATGACCTATTTTATTCATACACAACTAGGCAGGTTCTGCCTTGGTAGATCAACTTTTTACCCGACTGACTTAGAAGGAAGGAAGGAAGGAGAAGCCTAAACGGCTTGACCTGGTTATAGGAGTGACATATTTTATTCAAAGTAACGGGGATAAAAATTACATTGAAAAAATAATATTGTGTTGACGACAATATCAAAAAATGCAGTCGGGTTTTATTAAAGCTTGCTTTCCATTAGTTATCTTATTAGTAAACTTTATACATTTCTGGCGATGTGACTGTGATTTGCTCGTCGCGTTATCTGGAACTACTGACTCTTTGGGTCCATTTGACAGTGAAAAAGAGCAACACAAAGGCCCACTGTTCCTTTAAATATTGCGAGTATAAAAACGACGAAGAGTGACTATAAACGGGTTTTTTCTTCTTTCTCTTCACGTGGTACAGTTTTTTTATCTGATGAAAGCGGGTTTGCCATACGTGTGTGTGTAGATACACGTGCACGTTTGTTGGGAGCGGGACAACATGTTTTCTTCTTCCACTCTCCTCTATCCACTGTTAACTTTGCACTCACACCTTTCATACACATGCTTCACACAACCTATCCAGACTCTTTTCAGTCTTCCTATACTTGATTAATTTTCTTGCAGGTCTCAGAAATAATAGTCAAGCCTCGCTTCCTCGGTATCATGACGCACTTCCAGGATGACATCGCCATCCTGAGACTGAAGAAGGAGTTCCCATACGACTTGGGGGTCAAGCCGCTCTGCGTCAACTTTGACGTGGCCCTGGAGCGGAGGCAGCTCAGGACCGGGAACTTGGGAATTGTATGGACCTGAGGGGCTATTGTCTAACGCACTCGCTATAGCAACCGGCTTCAAAGTGGAGCAATTGTTTTCATTTTGTATGCAGACAAGGCTTCGATTTTCAAAATGAAAACGATTGTGATTGCGAGTGCTTTAGACAATAAGCCCTCTGGACTTGATTTTATGTTGATGACGAAAAGCCTAGTTGGTAACGAATGAGTCCAGTGACACTGCTCACAAAGCTAGTTATTTGCTGTAATTTGTTTCGGAGCTTTGGATGTATGCTATCTGTTTAACTATGTTTTTCTCTATACGAACGAACGTAAATACTACAGCATAAAAAATCTCCAAGAGTGTACCGTGAGGTAACGTTCTTGAGTTTAATCATTAAAGTTGTGTGCTTCGTCACTTTCTGTCAGATGCAAATGTCACAATGACACATAAAGACAAAGCATATTTTAGGCATATGTTAGCTCTTGCATGTATACAAAACTAACATGGAATTTACGTCAAATTTCATATGTATACGGCAATACATATTTATTATTCATCGATCAGATCCTGGGATTTGGCTTGACAGAGGAGAACGGGGAGCCGTCAGATCGGCTGAACTACCAGAACCTCCCCTACGTCGAGATCGAAGACTGCATCCAGGCTTCCGACCCTGACTTCATCAAGTACCTCACCAGCGATAAGATATGCGCTGGAGATCAGAAGAGTGGTAAGAGGTCGATCATTTACATAATACATACAGTGGAACACAGAACCTCCTTCTTTTTCGATGTTGGTTAAAAATCAAAGAGTGTTAGGTCCAACAATTACCTTAGTGGTGGTAGGCTGTGTCTGGAACGCTGCTAGTAATCTAAAATCTACTCCTGATAAATTGAGGGGTGGAAGTGATCTTGAGTTTGGTAATTTATGAAATTTGGTAGGTATTTATTACCGCCAAACGTGCCAAACCCAACCAAAGTTTGGTTCCCATGGGGATAAGACAAAGGATGAAATAATTAGCAGGCACAGTCATTTCAACCTAGCCCTCAGGGTTGGCAACGCATTTGCAGTCTTTGGATTGCTGTCTTAAGATTGCTGTCTTGAGGATGAAAATGTCTCTGTAAATATCAGATCCTACTAACCATCACGTGATCTGGGTGCCTTTAAAAAAATACGAGTAATATAAGTACATTGCAGCAGCTACTTACTTCACTTGTGCAAAAAGCGCTTAATTTGCTACAGATGAATCGGTTACTAAAACAAATAACTTTCTTCTAGGTAGGGCAATATGCCAAGGAGACAGCGGTGGTGGTCTTGTCTTCTTCGTGGGAGACCAAAATGCCACAACGAGCATCCCTTTCCTTCGCGGAATCGCTTCGGCTGCACCTCGGAACGAAAACAAATGCAATGCGTTTGCTATAGGAAGTTTCACAGACGTTAACTCACACAGAACTTTCTTGAGAGACAACATCCCTGGACTAGAGGAAGAATGCGAGAAAGTCTATAAGAAAGAGTTAATTGAGATTGCTAAAAAGCTAAACACTTCAACGAATAGCAACAATATTGACGATAATAATGATACTCAAAATGGAAGTGATACTACAACAGCTCCAAGTCTTTCTGAGATTGGCCGGTCTGCTGTGCTAATAGGATTTCAACCTTCTCTAGAAGCAGATACGACAGTAAATACACTTAAACCTGATGTTACACAGAGAGTCAATGAAGCTATACCGGATAACAGCTTGCCTGATGGCGAATCTGATTCAGATGATGAATCAGATTCTGATGCTATGACAGACGATATTGAAAACGAGGACAAAAAGGATCCAGATTATATAAGAACTTTACTGAAACCAGCTCCTGCCGTTGGAGAATCGAGTGCACCGGCTTACCATTGGCACGTGGCAGTTTATACCAAAAAAACATCACCATATTTGCAGATATGTGGTGGAACTTTGGTCAAAACAAATGTTATAATTTCAGGTTAGTATGAATATTCGATATACTCAGTCGCAGTATAAACAGTAGTTCGTCTTCAAACAAAGATATATCGCGCGGCTTGCATGTGTGCGTGCCTCGACCGTACGCGCCGCGAGCCAACACAAGCAAACTCAACAGGACGCACCAAGCCGGTTCAGTCGAGGCCGCAACATCGCCACGTTTGGTTGCGTTTGTCTTAATCACGCGCTGCGCATCGACGCAAGCCTATCGGCAATAGGTAAGAGAAACTCCTGAAGGGCCGGAGACGAACTACTTTTCAGTGCGTTAGCATTAGAGATTATGTTGAATTGCATGTCATCCATGTACCTATTTAACTGATCACCTGTTTATATGAATACTTAATCAGTGTTTTTCCCCAGCTGCCCATTGCTTCTACGACCAGGCTCGTGTCCTGTCACCAGAGCTGTTCGCAGCGGCTGCTGGCAAGCTCCACAGGCCTTGGGGCGACCCTAGAGACGAGTATGCTCAGTATTCAGACGTAAGTGACCCAAGATCAATTAATAATCCCTTCTAAATGGTCGGAACAACCACCCTACTCGATCAAGATGAAGTGGTCCTTGATCGAGTCGAACAAAAAATGTATCGAGTAGACGTCACTTAGACAACCAAATTGTATAAATTGAAGTTGAGAAGACAAGTTGACCTCGATTGAGTTGAGTGGTTGCTCCGACCGTGTAGAAGGGGTTTAAGCGAAGGGATCTAAATATTTAGGTCGTTTCTTGAGCGAGAAAGTAGTCGCTTTCTCGTTGGCAGTGCATGTGCCTTGAACAACAAAATCTGCCTTTTTCAGATAAAACAGATTCTTATCCCCGAAAACTTCGTCACGATCACGAACAGTCTGCGCTCTTGCTACCAGCATGATGTAGCCGTGGTGACCCTGGCCGCTCCCTTCGTCTATGCCCCGGGAGTCAGAGCCGCCTGCGTGGACTTCGGGGCAAGGCTCAACACGAATCACCTGGCCCCAGGGAGCTTCGGAAAGGTCAGCGCACTCAGCAGTTTGCGGGTCCATACCTATAGGAGACCAATTAAATCAGACCTCGCCCGCGCGGTGCAGGGGCGCGGGGGTATGGCGGCAGAGGGGACCGAGGGAGGGACGGGCGGCAGGCGCGCGTAGTGTGATACTGAAAATCACTCTCTGGCACCTCAGCATTTTGCAGAGCCAGTGTCCGTTTCACTGCCGCGATGACACACATTGCGTGCTATCCCTATTACCTTCACTGATTTCTTTAATCATTTGTATATTTGTGTGTCTTTATGGTTAGTGAATAAATGTCTTTCTTCTTCTTCTATCCTTTTTACAGTTCCCCGGCTGGAGCAGTCCAGATAACGAGTGCGAGCCAGCCCAGCGGTTGTCCTGCAGAGACCTGCCGTTTGTCTCTCTCGACGGTTGTCTCCCGGACTCCCCGCTCTCCTTCATTCCGGGCGAACCCTCGGACCCCTGCTCTATGTTGGACATAGTGCTGAGCGACGACAGAGTTCCAGCCTACGTTAGAGGTGTCCAATAAATGGTTCACTTAAGATTTCCCAAATCAGCTTTTCGCAAATATTTTATAATCTAATCCGTCAAAGACGTTAAAGCGACAAGGTACTAAATAAAGCATGCAGTGCACTTATGACTTTTAAGGTCGTCTATACGGTAAGAAGCTGACAAATATTAAAGGCACACAGAGCGATTTTGGTATTTGGAGCATTTGCATTCAGAAAGTATCATTTGGTGAAGTGGAACTGATGATGAAGACCACAGAAGTACCTATTTCAAGGACAGCGATAAGTAATTACAATTAAGATAGTAGAGCGGCTATGACAAACACGATGGTTTAAATATCTAGTACACTATGGCTTTACCGCGGGGTTGCTTGCGGCGAGCTTGAAATATCCTATAGTTTCTTATTAATTGAGAAGTGGGACTACATAAAAGCATATGATGATCCCAAAAAAGTATAAAACATTTATTTTCTTCCTTTTCTTTTCAAATGGTATGGTGGTGGTTTTGATCAGCCCAACTGAAGTCGGCTTTTGGTTGAAAATATTGTTGGACGCCGACTTCAGCTTTAGTGACCTATAACTATAATTGAATGCGGTTCATTGTTTTTTTTCCAGTACCTTCTCCGTGTTACACCGACAGCGGCGGTGGTCTCACATACCTCATGAACTCCACCAACGTACCGTACCTTCGCGGCGTCGCTACCGCTGATCCTGGTACACCCAAATGCGATATCTTCATTATGGACAGCTTCATAGAGCTAAGAAAGGTGCAGGAGTTCCTCCAAGCTGTGGTTCCTGGTCTAGAGGAAGAATGTGCCATCGCCTATCCTGTTAAGAGCGTAGAAGTTGAAACTGAGGCTACGGGAGGAGAAACTAATTTTCAAACGGCTGGAGACACAAATGAAAATCAACCTAGTCCAATAAATAATGAACGAGGTAACCCCACTGAGTCTAATAATGTTGATTTAAATACAGGATCAAATAGAAAGACGCCAAGTACTGATGACGCTGGTCCTAATTCAAACGGTACGAAACCGAGTGAAAAACAGGACCCCTCGGCAGTGAATCACAATTTTAATAATATACAAATTGTTAATTTTGATGACATACCGTTTACTAATGCATCTGTAGATCGGAGTAAATTTAATTCTACACCAGTTTACATGTGGAGAAACAGAAATCAGACGATGGAGAAACCTGTAAATGACTCTTATCCTGTAGTGGGCTCCATGACTGTCCCAATGCTGGGGATGTCAAGCTCGCCGTCGTTTCAGTGGCACGTGGGAGTGTACAGCAAGGCCTGGACCCCATACTTGCAAATTTGTGGAGGCTCCCTGGTTAAAAGGGATGTAGTGCTGTCAGGTATGTAGTCCTCAACTAGTTGACATGTGAAGGAGAATGACCATCTTTGTATAGGAGTTGGATCAAAAGCTGACACAGTGCATTATGTTCCTAGGCTAACACTAGACCGTACACTAGAACGCTTCAAGATCTATCCCGGGAGTCATGAAAAAAAGTCTTTCGTTGAGAACTAAATCATTCATCAATTGAATAGTACATTACTTACTAATTGTCGTTATCGTCATTGATAATAATTCCTATCGGGAAATAGAGCAAAGGCCCTTGCCAAGATGCATTACGCTAACTAGCGTTTCTATTCGTTTCGTTTTTACTCCAATCGCGTCACTGGTAGATCACGTGACTTTTCGTATTACGTCATCTACGAGTGACGCGATTGGTTTAAAAACGAAACGAATAGAAACGTTATTTAGCGTAATGCATCTTGGCAAGGGCCTCAGGTTCTTAATAGCTTTCGGCTACCTATTGCTATCATCCTTGTAATCGCAACTGACAGTATATTTCGTGTTTCATAGAAAAACGAAGATTGCCGATCGATTAGTGACTGGTTGTACTGTACATAGAGTCCATAAAAATTCCATCCAACATGTGAAGTTTACTTTACAACCCGTCACCCACCAGCGTGCCCCACACACAAATATGTTCCTAAATGAAAACCAACAAAATAATTGAATAAGGAACTGGTTGCAGCGGCGCACTGTTTCTGGAGCGACGAGTTCGGGCCGCAGGCGCCCGCGCAGTTCGCGGCCGCGGCCGGGAAGCGGCACCGGCCGTGGACAGACCCCAGGGACGCTGGAGCCCAGTACTCACACGTAAGCCCGTTTAAAACTCCTCGTACAAAAAAAACCGGTTAAGTTCGAGTCGGAGTCGCGCACCGAGGGTTCCGTACAGTAGGTATTATTATATTCCAATTTGAATTCGATTTCGAATCGAATCAGCGCGAGCCCAACTCACACTTCTTGACCATTTTTAGTATTTGTTGTTTTTCTTCAGGGTTTGAACTGTAATAAAATAATACAAAATTTGACGCTTGTATGTTTTACCGTTTTTACTATCAACAGAAATAAAATTGTATGTGGATCTTTATTATGCCACTTTATTTAAAAATAATCATAGTAAATCCACCGTAACAACACATATTCTGAAAAAAAAAACAACTTGCCATCTTTTACATTCAAAAGATACAGCTCTTTAAAGTAACGTTACGTTACTTCACGGACAGCATAGGCATATTAATAGGATTCCGTTGCTCGAATCCAACTGCCGCTTGACCGGCTTTTTCTAACATTTCAGGTCCGAGAGCTGATCTTCCCCGACCGTTTCGTCGGCATCAAGACGAGCTTACAGGACGACATCGCCGTGGTGCGACTGACGACACCGTTCGAGTACAACGCTGGAGTCCAGCCGATATGCGTGGACTTCAGTTTGGAGACTGAGAGACAGCAGTTGAGGAAAGGGAGGTCAGGAATAGTAAGTGATATCTGATACACTTAAGGATCTACGACGCCAGTGTTCAAAGGGTCTAGATAACTCCGAAGAGTCATAATTTCGAATTGATCAAAATTCCGAATGCAATGTTTTGATAGAAAACTTAATTTTATGATATCGCTTATATATCATTCGTCATCATTTGGAAAGGATGGATGAAAGAAGACTGACGAAAGAGATATACAGAGCTAAAGTGAGTGGAAGGGTCGGAAGGGGCCGCCCTAGGCATACTTTTTCGAATCAAATCGGAGAAATACTGGAAAAGGGCCGAATTTTAAGTACCCGAAACCGACGTGCGTGCATGACTCGATGTATGAATGTGGAAGAAGCGAAAGAGATTTGTCAAGATCGTAGCAGGTGGAAAGAAGTGGTCTCTGCCTACCCCTCTGGGAAACAGGCGTGATTTAATGTATGTATGTATGTATGCTTATATATCAAAGGTTTTTTTTGACCCTGGGGAAATGATTATGACTAACATAGAGGCATTCCATCTTAGCCCTCAGGGTTGGCAACGCATCGCAGTCTTAGGATTGCAGTCTTGTGAATGCGAATGTCTAAGGGTCACAGTTTCCACTTACCATCAGGTGGCCCGTGTGCTCGTTTGCCTTCTCTATGACATAAAAAGGACGGCGATGAATAAACAAGTACTTATAGCTTGCAGGCTGGGGCCTTACGGAAAACGATGGCAGATGGTCCCAACAGCTGAACTACATAGAGCTCCCGTACATGGAGGTGAAGGAGTGCATCAGACTCAGCGAGCCAGCGTTTATTAAATACATCACCAGCGACAAAATCTGCGCGGGAGACAAGGAAACAAGTAAGATATTTTGCCATGGGCCTCCGAGGAAGTTTTCGTTATCGAGCATCGAAAATTTGGAACGATTTACAACCCCCCTACGAACAGCTATTTTTTGAACTGAGCTTATCCACAACGCAAATCCTTTGTATATAGACAATACTATTATCTTCACCTTCAAAATTAGCTTTCGAAAAGTTTTATTAAATAAATATTAAAGTGCGCCTCACCCGCAGAATGCTCTGCTGCACAACTTGACCGATTGTATACCAAATTATTAATAGAATATAGATATATCACGTCACGTCTAATAACATTATTTAGCTATAGGTATGTACAACGTAGCGTAATATATCCCTTGCAACTCGTTGAAATGTAGCCGAGAGCTATAAAATAAATATCTAGATAGAAATAATAAATCATTTATTTCGGACATGTCCAGACATGTTAGTAACAATGAAACTTAAACCTATGTAAGAATCAATACATCATTATCATAGTTAAACATTAAACGACCTCTATTTTTTTTAAACATTTTATTGATTGACTAGAGGACGCCCGCGACTTCGTACGCGTAGAATTAGTTTCCCGCTACTCCCCCATTTTTTTCCGTTGGGGGTCGATTTTCGGAAAATCCGTTCTTAGTGCTCACTTACATCATGAAAGGAACCCCTGTACCAAATTTCAAGTTTCTAGGTACAGTAGTTTGGGCTGTGCGTTGATATGTCAGTCAGTCAGTTTTGCCTTTTATATATATAGATGTTAGAAATACCAAAATTTTAAATTTACATGATGTCTCCACATGATGTTATAAGATTATAGGGTTTAAGGCCTTTAACTTCCAATGATGTATATTTTAATATATTACAGGAAGATACATATGCCGATCTGACGCCGGTGGCGGCTTAGCGTTCATAGATACCCATCCCACAATCAGAGGCATCAGTTCACAAGTATTCGCCGGCCTCTGCGAAGCCATGACAATCGCGCCCCAAACTTTAATCTCTTCCCACGCAAGATTCCTAAAAGATAATGTTTTAGATATTGAGAGAGAATGCCTAGATTTCTATGGGCCAAGCAACGTTGGAAGGAATATTGGTGGCTATGGAGGTCTAAGCTATGCTAATCTTCATTTGATTTGTAATTGTAATTGCAACGACCCTGGTTTGCATCGACCTTGATAATAAAGAACTCAATAATATCTTTAATAAGTTTTATTTAATAAATGTTTTGGCAAAGGAAATGATCATTGCGCGGCCATGAGCATTCGAGCACCAGCAATACAAGAAGGGCTTAGTATCAAGAGATTTTAGGAAACTAAATGTTATTTTCTTGAAAGCTATATCATAACTGTTCGACAGCGCCGCAGAGGAAAGTTGGTTTCACAGTTTTACCGTACGATATGCTTGGTTAAACATGTAACTACTTCTTAAAAGTCATTTCATTTATTTTGTATTCTCTGGCAGTAATAGATAGACTCCAGACATTAATCTTTATAATTTCTGAAGTAATACCATCAAATATTGTTTTATTTATAGTTTCTTTATGACCATTATCTGCTCTATTTTGGAATTCAAGTCCCCGAAAGAAAATTTCATTTGTAGAGACACTCGCTGCAGATCGTCCGTCAACGATTTTATTCCCTCATCTTGTTTCGATATCACGAAGCACCCAAGACGAACCTAAGACGAAACCTAACCTATGACACTTGCGGCAATTTAATAAGAATAAGAATGCACTTTTATTTCGAGCAACGAGGCCCATAATTACAAAATACCTACCTTATAGACTAAAATATATAACAATACTAGAGAACGCCCGCGACTTCGTACGCGTAGAATTAGTTTCCCGCTACTCCCCCCATTTTTTCCCGTTGGGGGTCGATTTTTGGAAAATCCTTTCTTAGTGCTCACTTACATCATGAAAGGAACCCCTGTACCAAATTTCAAGTTTCTAGGTACAGTAGTTTCGGCTGTGCGTTGATACATCAGTCAGTCAGTTTAGCCTTTGATATATATATATAAAACTTAAATCTAACACCAAGGTGACAGACCGGTGTGGTTCTGTTTTGTCAAAATGATCATCATGGTCGCTGCCGGAAGTTGCCCCGAAACCGCCGGAACTCGACACCTTTCGGCCAGAAGTCAGGACACTCGACGGTCCCCAGCATAAACCGCGGCACACGCACGACAAACGAACTGAAGTTCACGAAGCGAAGCGACTGCAGCTGGAACACCGTCAGACTGCATCCAACCTTCTGACGGACGTACTCCACCACGTCGTCTACCGTTGCAGAGTGGTGCCGGCGAGACACGTGGAGCGCCGTGTTCGGTAAAGCTGCCCGCAGCTCGGAATTTGGGTCCGTTACTGCAATACCACACCGAGTTTTATGAGGCTTCCTACGTGGTTTGCTGTGCTGAGCTGCACCAATGTGAATCCCTCCTTATACCACCGGTACGATTTAATGATTTCAACGATACCCCAATACACCTAGATTCTGTTCAGGCATTATAAAGTAACTGAAGTGTGTGTGAATAAAGAAACTCACAAACATACTGACATACATGAACCCCGAAAATATTACACTCCTTTTTTGAGGAGTCATGTAAAAACGGCCCGCCCTTAGCAAGGAACAATGTGTAATTTTACTGAACTATAACGTCAAGATCCGACCGTAACTAAAATCCATAACTATTATGATTTATATTTAAATAAAAAACAGCACATTTTTACACGCATTTAATACTATACTGACAAAAAGTAAAAAGACTAGCAAAAGCGTACAAATCTTAAAGTAATTAATATAAAGTATACATACATACATGTTTCAAAATAACCTATCTAAGGACATACATATCAAACCATTGAAACGAACTCGGGGCCTAGTGAAAAAGGGTATAAGTTGACTTAACTCGTAATAAAAAGGGCACATACATAAACGGAGTATACTAGACTTAAACCTTTTTCGCTTGATCTTCAGGAGACTTATGCCCTTTTTCACTATGACCCCAGTATCTATTTACACTTCGTCGGCTGCGCGTAATATGCAGCTCGCGTGGACGGTGACTATCGTCAGGCTAACGAGTCCGATATTGGCGATAGATGGCACCAGTGTTGCTCACCTTTAGCTGACTGACAAATCGCTCATTGAATCATTCATTGAAAATCTTATTGAACAGCTTCTAATTTTAAAATGCAACACTGACTGTTTTTGTAATGTGTCCGTTTTGTATTCAATTAACGAAATAAGGGGCTGTTGCCACGTGGGACAGCCGGTGCAGAGATGGGAGATGTAGAAATGGCGTGCGTCCTAGTTACGGTGTATTTTCAAACAGAGCTCAATAAAGCCTATAGTTTATTATAAATCGATATTGAATTAAAGCGCCATCGGTGTCAGATGAGCGGAACTAAATAGTCAACCGTCACAATAATATACAGCTTTGGTTGAAGTTTGATCTTAATTAGGCTGATGGCGTTATTGTAAAGCATATTTTAAGCCTTCCTAGATGGCGCTGTCAGTGACAGGACACTTGACTCTTAATTCAAAGCTCGTACAGTCATAAACTGATTGTTGCAAAATGAATAACGCTTAACTTCAGTAAAAAAAAAGAATCAACAGTCATTGGTCGGTTTACTGACATTAAGTTGTGAGTAAGTCGTAGCAGTTCATTATGGATATACATATAAAAAAACCGGCCAAGTGCGAGTCGGAATCGCACACGAAGGGCACCGTACAATTCTTGTAAAACTTTAATTTTTAATGATTTATTTTAAATATTTGTTGTTATAGTGGCAAATTTAAATTTGTTAATGCTGCTACGTTTCATGAAATACAGCCCGCTGACAAACAAACGGACGGACGGATAGCGGAGGGTTAGTAGTAACGGGAACCCCGTTAGTACTTTTTGGTTTGGAACAAAAAAAAAGTTTTATATGTTAGGCTTCTGGCAGTCAAGGTTTCTGGCTAATCGCGTCTGCTGCGTGAACATCAGTTTCGAAATGATCAAGTTTTTGACTCGGACTAGAAACGTCGCGGCGAAATTTATAGAATTTTTGTTGGGTCCAGTCCTCATGGCGGCTCGAGCTTCCATAGCAGGTTTTGCAGCCACCTGGAACTAATAAATATATAAATAAGTATACGGGGAAAATCTCAAATAACATACTCTAAAACTAAGCTCTAGAGCAATTTGTTGTTACTATGATTCGATCGCCATAGTACGAAGAAAACTGGGCAAGAGCATGTCGGGTTTCGGGTTTGCTCAGCGGGCCTAGTATGGCTGCGTCTATATCGCGTGTCAAATGTGGATAAAGCATCCGTCACTGTCGTACTTATTTACGTGTCAGAAGGTGACGGATGCCTTATCCAAACTTTGTCACGCGATAAACGCAGCCATATTAGGGCCCCAGGTAGGATTTCGACGCCTGTCATAGATGATTTTTAGTAGGTAAGATAAGGTGAGATAAGGATGGCGTATAAATACTTTAGTCCTCCTCTATCTAAAGAACCAATCAAGTCTACTTAGTCGTGAAAGTTTTCCTTTTAAATTCGTTATAATTATAAGTGCTTCAATTTAATATAGTTTCCAGATTTTGAATCATTGTAGTATAAACTACAAACAACTGTAGGGGGGGGGCAGAGGGGAGTTTTTTTTTATAGTTAAGTATATTGTAAACGGTCCTAAACGTAACCAAAGCACGATGTTGTAAAGTAAAAATAAATATTTTACCATTGGTTTACTTATTTCATCATTGATGATTAGGGTGCGGTATAAATATTGATTGGTATGTGTATGTATAAAATTTCAATTTGTGACTGATTGTGACATAAAATAGACAGACCGACATGGTGAAATTATAAGGGTTACTAGTTTGACTTCGGAACCCTAAAAAACTAATTTTGACAAAGGTTAAAAGTAGGTACAGCACTTACTAGAAATGGCCACGTCAGCACCTCCGGAAAGCTGCAGATTAATATCCATACCCCCAACATGTAGACGGAGATTGACCATAGGCCACGACGTCGCCGGACTCAGGCCGTGACCTGATCCTGCTGCCTCTGCGGGGGGCAAATACGAGTACGCGGGCCCGGGTTTGGGCTTCGGGGGGACTTTAATGCTCGGCACACAAGGCCCACTCTCTGAACTTCTTTCGTCTATCCCTGAATATGAGCTCTCACAGTCGCACGGAGCTGGAACTCTTGGAGTTGTGAAGACCGGCTCTATCAGACGTTTTTCTGGTGGTGGATAGTCGTATAAC
This sequence comes from Acleris cristana, assembly GCA_948252455.1. NCBI lineage: Eukaryota > Metazoa > Arthropoda > Insecta > Lepidoptera > Tortricidae > Acleris > Acleris cristana. The sequence goes on along the minus strand of OX411798.1, from coordinate 6,105,812 downwards.
GTCGGTGTTGATGTTGGAGTCGGGGTGGTATCTTCTCGAAATCGTTCAAGGTCAGGAGTAGTAGTAGATGGAGTGGTAGACACAGTAGTAGTGGATGGAGTAGTAGATACTGTAGTAGAAGACGGAGTGGTTAATTCAGTAGTAGTAGATGGAGTGGTAGACACAGTAGTAGTGGATGGAGTAGTAGATACAGTAGTAGAAGACGGAGTAGTTAATTCAGTAGTAGTAGATGGAGTGGTAGACACAGTAGTAGTAGATGGAGTAGTGGACATAGTAGTAGTAGATGGAGTAGTTGACACAGTAGTAGAAGATGGAGTAGTTAATTCAGTAGTAGTAGATGGAGTAGTTGACACAGTAGTAGTAGATGGAGTAGTGGACATAGTAGTAGTAGATGGAGTAGTTGACACAGTAGTAGAAGATGGAGTAGTTAATTCAGTAGTAGTAGATGGAGTAGTTGACACAGTAGTAGAAGATGGAGTAGTTAATTCAGTAGTAGTAGATGGAGTAGTTGACACAGTGGTAGTAGATGGAGTAGTAGACATCGTTGTAGTAGATGTAGTAGTAGATACAGTCGTAGTAGATGGAGTTGTAGACATCGTTGTAGTGGAGGGAGTAGTAATTAAAGGCGGCGGAGTGGTTTCATCCTCTTCCAGAGGAGGAAAAGTCATGGCATGAGCTGGCGCTATTTCTGGTTTACGTGGTAAAGTCTCAGGATTTATTTCAGAATTTTCCTCAAACTCTTCAGGTTCTCTTGGTACGAGAATTGCCTTCGCTGGATCTTCGGAAGGAGGTAAATAAAGAGGTGCTTTATATTGAACGTTTGGTGGCAGGTAAACCGGTGCTTTATAAAAGTACCCTTCGGTAAATGCAACATTTGAACCAGAATTGGAAATGTATCGGCTGGGTGGAGTAACACTTTGAAATGGGCTCGGACTTTGACTGGAACTAGATCCAAATGAGTTGTGACTGTAACTCGCTCCAAATGAAGTGTACGCTGAGTTTTGGTTGTTTCTGGATTCGTGAAAATGTCGGTTACTATTTTGAGCATAATTATTATCAAAATGACTGTGAGTGTCACTGGTACCGAATCCATTTTGACTGTAATAGTTTGAGCCTTGACCCGATTTTGCTGAATCTGAACCAAAACTTGTCTTGACTGGACGTTTAACTTCAGAATTCTGACTGTTATGATAATGACCAAACTGTTGACTTGCTCCAGTCAATTTCGGTGGTTGAAGATTTTGATAAAAACTCTTTTCAAAGGAGTTTTCTTTTTGCTGCTCGCTTGCTTGTGCATTCTGATGGAAACTTGATGTTCTATATGCGTTTTGAACTTGATGATTGCGATGGAAATCTGTTTTGTATGTGTTTCGATTTTCTCGATTAAGCGTAAAACTTGTAGCCGTTTTATTTTCCACTTCCAGACTATAACTCCGTCTAGTTAAGCTTCGATTCTGACTCTGGTTATCACTCACTTGAAAGGAATTCTGACTGTTATTGTGACTGTTGTTGTTGCTGTGACTGTTGGTGTTGCTGTGACTGGGATTGTTGCGACGTGGTCTATAAAAACCTTTCTTTCTCCAGTCATCTTGACTTGTATTTTCGTAGCAAGCGACGTAAGTTCCTGAAAAAAAATTGGTGCTATGTAATAGTCATGCAACAATACATAGCGTAACCTGAATAGACGCCTGCTTTCCTTGACACAGTTTGATCAACTTTTTGTACAGGGTGATATTAGACGCCACAAAAAAAATTGTCTACAGTGCGCTAACATTTTTTTTAATTGCCTGTACTTTATAAAGACAGACAATATTTATAAAGGATACTAACTATGATAAAGCTTCACGTCGCGAGGTTGAAATATTGTTCAAGGCAATGATGACCATTTAAATTAGTTAAAAAAAAAAACAAAATCGATGGACTTATAAAGCTGAATGATACTTTCAGAATGCAGATGCTAGACTTGTTACTGAAAATAATAAAATCGCTATATGTATGCCTATAATGTTTGAGGAGTTGCCTACATTCCCCACGGATTCCCTCATCAGATACCGATTTTGTGACAATACCTTCAAAATATATTTTTTTATTACATAAACGAAAAAATAATGTTCAAAATCGGGTCACGTTTGACGAAGAAATCGGTGAACAACAAGAACATACATGAAAAAAAATCCAAGCTATATCTTCTATGAAAAATAAGGTCCATTTTTGGTACGGAACCCTAAAAAACGTACAGCCGAACATAGAACCTCCTCCTTTTTTGAAGTCAGTTTAAAAGATGCATTTGTTATTATTATAAGTAAATCTGTAATATAAATGTTAATTCAAATTATTTGTCTGTCTGGGGGTCACGGTCAACTGGTTCATTTGATCTTTGACGATTTTTCCTGGTTTTTTCAAAAAGGATATATGCATTATGCATGTATATTTGGGTCATTAAAAGACCGGATTTTATAGCAGCTAAACCATATGGACTGGATTTTGTTTTTATAAATGATGTATAATTATTGGGTTGGTCTTTGCAGTCTCCTCTTTCTACATTTTATGATTGAATTTAAGATTTGGTACTCGGGCCATTCTACTTTTCGTTGTAGGTACAGTCGGCCTTATAAGAAGCTGCACACTTTTGTACCTTGTCGCTTTAACGCCATTGACAGATTAGTGCAGCAGTTCAAACATGACGTTAAAGTGACAAAACACTAAAGTGTGCAGCTTCTTATAAGGCCGACCGTACATAAGTTAAAACTTTCTCTCTAAACTTTTTTATTTAATAAAGCCACGTTCTCTCTAAACTTTTTTATTTAATAAAACGGTAGTGTTGTTTGTTCTAACTCGAAACTCGAAAAGTGACGTAAATAAGCTAATATTTAAAATTATCGTCACTCACAAAAAGTTATTTGTATTAACTTTAAAGTGAGTAACACAGTGGAGGTCGATATCCCCGCCTTTTCTATGGAAATACTACAATTTACCACTGAGTAACCAATTTTTTTCAATGATAATTTAGTAATTTAATAGTTTTTTGTTTTGAATCCGTTAAACTTAAATATTCTAGGTTCATGTTATTTAATTATACGCGGATTCGTAATTTGGTATACTTTTTATCGGACGATAACCAAAGTGTACGTTGAAAAGTAGAATGGCCCTCTTATACACTTGGTAATATGCCAACCTGTTGGTTTTAAAGTCCCCCTTTTATTCACCTTCTTTTTTGATCTTTTTATCAAGGCTGTATATCAGTATTTCATGTATGCGTTTTATTATTTTTCACTTCTGGCATTAAATTCTAGTACGGTCGGCCTTATAAGAAGCTGCACACTTTTGTATCTTGTCACTTTAACGTCATGTTTGAACTGCTGCACTAATCTGTCAAAGGCGTTAAAGCGACAAGGTACAAAAGTGTGCAGCTTCTTATAAGGCTGACTGTACCTCGATGGATGATTTTTTTTGGTAAGTTTTCTAAAAATGAAACCTAGCTAGATCGATTTATCGCCCCCCCCCCCCCCCCCCCGCATACCAAATTTCATGAAAATCGTTGGAGCCGTTTCCGAGATTCAGATTATATATATAAAAGTATTAGATAAATAGTTTAAACATAAAGTCGAATTAATAAATATGTGTACACTTTAGTACCTTGTCACTTTAATCGATGTGACAATTCATATATGGCAGTTTGAACATGACATTAAATAGACAAGGTACTAAAGTGTACACATATGTATGAACTCGACTGTACATTATTATGTTTAAGAGTAGCATATAGTATGTTTGCACCGGCTGAAAATCAGCGCTGTAGGTGTCAGGCACTTCAGCATAATGCTGAGCCAGTGTCCGATTCACTACCGCAACGACACCACTCGGGATATACTACGGAACCATAGGTGCGCGGGCCCGAAACCCTCTTGACCGGTTTTTTGTAATGCCGTTGACAAATAAATTCCAATTTCAAACGATTATTTGTAACATTTTCCGTGTCAAAATTTGGATAAGTCATCTCCATAGCTATAAAATATGACGTTCAATAGGTTTTTAAAAACATTATACCTCTGACTCACTGGTTATGGAACCGCAAAACTACAAACTTAATAACTTATAATTTGGCGTGTAACCTTCAGCCTAAATTAGACACGGTCTTGGAGGTTTAGAAGCAAAATTAAGATAGAAGAGAAACGATTTTTTCTCAAAAATGTCCGGAAAAGTTGACATTACTATCTACATATCAACGCGAAGTTCATAGTTTACTGACAGTTCTCAAATTAAAAACAAAACATTGCGTGCTCCTCACACAAGCCCGCAATTTCAATCAATTTCATTACTGTCTAGTTTGTAACTTTTTTAAAAGTGAATAGGGCCATAATAAAATCGGGGCAGGGCACAAGTCTTTTTTATCTGTGTCTGGAGCTTGTTTTTTTTAAAAAAGCTTGCTTTTCTCCTTGTCATAAAGAAAAAGGCGGTAAATAGTGATGGTTTTTGCACGTGAAATATCTGTTTTACTCCAACCTGACGAAGATTTTACTCCAACACAAATTTTTTCTTGCGATTTTTGAGAAAAGCACTATAATATTTGACTTGTCAGGAACGCCAATTGCGGGCTTCGTATTTGTACCAATTTAACCAATACTCGGCCCGCAATTCCCTACTTCCCTGCCTAGGCAATAATGTACTATTACTGATAGGAATCTGTGCAGGGTCCGTCCGGATCGCTACCACCAAACCTTTAAGCCACTGCCTAGCAGCAGAGTTCGCATTATTGCTTTCCGTTGCGGGGATAGAGTCTAACTAGCGAATCGTGACACAAGCATTATTTTATAATTTTTCACATGGCAACAATTTTACCTATGAAACAAGCTGTCACATCACATGTGTACCTATCCAGTCGCTATTCATTTCGTGTTACCTGCCATAGCATAATGTTCTAAAATTCTAAATGCTCTAAACATATTTTCGGTATCCAGGGGCTCTACTTTGAAATCAGTAATTCGAACTTCGGATCGCCCCGTCACTTTCTTGCGAATTAGAGACGCGTCGAGAGCAAAAGGGATAGCAATAGACGAAGTTCGAATTACGGATTTCAAAGTAGAGCCTCTGACTTTTTACCAAATCATCATTTGGCAAACAATGTCATTTTACAAAATTTCATTTCTCAAAAATGTGATTGTGCTTAAACCATTACATTATAGCATAGGCTACATGCGCTTGGTAAATAAGTTAGGTTAGGTTAGGGTTTTGACCACAAAAAATATAAAATTATGTGGTGGGAAATACATCTTTGCGAAATGAAAGTTTGTAAAATGACATTGTTTGCCAAATGATGATTTGATAAAACATTAGTGAACCCATATTTTCACTCCTTTCAAATGCTATAACATACATTTCGTCCCTTTACTTTCTCAACCTCGTATCTGATCGAATAGTTAGATAGGAAAAGCACTCATGTTCCCTAAAGAATAAAATTTCTTTCCTATCTAATTATTCGATCAGATACGAGGTTGAGAAAGTAAAGGAACGATTTACTACCTAACCATCATATACTAAGCCTAAAGTGCGAAATATACTGGCAATAAAAATTGCAGAAGTAGATTGCTGTCTTAATTTAACTTCAGTTTTAGAGCAAGGAGCACAATTTTGCTGTCTTTCTCTCACTTTAAAGTTTAAGTCTTAAAAAAATATATAGTTGAAGGTTTAAACACTTTAAACGATTAGATATTTTAATGGATAATAAAGACGAAGGACGTGTACAGAAATTAAATTTGATTCTGAGGTATCTTTTAATTGATTAAAATAACTATAATCTGTCTGTGTGTGACCTATGGCCGACCATCACAATTATTTTAGCCGAAGGTTTCTAAGCTTTATAAATATATATGTCATTACTTAAAAAGTTGATTTAAAAAAATAGGCTTCATACTTTCGATTAGTATGTAATTGGTCTATTAAACTTGATTGCTATTTGCTTGAATAGCATTCGGGAGCCCGTTGTTTGCCATATTTTTTTTTGTCGTAATGTCACTTTTGACATAATTATTAATTGTCGTAATTTTTTATATCGCTGGAACCGTAATCTTTCAGAATTTCTTAAATACCTAACGTGTAAGGCTAGGTTAGGTTAGGATGGATTTATAAATTCCTGAAAAGTTTACAGTTTCTTAATAAAATACGTTATGAATTGCGATAATTCTAATCTCTTTTTATAATATTAGTATAGAACTGACAGATATACTTTTCGTAGTAGATTAAATGATTGAATACACAACAAAACACACACCAAAATAGAACTGAAAAAATCTTCCCAATACAAAAGAAAATAAAAAATATTTTGCTAAAACACTCTCGAGAAAGTTTACTTAAATTAAAACGAAAACTTACCTAGAATAAGTAACACAAAAGTCTCCCTCAACATATTTAATTATTTGAAAATAATATTCCCTAAAAACACCGCCCGCGTACAATGCGATCGCAACACTGGTCAGAAAAAAACCTGCGACGCCTTAAAAACCAAAAAACACAAATATTCCGAATTAAAGGTCAAACAACCAAAACTTAGGAGTCCGCGCGAACATCGAAATAGGCCATCTTATAAATATGTTAGGTATAAAATTAAAATACTTATACGAAAATGTATGTTTTTTTTAATGAGTTAATTTGTTAGCAACGTGCTGTATTTTATATTTTATCTTAAATTTTAATTTGCTACTAAATACTAAATTTATTATTCAATAAACGAGCCAGCCAGCCTTATGGGCACTATTTGATTTAGTAGCATAATTAGTAACTTATTTAATATTTTAATACTAAATGTGTTTTGTATATTTAATATCGCATAGACGTACAAAAAAGCCTACAATACAATTAAGTCCATTGATGTTCGGCAGAAGGTTGGACAAACTTCACGGACTAACTCTGTAGGTCATACTCATCAACTTTTATTATCGGACCAACATCAAAATCGCGAAAAAAAAACAGCTGTTCCATACATTTCGACTGTTTAGCTCTCAAATTTTTTATCGAACAGCTGTTTTTTTTCGCGATTTGGATGTTGGTCCCATATTAAAAGTTGATGAGTATGACCTACGGAGTTAGTCCCTTAAGTTTGTCCAACCTTCTGCCGAACACCCTGTAGGTATATCTATCTATATACTTATAAAAGGCAAACCTGACTGACTTGTATATCAACGCACAGCCGACACTACTGTACCTACCTAGAAACTTGAAATTTGGTACAGGGGTTCCTTTCATGATGTAAGTGAGCACTAAGAAAGGATTTTCCGAAAATCGACCCCCAACGGGAAGAAATGGGGGGAGTAGCGGGAAACTAATTCTACTAGTACGAAGTCGCGGGCGTCCTCTAGTGTACCATAAAAATGCATTGGTTAGTCCCAAATTGGTAATATAAACCCTAGAACCAGAACCAGTTTTTGCCACCGACTTCGTCCGCACTAAAATCCGTTTATTTACCTTCAATTTGCAATTCAATTGCTCACTTAACTATTTTAGACAAACGCATGAATCGCTATGATTGTATATAATTACATTTAATTGTAAAAACAAAACGAAACCAAAACCGGTTTTGGCATTCAATCATAAACATATATCAAAGCTACTTGAAAATAATTTAATATTACAAGTTTGAGATTTCATTATAAAGCTTTAACGTCTTAGACATAAGCAAATTCAATTTATTATAATCCGGTAGTCATCTATGGTAATGAGCAAATAAAGTTATTAAAAAAACTAGGTAGGTATCTACTGTATCAGTCGTCTATATTTAAAAAAAAACTCACTTTTAGTTCGTGTAACCCAGGGAGTCCATCGGGACCTTATTATGCCTCTGCGGTCCGTCCGTCCGTCCGTCCATCCATCCGCCCTAACCTCAAACAGCTGTATCTTTTGAACCGTAATAAATAGTTAGTTGTTTTTTTTTTTCACAATGTGTTATATATACGTGTCCTAATCGTCATTTGGCCTAATTTATCGTTTGTACTAAACTGGTTTTCAGCTGAGTCAGACAACTTTTTAAGCTGTCCAAAAATACCTGCGGTTAGGTTAGGTACAGTGTTATAACAACACTAAAAAGTTTTAAACATCAGGCGGAAATGGTTTTTAGGACAAACGTAAATTAGGACAAATGACGATTAGGACAAACGATATTATGGATTCCGATATAGACCCCGTGTCAAGTGACGGATGCTTTATTCACATTTTGTTACGCGATAAACGCAGCAATATTAGGCCCCCGCATGTGTTAACCCGTCATTGCCTGGTAGTGTGGGAGCCCCAAAAACCCCAGTATTCGGAATACTTATAAAAAACCCGAAAAAAAACCATTGGGTAGACTTGGATAACACTGTGATGACGCGAAACCATCGTGATTTACTTACTGAACTCAAACCGGTCGCCCCTCCCAACCGGTAATCCCAAAGATAGCTAAATGAATAAGAATTTTAAACTTTATATGATTACACTAGAGGACGCCCGCGACTTCGTACGCGTAGAATTAGTTTCCCGCTACTCCCCCCATTTCTTCCCGTTGGGGGTCGATTTTCGGAAAATCCTTTCTTAGTGCTCACTTAAATCATGAAAGGAACCCCTGTACCAATTTCAAGTTTCTAGGTACAGTAGTTTCGGCTGTGCGTTGATATATAAGTCAGTCAGGTTTGCCTTCTATATATACTATATATATACTAGAGGACGCCCGCGACTTCGTACGCGTAGAATTAGTTTCCCGCTACTCCCCCCATTTCATCCCGTTGGGGGCCGTTTTTCGGAAAATCCTTTCTTAGTGCTCACTTACATCATGAAAGGAACCCCTGTACGAAATTTCTAGGTCAGTACAGTAGTTTCGGCTGTGCATTGATATATAAGTCAGTCAGTTTTGCCTTTTATGTATACAAACAAGGTGTTACAAAAATACCCGTAAAGCCGAAAGGGGGTTAAATGGTGCCTTTTAACAAGTCCATTTACAATATTTGAGAACCGTACTATCACCGTATGACTTACCGGCAAAAAAAAAAAATCATTATTTTTTTCATTGATGTGATTGATGTATTTCAGTAAAATTAAAGAGTAAACTACGCAGAATGTTTATGTAAATTTTTACCTAATTCGTGAAACGATCAAGAGACATAGGTACTAACAAAATGTACAGAATTCGATTAGATAGAATATTACAAGTCGAGTTTTGGAGTCGTAATATTCTGAGTTAGAAAACATCGTCATTTTGGAAAAAAACACGAAACAATTGTACCTAGAGTATCGATAAGAAGATTTGAAATTGACAACATAAGATTTTTTCCGTCTTGACGTTTTTTGAAGCCAGTACTTAAGCATAATGACATCATACATCATAGTATTGAACCTTTGTGGATGAAAACCAGAAACACCATTAAAGTTGACAATTCGCAATGCTAGATCAAAACAGTAGTAACTCAAAATACAGCGGTATTTTAAAATCAACTTTATTACAACTTCTATGAACTTGAAATAAAACTAGCTAGGATTTTGAGTAAATACTGTTTTGATCTAGCAGTGCGAATTATTAAATTGGTAGGTTGGCCTCTCTGTTAAATAATCTATGCTAACTCCGGTTCCCTGACATGACAGCTTACTAGGGTTGACAATATTTTTGGCTTTTATAATTTATTCGATTTTTTACGGGGTATTTTGTAACACGTTGTATAGATCATGATTTACAAGAAAAAAAATCTTGGTTTCGACTTTACAGTTAAAATCATAGCTAAAAGCAGGCACGTTTTTTGTTTTTTTTTAAATAATTTAATTTACCTATCTTCTTTTGTTTTGGGTGTTTTTAGGAAGATTATTTTGATATTTTTGATTATTAGGTAAGTTTATACTCGCATGTGCAAAAACACTGAAGTTTAAATTCAAGATATTTTGCTTCGCATTAGCTGATTTATTATTTTTAGGGCCTCAAACTTCGCCCACCTAAAGTGACATTGTAGGTCAGTTAAAAAATCATTAGATTTTTAACATTTTTAACTTTCTTGTATGAATATCGAAAAATATCGAAATACCGGAAAACCGGTATTTAAAATTTCAATATCGAAAAAATACCGGTATTGGAAAAAAGGTCCGATATTAGATGCTCTACGTACAATTCTAAAGAATCCCTGTTCTGAATGACCATGTGACGTGTAAGCCTTTTAGCCATTACCAGCTTCTTTTCCTAATAAATAATGAACGATAATAATTCGTAAAGATTTTGAGACAAACCTCTACAAGTATAAAGACACGAATCGCCGCGCAATCGACGCGCGCGCACGGTCGACCTTAGCCAGTAGATCGATCAAACCAGCCTTTGCGTCACATAGTAGAGAATAGGTCAGTATATCTTCCGCGGCGACCGTGCGCGGACTTGCTTAAAAGTAATGTTTAGTATCACCTTTGTCCTACTTTTTTTCGGTAAGTGTGTTTTCTAATTTATTTACTTCATCTACACGTAGCATAAGTCCTCTATAAGGCACTAAGGTATCGACTATTGTCTCGCTCAAGAAAGGAACAAAAGATATAGATCCCATGTCAATAAAAGAGACAAATTTATTAATAGTAGAACCCGTTGCCAATGACCAGCATAACAACAATCAATTTTTCACCTCAGCAGCTCAAACAAGCAGGTTTTGCTGCTTAAAAACAGTGAGCAAAATTCAATTTTGCTGCGAGCGTGTGGCAAAGTAGCTTTTTAATTATTTTTTTTAAATGCCGTGATCAGTGCTGGGTCTTCTCACAACATTCGATAGAATTGAACTTCACTTTGTTCTGTCACTTTCACTTCGATACGAAAAAAGCGAGAGATAGAAACAAGTTGATTATAAGTTCGATTTTCAAATTCCATACCTAATAGGCCCTAAAAGAAACAAACAATAAAACGTTCGGATACACTTATAAACGTAAAATTGTAAAAATCTGTTAAAAACTTAAAAGTTTTAAATGTGATTATTATATTTTTATAATTGAATTATATTTTTTATAATGAAATAAACAGAATATTTCATAAAAAAATACGCAGTTAATCATGTACCCATCTACATGATTTATCGTTTTAACAATCTTTAATTTTGTTACATAAACCGCGGGTGCAGTATCAGAACGCATCTTTAAAAATAGCGGGATTATTTTTATTGCTTTTGTTTATAGTTCTGTTACGCTATCTACTTTCGATACACGTTGAATATTATAAAAGTACTTAATAATAAATAAATATGAGTGAGTCCAGTGACGAAGTTTGCTACTTAACACCGGAAGCATTAAAGCAGAGCGTGTAAAAAATGCAGAATTAAGTTTCCTGCCTGAAAAGTCTCGCGAAAAATATCTAAAAGCGTAAGTATGATATTTTTAACCGACTTCAAAAAAGGAGGAGGTTATACGTTCCACTGTATGTATTTTTTTTTTTTTTTTTTTTTTTTTTTTTATGTATCTTCACCGATTACTCCGTCAATTGTAAACCGATTTTAAAAATTCTTTTTTGGTTTGAGAGAGTATACTTCCGAGGTGGTCCCATTGTCAGCAAATCTGAATCTGATGAAGGGATCAGTGAGGAATTGAGGGAACTCCTCAAATATTGTATGCAAACATATAGCGATTTTAGTATTTTTAGTAACAAATGTAGCATTTGCATTCAGAAAGTGTCACTTGGTGAAGCGGAACTGATGATGAAGACCACAGATGGCCACCGGAACTCCTCAACGGTAACGATTTCAAGGGTGGCGATAAGATATCTCGATTAAGATAGTTGAGCGACTACAACGAAGCACATTTAATTGTTTTAAAATGACTATGATTTTCCCGCGGCGTTGCTTGCGGCGAGCTTGAAATGTCTTAAAGTTTCATATATCAACTAAGAAGTGGGACTACATAAGCTTATTATGATCACTAAAAAGTGTAAAATAAAATAAATGTTTTAAAAAACAAAAAAACCGCCTTCAAAAACGCCAAAAATAACTTCTACTACTAGGTACTTAGTAGTAGGTACCTATCCTATTAGGTTAGTCTAACTGAAGTCGGCGACCACAATATTTTCAACAAAAAGCCGACTTCAGTTGGACTAACCTAATAGGATAGGTACCTACTACTAAGTACCTAGTAGTAGAAGTTATTTTTGGCGTTTTTGAAGGCGGTTTTTTTGTTTTTTAAAACATTTATTTTTTAAGCAATGGAGACTTGCAAAGGGTGCAAACACTGCACTGTTAGCGTACTTACTTCATTAAATTATCACAATCGCAAACGGAACAACTACAATGTGGAGAATTTACGCAATTTTGAAAACCACAATAAAGACAAAAGTTGACGTGCACATTGAAACCTATCCCAAACTTATTGCATTTTTGGAGAGAATGTGTCGGTAGGGCACGAATTGCCATCTAGGGTTAAAAAGTTTTTTTACGAAGCTCCGGACTACAATTTTCTCGCTACAAACGTGTATTTATCCGTCATAAGTATAAAAATATATGTCTGTGCACACTAACCATTTGATTATGTTCTCGCTGCTGAGGTGAAAAATTGTATGTGTCACACAAGACCAAAGTTATTTACATCTCGTGTCTTTGAATCCCTCGCTACGCTCAGGATTCTAACCTAGAATCACTCGCTACGCTCGTGATTCTATTTATAGAATCCTTCGCTTACTCGGGATTCAAAAACAACACTCGCAGCAAAAACCAACTTTGCTCTCTTGTTGCACAAATAACTATTAATATCTTATCTGTGGTGGTGAGGTGATTCATATTATGATATCACTAGGGGACGCCCGCGACTTCGTACGCGTAGAATTAGTTTCCCGCTACTCCCCCCATTTCTTCCCGTTGGGGGTCGATTTTCGGAAACTCCTTTCTTAGTGCTCACTTAAATACACCATGAAAGGAACTTCTGTACCAAATTTCAAGTTTCTAGTTACAGTAGTTTCGGCTGTGCGTTGATATACAAGTCAGTCAGTTTTGCCTTTTTAACCGACTTCAAAAAAAATTTTTTTTTTTTTATGTTTGTTACCTCAGAACTTTCGACTGGGTGAACCGATTTTGATGATTCTTTTTTTATTTGAAAGCTGGTGCTTTCCGATTGGTCCCATTTTTATCAAAATGAAGATTTGATGATGGAATCCATGAGGAATCGATGGAACTCTTCAGAATTTATAGGCACACCTATAGCGATTTTGGTATTTTTCATTGTAACTCGTGTATTTGCTCTTGGAAAGCACTATTTGGTAAAGTGGAACTGATGATGAAAACCACAGATGGCCACCGGAACTCCTAAACGGTATATATTTCAAGGGTGGCGACAAGATATTTCGATTAAGATAGTTGAGCGACTATGACGAAGCATATGTACGTTTAAATATATGACTATGACTTTCACACGGCGTTGCTTGCGGCGAGATTAAATTTCAATGTTCTATAGTTTCTTATTAATTCTTATTAATTAAAGTGGGACTACATAACAGCATAATTATGATTATGACCACTAAAAAGTATAAAATAAAATAAAAGTTTAAAAAAACAAAAAAACCGCCTTCAAAAAGCAAAAAATAACTTCATTTAAAATGGTCGGTAATAGGTCAGTCCAACTGAAGTCGGCGTCCTACAATATTTTAACCAAAAGCAGACTTCAGTTGGACTGACCTATTACCGACCATTTTAAATGAAGTTATTTTTTGCTTTTTGAAGGCGGTTTTTTTTGTTTTTTTAATATATATATAGATTAACGTCAAATTTCAAATATAGAATGTCAAACGGTCTATACAGATGTGTTACAACTACATGCAAGAGACCATTTACTTAAGTGTTTCACATTTTACAAACAATTCTTTATTCCACCATAACTTCTAAACGCCTGAGCCGATTTAAATGTGTGTGGTATCGTTGTAGAATCCTTTCACTAACCCGGGTGACATAGGATACCTACCTATAAACTGTTAAAATTGAAATTAAAACAATGGCAGAATGTCAATTACTAACATGGGTATATCGACGACGATATAAAAAATGTTGTCGGTGTTTTAAAGCTTGCTTTTGATTTATTTGTGTTTGTAGAAACGGCTTCGGAACCCTACACTGAGTTGGTCTGACATGTTTTTGCCGGATATTTCTAGCGTATATCGCCCGAAATATGATCTCTAACAATATGAGAATAGGGACTTCGTCTATAACTTAAAAAAAAACATTCCTATTTGAGACAGCATTTTTGTCATAATTTATTTGTCGTGAAAAAGTCAAAGACTTAATTTGTGACCCACCTTAGTTAAAGTCAATCTGACATTCTACAACAATAAGGTTGAGTTTCCTATAAGTTACAAATGAGTTGGCATCTCTAATTACATTGACGACATTAAGCATTTTTTTTAAATGGGTCACAATAGTTCATTATTGCCTAGGCAGGGAAGTAGGCAATTGCGGGCCGAGTATTGGTTTAAACGGACGAGCTTGCGAGTACGCTGGGCCACTTCATTCTAAAGATTTTTTTAAATTTAACAAAATTGTTTCGCTTTAATATAGTTTAGAATTTCGTAACAGACATATCAGTTAAATTTAAAAAAATCTTTAATATTCCATTTTCTCTTAATTGACAAAAAAAAATACAATAGTTAAGATATTAGGTATATCAACCAAAGCTGATAGTAACAACAACAATTTCTTTAGTGATTCAATTCAACTAACATCTTAGTTGATGAATCTAACATCTTAGTTTATGTATGTAACGTCTTGTCAGGCTCGTATGGAATCAAGACGCTTATGCACAACAATCACAATCTTAGTTAGAATCGACCAATTCTTTTTTTCAGTGATGGTAAAGTTTGGAATCTGAGGGGCTAGACAAGATGCACTACGCTAACTATCGTTTCTAATAGCTTCGTTTTTAAACCAATCACGTCACTGGTAGATCACGTGTCTTTTCGTATCACGTCATCTACAAGTGATGCGATAGGTTTAAAAACGTAACGAATAGAAACGCTGGTTAGCGTAATGCATCTTGTCTAGCCCCTCGCTCTTTGATTTCAAAAGACAACGCCTCTTGGTAAAGTAGCGAATCTGCTATTCTAATTTTGAATTGAAATGCAGATTCGCATCTTTGCCATGGATGTGACGATATCGTAATAGCGTGATACGCCATCAAAACTGTATTCCAAGCGGAAATATTGCGAAGTCTTCTCAAAACATATACAAATCTCAGAACCTTATTACCGACTTGATCTACTTGACTTTTCCAATTACAATTCTTATCATTGTTATTCCTAAAAAAATAGCAACATTCACTTCACTGATATTTGTGTATTATTATAGGCATACCTTTATTTCTTTTGTTACAAAATTGAATAAATTGTGTATTATTAAGATTAATTGACAAATTATTAAATTCAAGCCATTCTATTACTAATTTAATTGTGTTATTAATATCATTATTATAATCATTTATACTGTTACACTTTACTTATCTATAACGATAACGTTATCGCAATACATCCCTTAATATTTCCAGGTGTTTACACATGCTATGGAGGAACACACCGCAGTGATGCGGCACAACAGCAAGTCCCTCATTTCCTCCCTAAAGAACCTTCTAGACAAACATCAACCAGTAGGCCACCTGCGCCAGCAGATAAGAAACTTCTCTTAGAACCAACATACACAGTGGGATATCTCTACGCAATCGAAGTCAGACCAGTGAAGGAGCCTGATCAGAAGTTACGTTCACAATCAACTACAGTCCCTGTCGCAGCTACCTTACCTCCGCAATTTGCAATGGCAGTACAGCCAGAGCTACGTACAGATCTAGAACAAGAAAAAACAACAACAACAAAGCCTTTTAGAGGGCCGCAATACTTACCACCGTTAAATGCTTGGAAGGTTCCGCCGGAGAATCAAACTGTGGAAGACAGGTTTCAGTTACAAAGTAGTCAGAATTTTAGAAACAAAACTAAGGGACCTTTCGTAGGACCGGCATACTTGCCAGCCACTAAAACTTACTTACAAGACCCTAAGGTTAGATGATTTGAAAGGAGAACCGCGACCATGGTGGCACGTGGGCATATACACAAAAACTACTGAACCTTTTCAACAAATTTGTGGAGGATCCATCGTAAGACAAGACGTGGTTTTATCAGGTGAGTGTAGACCATTTAAATATCCTTTTTGGAAAGCAGCTAAAGAGTAAATAATACTTATAATCGAAAAATGATGAGTGGTTGACGTTGTGTTATCACTGTTATCAGCTTCCTTTTCCATATCTTTGTCCACAGCTGCCCACTGCTTCTGGGCTGATGACATCGGCCTGCTGCCCGCCGAAGATTACGCAGTCGCCGGCAATAAAGTCTACAGACCCTGGAATGATTCTCACGACACGAGGGCGCAGAAATCAGACGTGAGTTTTCATGTATTTACTGTAGAAAATGCTGCGCTGCGCGGGTTTTGTGTCTAGAGTTGTCACACTAACAGATAAAACTGGTAAAGTATTCAGTACCCACGTGTGTGTAAAAGTGGGTTTAGACCAAACGAGCGAATGCTCTAGAACAGTTTTTGTTTTTATTTTTACAAAGAAAACGTAAGAGATAATGCATAGAATTCTTGTTCGTTCGCTTGGACTAAATCGGCCCTAAGACACATTGACAAATCAGTCGTATTATTGCCGATGAAGCCAAAGAGTTTATCAAATGACAATGCTAACCGGAGGACACTGTCAATTGACACCCCTAAGGTTTACCGAAGACCTTAAAAAAGACCACTGGAAAAGAGCGGCACGAGACCGATCCTTGAGGCTATGAAGAAGGCCTACGTTCAGCATTGGTCGTCTTTCAACACGACATTATTATGATGAGTAGCTTTAAGCTTATGTTTGGTGACTAATAGATTGCTAACTTAGTACCAATCCTAGGGTCATAGATTTTTTTTGGCACTGAAATTGTAAACGATTACACATTTCACCTGGTCTTTCAGTGGTCTACGATGGAATGCCTCAATGATAGTCGCTTAACCGGCCGTCTCGTACGTGAATAAAAGGCATGTGACAGTTGCGTCTACATCTACCACATAAAAATATCCCAGCTGCTTTACACGTTATATTCTTGTATTGAAGGGCAAGATAACCTTTGTTCATAAAAAGCCTTCATCAAGTTTACTTCTCATTGCAGGTGTCAGAAATCAAAGTACCTCCGCGCTTCCGCGGAGGAAAGACCAGTTTCCAGGATGACCTGGCCGTGGTGAGGCTGGCGACGCCGTTCCATTATGCGTACGGGCTGAGGCCCATCTGCGTGGACTTCGACGAGACCTTCAATAAACATCAGCTGAAGGAGGGGAACCGTGGCGTGGTACGTCCAAGTAACAGTCATAGACGAAATAAGAATTAATATTAGTCAAAAGATTACATATTCCTTAAGGGTCATTTGCAGTGGATCCGAGACTAGGCTAAGCCTGTGTCTTAGATATCCCAGAAGTGAAGTTATCATTGCGACTTAGGGCCTGTTTCACAATCGAAGAGTAAAGTAAATTTATCTGCCATTTAAAGTTGGCTCTCTCCTTGTCTATTGTTAAGTGTAAGAAAGAGAAAGCTAAATTTATCTGTCAAATATGCTTTACTTGTCGATTGTGAAACAGGCGGTTAATCATTTTAAAATACGGACAAGGCAACAAAATAAAACTGTAAGTAGTAAGTACTGAATGTAAGACAAGAAAAGTTGAAGAAAGTCATGAGCATATGTGGTTTTTATTGTCGTATGCGGTTTTAAACGTAAGGATTGAAAAATGCGAGGCCGAGCAACTTGTTGAAATCAGAAATGTGTTGGCACTTTACCCGACTGCCCAAAAAGGAGGGTAACATCGGTTAGTCAATAGACCAATGAAACTGAAGCCTATCCTCTTAATAACCGGAAGACCTGATCCGACCGGGCGTCCCCACTCATCATCATCACCATGATCATCATCCTCTTAACCCCTCATGTTGAAGAGATTCAACCTGGCAGGTCGCTGGCTGGGGCTACACGGACGAGTTCGGGACGCCGGCGCAGCAGCTGCTCTGGATCGAGCTGCCGTACGTCGAGATCGAAACGTGCATCAACGACGCTGAAGACTCCTTCCTCAAGTACATCACCAGTGACAAAATCTGCGCGGGAGAAGCTAGCACTAGTAAGGACAGATACAAACAGGGGTAGCTTCAGAACTTGAATTAGGGGGAAGCCTAGTTCAAGCCTAGTTTAGCCTAGATCATAAGACTGGCCATATTTCTATGATTTAAGAGGGGAGGGAATGAAGCCCCTTACCTCTTCCCTTGTCCTGCCTTTGGGTAAAAAATACATATAATAGTTACAACTGCCTGAAGGGTTCACTAAAGTCATAGTCTAGTATAAGTTATACCAAAACATTTTAAAAACTTTCAATTCGCAAGAAATTCTTCTCGCCACATTTTTTTTAATTTACTGTCATTAAGTACATATGGAATATCGTCCACTTGAATTGACCATTGTGAATTTGGACCAGAAAAAAATACTATTCAAGGTGAATTATGTCAAAATGTAATTGTGGTGAAAAATATTTATAGCCAAATTTATTTTCGTAATTAAGCCCGCATTAAAGTTTGTCTCTTATAAATTAGGAGCAAAATTAAATACGCACAAAATGAAAGTCTAATAGATATGAATTAAGACCAAAATGTAGCACGATAATGCAATGTAGGTACCTACATATTTCAGGTGGAACGTATTTACAAATGGTCATATTTCTGAGTCTACGTAAATACAAAATGGTCATAATTGCCTTCTGCCTATATCAAATTTGACAATTTTACCATGGGACATGATTCCATTTTGGACGATATTCAGGATGGAAAATGTTCCTTGTGGATGTATTTCAAATTGACATTGTTCTGATTTGACTTATAATTTTGAGTGGTCGAATTTCCATTTGTACTTAATGACAGTTAATTATTTTTTTGTAGCTAAAAATATAAATAACCCAACTTATTTAATAAACCGAAGTAACCTACATGTAAAGATTGAAGCATAAATGGGTCATTATTTGGGCGTTTGTTCCGAATCACTTTCGTGGACACATTTTTGTAGAATTTGGTGCGGATTTCGATTTCATTTCCGGTTAGGTATCTAAGTTTACCGGACATCTAACGAATATTCAAAAACGGCATCAAAATATACGACCAATTCTTCAAAAATATGTCCACAAAAGTGGGGCGGTTGAAACGCTCGAATAATGACCTAAATATGTAAAATGATACGATTGTCAAACTTACTTGGTCAAATGGCGACATGAGACATGAGTTTCGCTGCAGTACAAGGTCCTTAGGTGCCTATTCAGAGAACTTCTGCAACCTTTACCAGGGCCCGTATTATGGGCACCTTTATAGCGGTGATTAAAGCATCCATTACTCTCGCACTTGTATAAGGCATGTTCACGAAAAAAAGTAGCCACTGTTGTATAATTGAGATTTTCAATATGAAATGACTATCTTTAAAGAATTAAATTAGTAAGAGGGACTCTTCACCTTTCGTTTTGAGTGCCGTTATGGATATTTATATCAGATGCTATCCATTTTTGGGTTCACTTTCGAAATCCCTGGATTTTAGTCTTAGATTTTGTATTTTTCACGTTTGGGTCACAGAAGTTCTTTTTTTTATTAACTCAAATAGATTATCGACGCTATAATGTTCCGCGAATACCTTCCCAGACTCATAATTACCGTATGCAGGTCATAAATTGTTTTAAATCATGCCGGAAGTACACACATTTGTATGCAATTATTTTAGCTCTTGGCCTTAACTGGCATTATGTAGGATTTCACAACTTGCAAGGAAAAATGTATGGATAGTAGATTCTGACACATAAAAAAGAATACTCAGTTGGCAATCTAATAGCGGTTTGAACTACCTAGACCTACTGGGAGACAGTGGAGACTTAGTTTTCGATGGCTACTTTTTTTCGTGAACAAGCCTTACTGTACTGGTCAGAAAGTGACAACATCAGTAAACACGTACCTAATAGGCTCGCAGATCTTTGGTCTACATCAGGCTTTCCTAAAATGGCCACCGATTTCTTTCAAATATAACGTACGAACGATAACAGAAAGTTGAAAAATACTTTGTATTAGCGAGAGTGAACTTGACTTACAATAATTTAGTGAGGGAGAATTAAGGTGAATGGTATTGAACAAGTACCTACCTATGCTACTTTGAAAGTTATGAATCCCTCACTAAAAAAAATGAGAGCCAACAAAGAGAGATTTTTCTCTTAGTTAAAAAATGAATACAATAAGATATTAGCTATATCAACCAAACCTGATAGTAACAACAGCAATTTCTTTATTGATTCAACTAACATCTTAGTTGATGTATCTAACGTCTTAGTTGATGTTTCTAAAGTCTTGTCAGGCTCATATGGAATGAAGACGCTTATGCACAATAATCACAATCTTGTTAGAATCGACCAATATTTTTTTTCAGTGCTGGTACTCAAAACACGGGCAGTTCAAGCCTTCTTGGGTCACAGGCTTGTAACCCGCTTCACTTTCGTTGCAGGTAGGACCCTCTGCAAAGGTGACAGCGGCGGAGGCCTAGCCTTCTGGGCTGGGGAGCCCTGGGACTTCGCCCCGCTACTGCGCGGCGTGGGCTCCGCCGCGTCCGGCGCCGACAACCAGGAGTGTAATTTACACACCGTGCCGGCCTTCACGCAAATCGCCTCACACAAAATCTTCTTGCTTGAACACTTGCCTTTGCTAGATCTGGACTGCCCGTTTCGGGAATTAAATTTTGAAAATTGATGAAGTTCTTGTTTCAATACCACACAAGGGACACAACTAAGGCTGACTCTGATTCTTGACTGATATTGGACTCATCACACTATAATGGTGTTTAAAATCACGGAATAGAAAAAACCGGTCAAGTGCGAGTCGGACTCGCGCACCGAGGGTTCCGTATGCAAGATAATATGGTTGGAAAACTCAATAGTATTTTCTTCATTTTGTTATGTACCTACTTTATAATCTATGCAATAAGTTCCATTTTGACTAGCCTAAATTTCAACACAAATTTTTAACCCTCTGCGACTGATGAAACGTCTACCGGACACCGCCAAAAAAAATCTCTGTTTAGCGTGTTATAGCTCTGTATCGCTCAGTAACTTCTTCTAAAGACTCGCTTAGGTACTCGTAAGTTAATTTAAAAAAATCTTGTTTTGTTTACCTTATTCATGTTAGTTCCATATTTTTATTTGAAAGCCCATTTAAATGTTAATTATAAATTCCAGATTAAAATTGAAGTAATCATGCTATACATTGTTGCTCGGCGCGCATGTACCCAGGCTGTATTTTTTTTCAATGATAGCTTCATTAATACGCTTTATATTAATGCATATTATTAGAAACCTCGTGGTGATTCGTGTTTTTGACTTTTTTGAAGAAAATGAAGCGTCGATACCGAGGAGGGAGTTTTATGAAGAATGGTTAAAGTACAGCAAAAAAGATAAATGAAGGGCTTTATTTTACTACTTTTCATGATTATCGCTCGGACTTCCAAACATTTTTATGAAAAATGGGCTGAATGTGGAAAAATACAGAACCATTTCGGGACATTATCGCAAAAGGTATTAATTGGCTGAATGGTGAAGACCTTAAATTTACTATACAACTTAAAATAATACAAATTCGAAAATTAGAGCAAATAACGCCCTTTTTACAACATCATATAAAACCAGTTTAAGCTGACCTCACATTTCATGGGAAATCAACGTACAGGGAGATCAAATTATACTGTATAATAAGTTTTTTCGTTAAAAATAGCTTGTTTTTCAACTTTTTATAAATATTGTTATTTCTAGCTTCAATGTGTTGAGTTTTGATCTTATATTTAGCGTCAAATAATATTGTCCACCTAGATCGGGCTCTTGTCGCACTGTACGCCGTTCCTTGCATAAAGACCCTGTGATTTGATTAAAAATGTACGGATTTCCGATTTTTTCCTATACCTACTTGCAGTAAAAGACGGTGTTACTTACCAAATTTCATAGTTCTAGGTCAACGGGAAATACCCTATACATTTTGATTCCCTCGAGAGTGTCGAAATACACGTTTTTTGCGACATAAACGGCCGTATCTTTTTTTTACGTAAATGTAGAAGTTTGATTTTTTCCCAGCTTCAAGGGACTGTAGATTTGAGTATATGGTTTAAATTTCAACTCGATACCTCCACGCGTTCCCGAGATAAAGGGTCTTGACAGACGGCCAGACGGACGGACGGACGGACGGACGGACGGACGGACGGACGGACAACAAAGTGATCTTATAAGGGTTCCGTTTTTCCCTATTGAGGTACGGAACCCTAAAAAACAGTGGAAGTGGCATGAGCTTCGCTTAGTATCAGACCTGTTGTCGCCAATACTCAAACTATCATAAAAACAACACGCCACCATGGAAAATGTTTTTGGTTTGGTGTGGTTTGCGGCTATCGTTTTAACATTCCCAAATAGCACAATAAGGCATGCTTCTGGATTTATTTCCTATTTTAGAAATATCGAAATATCGGAATAAGCGATCGCGGCAAAAGTATGGTAGATTATGCGGAACTCCGCATAACTATGCCACACGTTACACGCCCACTTGACACTTCTACTGTTTTTTTTCTGTTCTGTGGTTAAATGCAGGTTTACTCGAAAATCATAAAAGGTGGCATTAACACGTTTTGCTCCAAAATATCAAGTTATTCATAGTTTTATCTGAAGTGAAACTTTAAACAACGCGAGTACGACCCTGGCGACAGATGATAGTATTGCGTAGAGGGTAAGCTCAGTTCAAATAATAAAGACTTATTTTGATTACGCTAACGTATACACCGTTATTAATTTTTGAACATACTATCGACCCGCAATGTACATCTAATTCCATCTGTCATAACTTTGAAACATCATTAATTAATTGCATTATTTGTTATACATTGCGTGTTAAATTATTTTGTATGGTTAATTTTTTTTAATTTAATTTTAACAAAAGCTGCCTAAATGTGCTCATTAGGGGCTATACTAACCACAGTTAAAAGGAACGCCCGTATACCATTTACACACTGTATATCTACCTGTATTCTCACTCTTTACATTTTAAACCTACTGACTATAAAGAATGTGGATAATTAAATGTACATTCAATTCATCATGTTTCCTTATATTGACATCGGACGAGTGACCATTATTAGATGTTTAATTGTTGTTGTTTTAATTATTATTAATTATGTGTATGTTCTTTGAATATTAATATTTATGTTTGAAGATCTCAATGTTATTCGTATTTTTTGACATGCAATGCAATTTATATTGTAATATTACATTGATGAATAAATAAACTAAACTAGACTAATGTAGTTCTTACTTTATTGTATGTTATCGGCTTGCGGTTACGGACAAAGGAACAACCCACCAGCCCGCCACCTAACCACCACCACCTTCACCCTTACCAACACCAATAATAATGTACAATCAACAGCAAATATTATTAATAATAATAATTATTATTATTATTATGAATTTGTGGCGCTTGCAGTGGAGACCATGGGACCTTGGTCAGCTGATATGAAAAGCTTTATTAAGGCCCTGTCATCCCGGTTCATAGACACCTCCGGAGATCCTAGAGCTGGTGCTTACCTCTCCCAAAGGATTGGGCTAGCTATCCAGAGAGGTAACGCAGCCAGTGTCATAGGGACCATGCCGCGAGCGGACCTGCTAGAGGGGGTGTTCTTTTTATAGTGGTGATTATTATTTACGTCTTTAATATTTGAGTAGCTTAGTTTTTATTTTAATTTAAATAAGTTTAGTTTTAACTTTTAATTGTATTATAAGTGATCATTTATGTATCTTGTCACTTTAACGTCGTGTTTGAAATGTTATACAAAATTGTGAAACGATTGAAAGCGAAAAGGTACATAAATAATCACTTATTTATGCTGTTGACTGTACTATTACTTAATCTTCTTCTTTACACAGTATAAAACAAAATCGCTTTCCGCGTCTGTCTGTGCATCCGCTAACTCCTCCTAAAGCACGCAACTAATTTTGATGCGGTTTTCACCATTAGTTAGATAATTTTTCACGGAAGGTTTTTATGTAAAATAAATTCTGTTTTATGTACGGGTGTTACAGAGAGCTCACATAAATAGAAGCGAAGCGAGGCCGGCTTGCTAGTTGTACATAATTTTCAACCTTAATAATAATAATGATACAAGTAACTAATAATAATAACATTTCTCAATCTCTCAAGTGTTTGCTGGAAGAGATCCTTTAAAGGGATAAATTGATCTTTGTACATTATTTTTTATCTACATTGTATTGTTTTGGTTTTAGATTGTTCAACAAAGTGCTTACATTAGGTACATAAGTACTAATAACTAACTGCCGAACCCAGAGACGACAATTAAATTTAATGCTTAATTAAAGTAGCTGCTATCACTTCAAATTTCGTTAGTTCGAAAAAAATCTTGTGTCATTTAACTAAAGTCAAAAGTCACTTTGACAAATGTCCTAAATTTAGGACGTTGGGCCTCATGAGGATAGCAATAGAATGAGACAACACGTCACTAAACAAGCATTAAATTTAATTGACGTCTCTGAGTGCGGCAGTAAAATAGGTAACAGGTCGTCAATATTGATGATTCATATTTTATGGGAAAAACGCGGGCGTTTCTAATTATATGGCCAGAGGGCTTATTGTCTAACGCACTCGCAATCATGATCGTTTTCATTTTGAAAATCGAAGGCTTGTCTGCATACAAAATGAAAACAATTGCTCCACTTTGAAACCGGTTGTCATTGCGAGTGCGTTAGACAATAAGCCCACAGGTGGCACCACTGTCTAACTATTTGTAACGTAGGACATAATAAAATCACGTTGTAATTTAAATCCTAATTGATTCACATACGATTAATATTGAAACGAATTATTTTCTGCCATAAGTCATTTCAACTCTAAGATTACAAAATGCGTAATCAACTCCCGCTAACCAGTAAAAGAACATAAACGCAAATCAAATGTTTATTTTGAACTTTGTTTCGTCGCAATAAAGTTTTATTAAAGGCTCCTTTTTTGTATAATCGTTATAATACGTGTTTAGGAATCCTGTGAACGCGTATAGGTAACCAGTTTGTGACATTTATATCAAGTTGTGAATAGTCGGGGAAGCCCGGACTAATTAAAGATAATCAACGGTGCGTATCGTTTACCATATGTTTATAGCTACAAGAGGCACAAAAAACCGGACAAGGCGAGTCGGACTCGCCCACCGAGGGTTCCGCACATGACACGGTCAATTCAATTCAAAATTTGCACCGCCGCCGTTCCTTGCATAAAGACCCTTTTTTTTTAACCGACTTCAAAAAGGAGGAGGTTCTCAATTCAACTGTATGTCCTTTTTTTTTTTTTTTTAATGTTTGTTACCTCAGAACTTTCGACTGGGTGAACCGATTTTGAAGATTCTTTTTTTGTTTGAAAGCTGGTGCTTCCCATTTGGTCCCATTCTTATCATAATGAAGATTTGATGATGGAGTCTATGAGGAATCGACGGAACTCTTCAAAATTTATAGGCACACCTATAGCGATTTCGGTATTTTTCATTGTAACTCGTGTATTTGCTCTTGGGAAACACTATTTGGTAAAGTGGAACTGATGATGAAAACCACTGATGGCCACCGGAACTCCTAAACGGTATATATTTCAAGGGTGGCGACAAGATATTTCGATTAAGATAGTTGAGCGACTATGACGAAGCATATGGTTTAAGTATTTGACTATGACTTTCCCACGGCGTTGCTTGCGGCGAGATTGAATTTCAATGTTCTATAGTTTATTATTAATTCTTATTAATTAAAGTGGGACTACATAACATAACAGTATAATTATGATCACTAAAAAGTATAAAATAAAATAAAAGTTTAAAAAAACAAAAAAACCGCCTTCAAAAAGCAAAAAATAACTTCATTTAAAATGGTAGGTAATAGGTCAGTCCAACTGAAGTCGGCGTCCAACAATATTTTAACCAAAAGCAGACTTCAGTTGGACTGACCTATTACCTACCATTTTAAATGAAGTTATTTTTTGCTTTTTGAAGGCGGTTTTTTTGTTTTTTTAAACTTTTATTTTTGTGATTTAACAAAAAATGTACAGATTTCTGTACATAGTGTGTTTCTGTCTGTGCTCTAAAACGGATGAACCGATTTGGATGGGACAAGCATTTGTGGCGAACAAGTGTGTATTTTATTTGCAAAGTCATCATCTGCTTATCATGACGAAACTAACGAATCCCAACACGGTGGATCTACGTTAAATATAGCGGAGGTCCCGTCGCCACCTTCCGACTCCAGCATCAGATGAGCTCATTGCTGTAATATTGCATTGTCATCGGTTTGCGGAGGCGGAGTCATTTATAGGAACGCGTCGCAAAACGCCGCCTCCGATCTCAGTGTGTTTTCAACTTTGGAAAGGACCACAAGTCTTTTCCTTAAGAGCGATAAGGACATCGCTACTTTATTTTTTATGTTTCACACGGACGTTCCACGATCCTTGATGGTCAGTTGCTAGCATTTGTTAGCCAGTGTTGATCGCGAGGCGCACGCGCATTTCTTTATAGTTAATACGTTAATAAAACTATAGTCAACATGTTAAGGATAACGTGCCTTGTAGTTTTCTTAGGTGAGTTAAGATTTTTTGTTTTACTTGAGAGTGTTATAGATATGCTTATGTACGTAAGAATTGTTGTTAAAGCCATCTTATTATTTCCTCTAAATCATTTGTAAGTTTGTGTGTTATAATTTTTCGAGGTTCGATTCCCGGTAAGGTCAAATATTTATTATGATTACGAGCGTTTGTATTTGTTATCTAGTCTGAGACGTTTTCTATGTATGATAAATAAGTATTTGTTTCTCTATATAAGTAATATCTTTGTCTAGTAAGTACTAATACCCATCGTATAACACTAGAACTTAGTTTGGGACTACGTCAATTGGGATAGACCATAAAATATTACTCACTGTTTTTACATTCTAATTCGAAAAAATAGGTAATTTTAAGAGATCAACTTCATTAACTTTGTATTTGAGCCAATAGTTTTGTTTAAATATCTTTATTTATTTAGCAGACATTTTATGAATGACATGATTATTTTAAATTAGGATTGGCATTTTCTAATAAATTACAACAATTAAATGGTATCTAATGATAAAAAGTGATTGTAATAATGTATTAAAACATACAATTTCAAGCTGTGTGACCCATAGACATTCGCATTCACAAGACTGCAATCCTAAGACTGCAAATGCGTTGCCCACCCTGAGGACTAAGATGGAATGCCTCTATGCTAGTCATTACACTGGCTGTCTTATCCCCAAGTCGGAACACAACAATTCGAACACTGCTGTTTGGTGGTGGCTGGGGCGGTGTTATTCAGCCAAAGCCCGAGAACAAAAGATATAAAATTACGACTAAAAACTATGACTAACTAATGAGTATTGCGTCAAGAGTAGTTAGTCATGGTCAGGGGCTAGACAAGATGCATTACGCTAACCAGCGTTTCTATTCGTTACGTTTTTAAACCAATCGCATCACTTGTAGATGACGTGATACGAAAAGTCACGTGATCTACCAGTGACGTGATTGGTTTAAAAACGAAGCGATTAGAAACGATAGTTAGCGAAGTGCATCTTGTCTAGCCCCTCAGTTCCTCAGATGACAAATCTATGAGTTCTAAGCTTTTACTGGTCTAAGATCCGAATAGGAGACGACCTTCACCCAGCTGTTTATTAGATAAAAAGTATTTTATATCAAATTTAATATGGTAAGTAATATATGGCGTCTGGATTGAATGAAAAATTTCAGTCCAGTACAGTCCATAATTTAAAAACAACTAAAAATTAACTTGTTTTTAAATTGCTATTGCTTGTTTAATAGACCAATTATACTTTTTATCGAATAAACAGCTAGGTGAAGGTCGTCTCCTATTCGGGTCTCCTACTATATGGGAACTAGACAACAACAACGAAAACTTAGTTAAACACATAGAAAACATTTAAGACTCAGCTACAAGTACTCGTGGTCATCACAAAATATGGGTATATAATGGTATCAGGGATCGAACCCAGGACCGCTAGCTTCGTAGGCAGGGTCACTATCAACTATACGCTAACTGCGTTACCAACAAACACAGAACCTACAAATAATCACATAAATAGCACCTATATAGGTAATCTAGTTCTCCAAATAAATAAAAATCTTAGGCCCAATCGTTGAGAAATTCAAGCTTTTAATATAAATACCATAACGATGCCTGATACCACGGAATAGAAAAAACAGTGGAAGGGGCATGAGCTTCGCTCAGATCAGAGGGGCTAGACAAGGCGCATTACGCTAGCTAGTGTTTCTATTCGTTACGTTTTTAAACCAATCGCGTCACTTGTAGATGACGTGATACGAAAAGTCACGTGATCTATCGGTGACGCGATTGGTTTAAAAACGTAACGAATAGAAACACTAGCTAGCGTAATGCGCCTTGTCTAGCCCCTCTGATCTGAGCGAAGCTCATGCCCCTTCCACTGTTTTTTCTATTCCGTGGTATCAGCCATCGTTATGGTATTTATTTTAAAAGCTTGAATTTCTCAACGATTGGGCCTAAGATTTTTATTTATTTGGAGAACTAGATTACCTATATAGGTAACTTTGTTGTCACTGCATAATGTGAATTGATCGTTGACGTATTTTTTTTAATTTACGATGTCAAGAACACAATACACGCAGCGTGAATATGCTCAAATGCATTTAATTTATGGTGAGTGTCAAGGCAACGCCAGTGCTGCTGCGGCTTTGTACGCCGAACGCTACCCTGATAGACGCCATCCAGACTCCAAAGTTTAACATAAAATGCTGAGAAAACAAAAAGCGATCGAGATATGCTTTAAATTTCGAATAAATGGCATTTAAAATTGTAGTGCCCAGTATTGTTATTATTGAAACAAAAAGGTTGTAATGCTTTGCCCAGAACATAAATCTTTTAAATAAAATGCTTCACAAAATTAGTGGCCAGTATTCTTATTTTCGCAAAGAAAAGTTTGTCATCATTAGGTACTCTATCTGGAATTCTAGGGCACAAATTTAATATGAAATAATCGACTCAATTGCGGAAAACTGAAGTAATTTTTTTATTCTAAAATTTAAAAAAAAAGTATTTACTGTTTTTTAAATCTCTATTAAATGGGCATGTTTTTAAGCTCATGGGCTACCTTGTGGTAGTGTATTTTTTTTTCACTGCAACAGCTCAAAGTTTGGTCAATGTTCGATCGAAGATGCAAAATTCAAGCTTGCGATTTTTTTTTTAATTAATGCTCTGTATTGACGCCATATTGGTAATGTTTATCTGATAGCACCACTATTAAACATTATTAAAATAAAAAGAAAATTAAAAAAAATATCTTCGTACACTAACCACGACCAGAAAGTCGAGTAAGGGTGACAATTTAAAAAAAAAAACAAAAAAGTCCAAAAATCTCGAAAACCGTGCGACTTTTACTAAACCTATTTTAGCTTTTTCACAACGTCCTAAGTGCCCTCTATCCGTAGTTCAAGGATTATCCACTATATACCTAACACCCTGTATATTTTATCGATTATCGTAAATCGTTAACGTGTCGTTATGCATCTTGACTTAGTCCCCAGACGTGCCCTACTTAGGTATACCAATTTTTGAGGTGTTTCAGCTTCCTGTCGAACTGTTCCGCAAGATTACATTCCTCCTCGCCGGACGATTATGAGATTGGTAAGAAATTTTCACCGTTATAGGTTATTACTGCAAAGACCAGTAAGTGAGCCATCCTGGACGAGTATGATGTAAAAGCCCGAGCCGCCACGATATAAATACAACGTCGCGTGACGCAGTGCGGCGTAAGCGCCATCGTCAATAAGGTCCCTTTTCATAGATAACGCCACATATAGGCAAATATTTGTGTGATGCGCGTGAGGATTTTTTCCTGAATCTTGGATGTGTATACATTTCTCCATACATATAAGTATGTTATCGTTGTCTAGTACCTATAGTACGAAAATACAAGCCCTGAGGCCCTTGCCAAGATGCACTACGCTAACTAGCCTATTCGCTTCGATTATAAACCAATCGCGTCACTGTTAGATAACGTGATACGAAAAGACACGTGATCTACTAGTGACGCGATTGGTTTAAAAACCAAACGAATAAAAACGCTAGTTAGCGTTATGCATCTTGGCAAGGGCCTCAGAGCTGTCTGGAACTAGGTCAATTCGTGTAAGATTGTCCCCTTTTTTTTTGCTTTAACTGTAGAAATTGATACACATTTATTCATGGCTTGTAGTGCATGAAAATTAGAAAGCATTGCGGGGATTTGTCTAAATCTATATTGACGGTGGAAAGGTGAAACCCTTTAAGCGACATGATGGGCGAAATTGAGTAACCCGGCTCAAAAGACGCAGAAAAAAAGGCCATTCCAACAATATATATAACTCAATTTCGCCCATCATGTCGCTTAAAGGGTTTCTCCTTTCCACCGTCGATATCATAAATTTAACATCCTAACATATTGATCAGACAACAACCTCTTCAACCACACCCTCAAGTACCGACGCAACGACCACTCGCCCGATGGTGACCACTGCTGCCCCGTCGTCAGCGACCCCGATCCCCAGGCGGCATCCAGCCATTGGCGGTATAAGGGTGTCCGGACTGGGTTCGCTCTCAGCACCAGAGCTACAGTGGCACGCAGGGATCTACACCAAGACGTCCACACCGTACAGTCAGATCTGCGGTGGGAGCATCGTCAAGCGTGATGTCATCATATCAGGTAATAGTCGCCAGGCTTTTATATAGAAACTTGGCGTCCGCAACTTCGTACGCCTAGAATTCATTATCATCATCATTGCAACCGTAAGATGTCCACTGCTGGACATAGGCGTCCCCCAAGGCAAGGTTTGCCAGAAGGACCGGTCTTGCGCCGCTGGAATCCTAAGAGCCGGTACAGACGGACTGCGTTTGAACTGCAACCCAGCTGCAAAATGGCAGTTCGAGGGCAGTTCTAATGCAGTTGATGTAACTGCAAACCAACTGCGCAGTCCGATGCAGTTGGCGTGCAGTCTACCTCCATCAGCATCAGAACTGCCCTCGAACTGCCATTTTGCAGCTGGGTTGCAGTTCAAATGCAGTCCGTCTGTGCTGGCCCTACTTTTTCTTTTCGATAACACTAGTCACAAGTAACTTACTTATGTACAATGGCGTCCTCCAGAAAAGATTGGGCTCGATCCTTGTTGCGATTCTTGGAATTTCTGCATGTATTAGACCAGCAAAGGTTTGGGCCGTGGTCATCTGACACATTTTTTTTATCAAATAAGTGTCAGACAAATTAATCGGCGTCTCTGGCGACCACAGGCAAAGCTCCTTTTTTGTAGAGGTGAGACGTACTAGGCAAATCACGTACTGAGTCTTCCGAGTACGCGTCCACAAAAAGACTAGGTCCAAAGACTAGTTCCACGAGTATTTAGAAGTACGCGGCTTATGAGTAAAATATGTCTTTCCGAGTTGCAAGTGTTGCGAGTCTTAAGTATTAAGAGGTTTTTCTCGGTACGCGGACGCTGACGTCCGGCCCAGGTTTTAGTGACTGAGAGTTTGAGAGTACATATTAAATATATATTTCATATAATAACTCGAAAACTTATAAAAGTAAGACTCAGTATTGAAACTATACTGAAACTTCTGTCAATTCAATAGAATTGACAGAAGTTTCAGTATAATCCAATATTATGTTTTGTGTCAATATTATGGCGGTTACAAAAAATGGTCCACACACACGCATTGAATTGGGTTAAAATGATCCATACACAATTCTTGAACTGAAAAAAGTTAGTTTTTTATATAATCTTTCTTCGCCCGGTGAAACAAGTCTTTACCTACTCCAAATACACCGCGCTGTTTTCGCGTCCTGATCCCGATACGTGTAAAGACTCGGTACGCGTTGGCGCACTCTGATGGGATCGCGTATTTGGACGTCCAAGCAAAAACCTATTCCAAAAACTTATTTCAGTATATACGTCTCACCTCTACTTTTTTGTCTAAAGACTGAGCACCGCAGTGCAACGGGGTAACGCTGCAAGTGTCCTCGGCACGATGCCGCAAGTGGGTGCAATGGAGGTTTTTATTTTATAAGTTAGCTGTAGTAGGTACTAAGATTAAATGACATCCCTTGTGATGATACTGATGAACTAAATG
The DNA here is from genome assembly GCA_948252455.1 of Acleris cristana. Taxonomy (NCBI): domain Eukaryota; kingdom Metazoa; phylum Arthropoda; class Insecta; order Lepidoptera; family Tortricidae; genus Acleris; species Acleris cristana. The sequence continues at coordinate 6,073,558 of OX411798.1, read as the reverse complement.
GTCAATTTCAGCGGCGCACTGCTTCTGGAGCGACGAGATCGGCGCGCTGAGCGCGGGGCTGTTCGCGGTGGCCGCCGGGAAGCTGCTGCGGGACTGGGACGCGGTAGAGGATGAGTTCGCGCAGCAATCTGACGTGAGTTGCGGTCACCTATGGTTTTAGGCTCTATATCGGAATACATAATGGTTTTTTCGCATAATGTATCATTTCGCATAAAACCGTTTGACCTAAAACGGCTTAATTATTATAAAAAAACTAACCTAACCTAATCTATACGTACACAATAGACGTTTATTAAATTTTGCAACGTCAGCCTAAAAGGGTGTTATGCGGAATGATTTTATGCGAAATGATACATTAGGACATATGATATTATGGATCGAGAAAGACACCCGTGGTTTTATTGTACTCGGTAGAAGCATATTGCTTTTGACACGCTAACGTATAGTTTTTCACTCGGCCGCCATTATTGTAAAATAAACCATATTGATTATCAATGCGATGACAGCTCTACATCGATAATCAATATGGTTTTAATGGTGACATCGACTCAATCACGACTCAGTTTAAAAGCCGTATGAATAAACTGTTCTTTAATGAGAGGCCCAACTCAAGACCTCCGTGGCGCGGTGGGGCCGCAGAGTAAGAAGAGTGCTGGCATTACGGTACGCCGTTGTCCCTATCATCTGCAGCCGAAATGTGTGGACTTACGGGTGTGGATCGGGGGTTCCATGGCCTTCTTTGGTTCACGGGACTGTGAGTGCCCTAAATTCTCCAGCGGTGCTCTTTCAAGGTCACAGCCCGTGGCACGCGGGCCTGCCGGTGAAGGTCATGGTCGAATGCAAGCAGAACATGCGGCCCTCGCCAACAATGGCGTGGAGGGAGAATCGCTGGGTTTTTACTGGGTATTCTGGGTTGGTGAGTCCCACAAATCAAAATCAAAATAAAAATCAAAGTATTTATTCGGTAAATTGGCCACATACGGACATACGTCGGTAATATGGAGTGAATCTACTAGCGCTTCGGACAAGACCATCATTGCGGAGAAGAAGCGCCGCCAGAAACTCCAGCAGAAGGTCATTTTTTCAAAAATAAAATACAGTAATATTTAAAAGTAAGTAACATTACAAGGTAATAAAGTATCAAATATTACTTATTACAACTAGCACAAGTAAAAACATTACAAATGTAAGGTCAAATACATAATTATACACACATCAAATATGTCTAAGTATCAAAAATATCCCTGTATTTTTTTAAATATTTTGCCATGTATCGTAACGCAGTACATTGTAAAAATCAAAATAATATAGGGATATTTTTGATCCTTAAGCATGTTAGCCACCTTAAGCTCCCCCAGGCCTAGGTGGTATGCCCTAAAGCATTTTCCCAGTGGAAAAAGAGGGATAAATTCTAGATTGATTCAACCAAAGTGTTACAGCACTTGATCTCGGCAGGTTACATCCATTCAACTTCCGGTCCGGTTCCGCGGCCAGACCACCCACTTCCAGGACGACATCGCCGTACTGCGCTTGAGCACGCCGTTCGAGTACGGGCCGGGCGTGCGGCCAGTTTGCGTGAGCTTTCAGCCCGAGCTTGAGAAAAATGTGCTGCATCCGTACAAATCCGGAACGGTGAGTGCAAATGCTGTAGGATAGGCTCGAGTCGGTCAGGAACTAAAAACTAAAAGGAATGAATTCCCGTCACGGACCGAAAGGAACTAGTTCGTCACGAAACGATCTTAATCGGTCTTCGGTCCTTTAGGTCAGTATCAAATTGTTGAACGTATGAGCGAAACAGAGCGAACGAGTAAAGAGCGCACGGCACGGCACTCGATGTGAACGAGACAAATAGTACCTATTTCAAAGCGTGTCCTGCTCAGATCTCAAAATTTGCTCCGGAGCTAAAGGACCTACAGGAACTAAAAGACTGAACTAGTTCCTTTGACAATTGACCGGAGCGCTCCCGTTAAAGACCTAGCGGGCACAACTCTACTGTAGGATAAATTTAAAAAAAAAACCAGGCAAGAGCATGTCGGGTCATGCTCAGTGTAGGGTTAAGCTACAAACTCAAAAAATTGTCTTATTTAGATGATTTTAGCAGGTATAAGCACTTTAGTCGTCTCAGAAACCAATAAGGACTACTTAGTCGTGATAGTTTTCCTTTTAAATTCTTTATATGCGCTTTCATTTAAGATATTTTTCAGAGTTTTAGTACTTTGCCGTGTGGTGCCGGGTTTAGAATGTTGCCACTCCATGTCTTCCCGTGGATGTCGTAAGAGACGACTAAGGGACTAAAGGCTGTGTAGTGCTGTTAGGCGATGGGTTTGCAACCTGTCACTAATACACTGGATAACATCTTAGCCTGGTTGTGCAAAATGTGGTCACAGAATTATCAACAAGTTTTTGGAGTTGTTGGTGAGTCTGTGGCTCTGCCTACCCCACTCTGGGAATGAAGGCGTGAGTTTATGTTGTTGTTGTTGTTGTTAGTACTTTTAGTTTGGCTGTTGGACAAAAATGTAAGAAAAGGAAAAGGAAAAATTAGCACTTTAAATGGTACTATTTCACAAACTGATCCGTTAATCGAAAAATTGTTTCCACAAAAGCCGCAATATTTTTAAAAGAACTATCCAACGACACCCCACGCCATGGGATGGGGTGGACGAGAAAAAAAACAAACAACCCCCACGTGACTTGTTGGGGAGGCACCCTAAAAAAATGTGATGTGACTGTGCATTTGTTGCCACGGAATAAAGTGTCTTTATCTGTAGATAACCGGCTGGGGCCTCACAGAGGAGAACGGCGTCCCGTCGCGCCACCTCAACTACCTGGACCTGCCGTACATCGAAACCGAGAAGTGCTTCCAAGAAGTGGAAGCCGGCTTCCTCAAGTACCTGACCAGCGATAAGATTTGCGCCGGTTTTTGGGATGCAGGTTGGGTACAGTAGCTTGAGAACGAATATTTTAATCATACTTACTTACCTACATTAGGTACGTTTTCGAATCGTCTTTACAGGGCCTCTATTCAACACGGTAAAAATCGGTTCACTAATGTTTCACCGAAATACGTTTGACCGAATGAGTCGTTTGGCAACTGCTTCATTTCCCAACCCGCTTATATTTCTGTAACTGTAAATATTTCAGAATTTGTATAAAAACTAACCTAACCTAACCTATAGGGCCTACACAATGGTACAAAAATAAATCCTGAAATATTTGCAGTTACAGAAATATAAGCGGGTTGGGAAATGAAACAGTTGCCAAACGACTCATTCGGCCAAACGTATTTCGGTCAAATGAACGGACCCCGTAAAAATCATATCGTGTTTGATCTGTTATCGTATTGCCACCATTTTGATAGCTCTTATTTACTTGACAGTAATGGCGGCTGACGTCAAAACAATACCATAACAGTGGGCTTATTGTCTAACGCACTCGCAATCGCAACCGGCTTCAAAGTGGAGCAATTGTTCTCATTTTGTATGCAGACAAGCCTTCAATTTTCAAAATGAAAACGATCGTGATTGCGAGTGCCTTGGACAATAAGCCCTCAGGTCAACTACGATATCGTTTTTACCGCCTAGAATACCGGCCCTATTCGGTAACGTGTTCTAGGCCAAGATGCAAATATGTTTTTGTTTTCTATCAACTCAAATTGTACAGTCTATTTTGTCTTACTTGAATTAAGAAGTAAATAAACATCACTCGATCACAAAATACTTGACCGGTTTTTTAGGGTTCCGTACAAAAAATGAAAAAAACGGAACCCATATAGGATCACTCGAATCTCATTGTCATTATGTTGCCAAATTTAATTGGCCGTCACTTGCAACGATTCAACAGGAAACGGTTGCTTTGTTCACAAACCCTCGATTCGTTTTTGTTAAGGGTTTTAGTGCGTATTTATATTTATTTTATTAATCTTCTCTGTATAAAATTGTAAGATCGTAGCAGGTGGAAAGAAGTGGTCTCTGCCTACCACTCTGGAAAACAGGCGTGATTTAATGTATGTATGTATGTATGTATAAAATTGTCGCTAGTGTTTGTTATGTTACCTGTTACCCGTTGTCTGTTTAATTCAGGGCCCGGCTACACGCAATGACTTGCATGCGCAAGCGATTTGTGCAAAAATTGGAATTGGATGGAATTGGAATTGTGCGGTATACCGTTTTGCCGTCTTAACGCACATGCTTGCTCGCAAAATTGGATTTTGCGCAAGTATGATTGAGCGTGTAGCCGGGCCCTTAGATTAGTTTTAAGTCAGGGTCCCTCTAAGATCAGCGCGACGGTTTCACTGCGGCCCAATGCTCAGAGGGATCCTGTTCAACGTAATGTCTTCTTTACTTTACATTTTTTCTATTGTTTTTTCTTCTGTGTGGGTTGAATCATCATCATCATCATCATCAGCCTATATTAGTCCACTGCTGGTCATAGGCCTCATTGCACGCCAACGAGCACGATTCGTGGGCACTCTCATCCAGCTCTTGCCAGCCACCTTGCGAAGATCGTCGCTCCACCTAGTCTGAGGGCGTCCTACACTACGTTTGCCGATTCGCGGTCTCCACTTAAGAATACGATAACTCCACCGATTATCGATTCTGCGGCACAAATCACTGGCCCACTGCCACTTCAAGCTGCTTATTCGATGGGCTACGTCGATAACCTTAGTTCTCTGTCGGATCACCTCATTCCGGATCCGATCCTTCAGAGAAACTCCTAACATAGCCCTCTCCATCGCTCGCTGAGCGGCTTTAAATTTGTGAACCAGCCCTATAGTATGTGCCCACGATCCGGCTCCGTATGTCATGACAGGTAGGACGCGGTGGGTTGAATAAAAACTTTCAATTCTATTCTATTCTATTCTTCTCTATTATAAGGCCGACTGTCCGACTGATATCACATTAAGTAGATAGGTACATAAAAGATAACACTATTTCCAGGCCTAGCTCTATGCCGCGGCGACAGCGGCGGCGGATTTATCTTCCAATTCACAATGGCCGACACATTGACCGCTAACTATCTGCTCGGCATCGCATCCACCGCCCAACGCGCGAACGACAAAGAATGCAACGCGTATACTCCTGCCAGTTTCACACAAGTGTCCTTCCACAAGACGTTTCTGCAACACCATGTACCAGGAATTGAGGAGGAGTGCAAGAGTGTGTACCCACGCAATTTAAGTGCCAGTGACTCCCAGGTTGAAGCTAAGGGCTCGCCAGGAACCGTGAGTACAAATCAATTCTGGGGTCCTAGTAAAAAAGGGTATAACTCTTCTGAAGATCAAATGACAGGGTTAAAGTCTAATATACCCATTTTATGTATTCTAAACCCTTTTTTAGTACGAGTTAAGTCGACTTATACCCTTTTTCACTAGGACCCCAGCGGGGCTAGACAAGTTGCCATCGAATACAAAGGCTAGCGTTTGGTGATCACTGTCACTTTCTCGTTACAACTGACATTTTTCATTTTTGACAACGCATGTCGAGTGATATATTACGTGACTTATGTCAATTCCGTACATTTTTCTATGACAACGCAAAGCGACATTGATCACCAAACGCTATCGTTTGTATTCGATGGCAACTTGTCTAGCCCCACAGAATTCTTGATGAAAATGTTGACCTTTATGTCGGAATTCCACAACGATGCACGCTACGCACGCAATGGGTATAAAATGTAAAAGTGGGTATAAAATCGCTCTTATCGACATGTACTCCTACAACGGCACATGCATGAAATGACGTCAGTGATACAGTCGTAGAACAATTGATCCACGTGGTTCACGTGTGTAGCGTGGGCGTGCGTAACGTGCCTACAGTCAATGACACCGTAAATAAAATCATAAGAAGTGTCTAACGTTTTGATTGATTACGTCACTAACACCCGTATTTACAAACAATACTTAAGGGATCCTTCACTGAGTAAACGCACTGCGTTCAATACAGCTTGTGATTAGTCCTTTTTGACAGACCTTTTCACCCGTATTCACAAACAATACTTAAGGGATCCTTCACTGAGTAAACGCCCTGCGTTCAATACAGCTTTGCGATTGGTCCTTTTTGACTGACCTTTTGTTTATGAGACGATTTGAACCACCCTGTGCGTTCGTGAGCACTGTGAGACCTCATAATGACGTTTGTGAATACGGGTGTTAGTTTAGAAGACAATTTGAACCACCCTGTGCGTTCGTGAGCACTGTGAGACCTCATAATGACATTTGTGAATACGGGTGTTAGTTTAGGAGACAATTTGAACCACCCTGTGCGTTCGTGAGTACTGTGAGACCATAAATGACCCTTATTTTAAAGAAAAACATATTTACTTTGCACATCTGTGTTTGGGTCATCGATTTACATATGTGTACCAAATTTCAACTCAATCGGTCCAGTAGTTTCGGAGCAAATTGGCTGTGACAGACGGACGGACAGACGCACGAGTGATCCTATAAGGGTTCCGTTTTTTCATTTATTATACGGAACCCTAAAAATCGTCTAAATCTGAATTTATTTAGGGGGTGAAACGTTATCGCTCGGACCTAAATTTGTATTGAAAACTTTCGACAGCTACGCAATTTAAGCGACGGTTCATAATCCTCTTCAGCCGCAGTTAATGTTTAGTAAATATGAAATTTTCTTTAAGAAAACCACTTCGACGGCTAGAACTCCAACTATGACGACTCCACCTCCAACAATGACGACTCCAACTCCAACAATGACGACGTCAACTCCAACTACGACGTCTCCAACTCCAACCTCGACAACACAAAGCGGGTCTGGACGCCTGCCAAAGCCCGCGGCCCCAAAGCTGCAGTGGCACGCCGGGATATACTTCAAGACGCCCACAGAGTATAGACACGTGTGCGCCGGGAGCGTCGTCAAACGTGACGTCATCATATCAGGTACTCCACTTCATAGGTTATAGTCTTTATTATTTCTAGCGAGCTGATCTTCTATACAAAGGCCATTGTTTGTGTACAATACTATTATCTTTCTTTGTGTCCGTAACCGCAAGCCGATTACATACAAAAAAGTTAGAACTACATTGAATGTCAATTGAATTATCAACCCTATCCTCTTAGTCAGTAGGTTTAAAATGTAAAGTGTCAGGATACAGGTATGTCTTTATTATTTGAACCGAGCTTCTTCTCTACACAATATTATCATCTTCTGTCGCCAGGGTTGTACTCGCATTGTTTAAAATATTACTTCAAATAAAACTATGAATAACTCGATATTTTGGAGCGAAACGTGTTATCGCCACCTTTTAGGACTTTCGATTAACCTGCATTTTAACCACCATTATAGTGTGATGAATCCAAGATATAACCAATTCCGCATCCTAATGACAAATTTGAAGAAACAATAATTACAATGCAACTAGTATCCCGCAGGTTCAGGTAAAATTCTTCGAGCGAGCGAGATAGCAATAAAAATAGAATGATTATTTTGTCTAACTGCTCTGTTATCAATTGGTGGGGACACTAAGGCAGGGCTTAGGCTTGTTCTTTTTTTTGGTATATTAGTGTCTAACTGGCTTTTGCTCTTTTAGTACATGCGTTATTTTTCACCCTCTATAGTGCACTTTTTCGCAACCCAGCTACGTTTTATTGGACTTTTCTTGCTCTCGAAAGTCCTAAAAGGTGGCTTTAACACGTTTTGCTCCAAAATATCGAGTTATTCATAGTTTTATTTAAAGTAATATTTTAAACAACGCGAGTACAACCCTGGCGACAGAAGACGATAATATTGTGTAGAGAAGAAGCTCGGTTCAAATAATAAAGACATACCTGTATCCTGACACTTTACATTTTAAACCTACTGACTACGAGGATAGGGTTGATAATTCAATGGACATTCAATGTAGTTCTAACTTTTTTGTATGTAATCGGCTTGCGGTTACGGACACAAAGAAAGATAATAGTATTGTACACAAACAATGGCCTTTGTATAGAAGATCAGCTCGCTAGAAATAATAAAGACTATACCTACTTGATCAATTTAAATAAGGCTAAAAAAAACAAGACTAGAGGACGCGACTTCATACTCGTAGAATTAGTTTTTCGCTACTCACCCTATTTTTCAATTCAAATTCAATTCAAAATTCAAAATTTGAATTATTTTGCAAAATTATTTCAACCCCTTAGGGGATGAATTTCCAAAAATGCTTTCTTAGGGTTTCCCCAAACCTATCGTCGGGAGATCGGCTTGAACCGGTAAGAAAAAGTTTTATGTCCATGCAATAAGAGCGAAAACGACGTCGTTCCGTTTGCAACGCCGAAGCGAGCCGAGCCGAGCCGAGCGACGTCGTTTTCGCAATAATTTGCATGGAGATAAAGCTGAAGCCAGACGAGCGTATTTTTTGAGTTGTAAGTCGCGTAATTTCTGCTCCTTCATTCAGTTTCATACTAGTAGTAGTATGAAACTGAATGGAGCAGAAATTACGCGACTCACAACTCAAAAAATACGCTCGTCTGGCTTCAGCCTAAAACTTTTCCTTACCAGCTCAAGCCAATTCCGCCTCGATAGATCTGGGGAGTGTATCTAGGATATCCAAGGAATCTTCCCTTCAAATTTCAAGTCTCTAGGTCCAGCGGTTTTGGCTGTGAGTTGATCGATCAGCCAGTCAACCTTGGATTGACCTCACTGATTTAGGGTGACGGCACCAATGTTGGACAATTTTTGCTGAAGGCACCAATAATGGACACCTAACTCTTAATTCACTTAATTTTTCGACAATTATCATTTTAGTGCCTTAACTTGTTATTAGTGATCATTTTTATTTTTGTCTCATGTCGATAGGCGGTGTAATTTAAAAGCAGTAACGTTTTATTTACATGTAGTATGGAATACCGAAATGAAAAACTAAAAAAATCTAAATAGCCAAAAGATTTTTTTACATTTTTGTGTCGGTAAAATTGGGCGTAGTTTCTCCCATTTTTCTATGTGAACATTATAAAGACTCACACTGTATATGTTATGTTACTTCTGTAGGTATATTTCTTAAGTGACGAATAATACTTATCTAATTATTTTAGCGGCTCATTGCTTCGACAGCGAGCAGTTCCGCTCAACAAGCGATCCTTTCGTGGTAGCGGCTGGGAAGTTGTTGAAGAGTTACAATGCCTCTGAAGACACGTACGCGCAGTATTCCCCTGTGAGTACCAGCTTAATACCATTCGTACGAGGGTACTTATTCTTTTATCGAAATCCCTTTCAACGAACTTTATCACGCAGAATTTTCGTTTCATCGAAAAACATTTCAGGCCGCATGAGGTATTTTTAACCGACTTCAAAAAAGGAGGAGGTTATACGTTCCACTGTATGTATTTTTTTTTTATGTATGTTCACCGATTACTCCGTCAATTGTGGACCGATTTTAAAAAATATTTTTGGTTTGATAGAGTGTACTTCCGAGATGGTCCCATTGTCACCAAATCTGAATCTGATGAGGGGATTAGTGAGGAATTGAGATTTTAGTATTTTTAGTAACAAGTGTAGCATTTGCATTCAGAAAGTATCACTTGGTGAAGTGGAACTGATGATGAAGACCACAGATGGCCATCGGAACTCCTCAACGGTACCTATTTTAAGGGTGGCGATAAGATATCTCGATTAAGATAGTTGGGCGACTACAACGAAGAATATTTACTTGTTGAAATATGACTATGACTTTCCCGCGGGGTTGCTTTTTTCTATTGAAATTTAGATGCGATATTGCCACACACGTACCTACAATCCATCGCTCGATTTCAGTCTAAACCGACGGATCGTACCGTATATGGGGCCCTTAGACATTCGGAAATCATCATGGTTTCAGCAAAAATAACGTTCGATGGAATGATATAATCGGTGAAGTGGATTTCGATAAATTGAGGGGTCCTTATTTATTTGATTTATTAAAAAATATATATTTAAGTAAATACTTATTATATAATTTGAGCCAGGGCCCATGGAACCTGAATTGTTAAACAAAATGCCTAGAATATGTATGAATAGAGGACGCCCGCGATTTCGTACACTCAAAAAAATGTGAGCTAACCAAGAGAGGTTTTCTCTTAGTTGACATAATATGAATACACTATTCATGATATTAGTTATATCAAACAAAACTTATAGTAAAAACAGCAAGTTCTTTAGCGATTCAACTAAGATCTTAGTTGGTGCGTCTAACGTCATGTCAGGCTCGTATGGATTCAAGACACCTATGCACAACAATCACAATCTTGTTAGAAGCGACCAATTTTTTTTTTCAGTATACGCGTAGAATTAGTTTCTTGTTACTCTCCCCATTTCTTCCCATCGGGGGTCAATATATATGCTCTAACACCTTTTACAATAAGAGTAGAGTTCAGTAATTTTTGAAAATGTTATATAAAGTTATGAAACATTTTATAACTTTTTGTAACATTTGATTTGGAAGAACGTTGTAGTGTTAGAAAATGTGTCATAAGTGTCATTACGTTATATATAATTTTATAACCGCTGTGTGGGAGCACCGTTATAAGTTGATATATTTTATGGTGATTATACTATAGTCGGCTTGACCAGACCTAACAATCAATGTACTTTCCCAGGTTAGAACTGTCTCATTCCCGAAAACCTACAAAGGAGAAAAGACATACTACCAGGATGACATAGCTGTAGTACAGCTCTCCGTCCCGTTTCGGTACACGGCAGGATTGCAACCCGTGTGCGTAAGCTTCAACCCGGCGCTCGCGCAGCCGGAGCAGTGGACGGACACCGCCGGACAGCCAGCTCCAACGGTGAATTTTTTACAAAGTCATTCAAAATTCAAAATATTTTCTTAGTACATTTTGGGGTCCTAGTGAAAAAGGGTACCCTTAGGGGTGTATACCCTTTTTTATTACGAGCTCAGTCAACTCCCAGAATTGGCCACAATTTGCCACATGAGGGCTGTTTTACGCGTTTATGTCATGAATCTACCTGACCAGCGATTATGACAAGAACATCATTGCAGAGAAGCGCCGGAAGAAACTCCAGCAGGTCTTTTTTTTATTAGAAAATATTTATCACAAAATAATCAATTAATAATTATTATTATTGAAGCTAGCCAAAAAATAACTTTAAATAAAAATAAATACTAGGATAACAAAACGACGAGGGGTCTACGTCAAAAGCTATAACTTGAATTAATTGATTAGCATTCAAGTACAGTCTGCACGGACAGATCACAGGTTTGACCGCGATCAAATTTTCTGTTTGTATGTAGCCGGAAGAAAACCGACCAAGATGTTAAACGAGAGAAGATATATTTTAGTTAGAAACTATAGAATGTAATAGAGAAATGATGATACGACACGTCAGTTTGTTTTTTGTATATCTTGGAGGGCAAGGTCGAGAAAAAAAGAGGAAGACCTAGGCTTACATACTTCAACCAAATAAGACAGAAAGCCAATATTGTCTTGTCGTATCAGTGGGTGAATAAGCTGACAGAGAAAAGAGAAAAGTGGCAATTATGTACTTCTTCGACAAGAGCCTAGCTCCTACGTTAAGACATTTGGATCCGTAGTCGGAACCGAAGGAGGGGGCAGCGGTCTATCCACCGTTACATAATAATATCGTTTACACGGACAGTTCGGACCGCGGGCCGGCAGAAATCACAGATTTAACCGCGGTTCTAACCGTGCTCACATTTGATCGTAATAAAGTCTTGACGGTTTGATGCGCGGTCCAAACCGGCGGATGGACCGACGGTTTTATCTGCGGTTCGGACCGCAGTCCAGATGCGCGTCCAAACTGTGCCGTGCAATTCGTCCCTTTACTTTGTCAACCTCGTATCTGATCGAATAGTTAGACAGGAAAAGCACTCATGTTTTCTATAGAATAAAGACTACCTCCTAGCCTCCTACCTAACTTTTCGATCAGATACGAGGTTGAGAAAGTAAAAGGACGAATTGCTTCCGCGCTCCAAACCGCCATGCTCTTCGTCGACACGAGATGCGCACTCCGAACTCTAGCGATCTGCGCTCGCGCCGCTAGATAGAACTGCCAACCGCCACGCGCCTTGTTGCATTTACACGTACGGTTCGGAACGAAGATTGGAACGGCGCATGGCGTTTCCCGCGGTCCGAACTCTACGTGTAAAGGCCACTAATGTAGGATTCACGGAACGTTAGCAGCGTTCCCATTTTGTCTAAGGAATCCTATATCAAAACCATTGTTGTGTAACTTGGTACTTTACGATGCCTTCGTAAATCTTATTATGAGCTTCCGCTGATCATCCGGGTATTATTCCCATTGTTACAAAACAATCGAACGTTAAACGATAAGTCAATAAGCCCATATCCGGCCCAAGGCCGGTCACATGTAGCATGTGGAAACAAAGCATTAAAGTGGACATTACCATTATAGTGGTACATTTACGCGCTCTTTCACGCGTACGTCAGAAAGAAGACAAGTAAAAGTTACTAGGATAACATAGCTGCGTATACATATGACATAATAAGCTCGTTTTATTTTTATTTCAATAGGCTATTTGACAGGTTTCTGAAAACGTGTAACCAAACGGATTTATTGTTGGTGTTTATTGAGTACTCCGAAAGTGGAAATTTTAAATTCTTTCGTGTATTTCTTCTAAAAAAAGCAAATGAAAATTCAGTCTAAAAATATCTTGGGCAATATGGCGTCGCACAGGAACCAGTGACGTCACTGGTCAGTAAACGACCAAATTTCACGTCAACTCTTGGGTTCTCTCTGGTAAGAACGACATGAAGGACAGATGACAGATGCAATATTTACAGACCTGTGACGTCATCATAGATTCGCCGCCGTTTTCTATAAAATAGCTACAGATAAAAAAAAACAATTTTTATTCCGGTTTTTTGGATAAAAAATCAATTTTTTTTAGTTAGAATGCCTTAAATCCCCTTTAAAACTCATAATTTATACGAATATACATAATCATAACTTTTTTTTCACACCGTCAAATAGCCTATTGCGTCATTATTCTGTTGAATGAGCGAAATATTGAATGTTCCCAGTACCAGCGAGCAACGGGGTGGGCGCTCAGCGACTTCTCGTACGGCGGGTCGCTGCCCACCCTGGAATCCCGGGTGATGCCCATGGCCAAAAAGAACCACTGTCAGATGTCTTATGGACCTGCCTTCAGCAAGTTTCTCACCAGCGACAAAATCTGTGCAGGATTCTGGACGACAGGTATTATAAACTTAAACGACCATCTTTTTTTACTATTCTGAACTGACATTGACATCCATCTCATCTGATGGTAAATGAAGTCTAAGATGAAGCTCACTGGGATTGAAGACATCCAAATTATATAATAAAGTAGCAGAGAAACGCTTTGTGCGAACAAATGGTATTTCGACAGCATAAGGGTGAATCTGCTCCCTCTGCTTGGACGTCCGAAGACCTCCTTCCTTCTCCTTCCTTCGCACATCGTCAGAATTTCTGTCCACATAAGCCAATTCCTGGAAGTAGGTCTGCTCCATTATCTTCCATGATTGGCGATCCTGTGTGTAATATTTTTTCCTTTTCGTTAGATGTCAACCCGTCGTTAGGGCGGTCTCCTTGGTGTTCGAGGGTTCCCAAACGGTCTCTACTATAAAACCCGAATCCATGGACACGTGTCCATCCGCATGTTTAAGCATATGTCTATTTTCTCTTCATAATGGTGGTTACATTACAACATCACTAACCTTTGTAATATTGATAACACAATAATGCCCTCCTAAGCGTCGCACCTCCGACAGGTTGTACGACATAATATAGCTGAGTGGATACCATTTTCGCAGCACTACTTTTCACACACTGTATTGATTATAATTAAGCGAAATAAATGTTTTTCTATTCTATTCTATTCTAAGCCAACATTATCTCACATTCGACTGCCAAGGCAGATTCAATCCTCTCCTGTTAGTAATGAGGTTGTGATTGCTATTGGAGTTTTATTTGAGATTCTACTCTTTGGTTTGGGCAGTATAGCGCTTTCGGTTACGCTGTGTGATGCCGAGCATTATTTGCTCCATTGCTCTCCGTAACTCTAAAGTATCCAGCATTTGTTTGTACATATCACTCTAAGATTTTTATTTTAAGGGCGATACTGGCTAGTGCTGCATAGCGGATCTCCTTTCCTTCGGTGTGTTTGTTAATGAACCCATATCCATACTCGATAGACAAGGCAGTGCCGTGATATAACAGCTGTTCTAACGATGCCGTCGAAAGGTTTCCATACGATAATTCATCATACTTACTTAACATCCCATCCAACACGGCTTGACTCGTTTGAAGAGCAGTTGAAGACACAAAAAAGTATTCAGTGAAACAAACCTTATAAACGTCATTTCCATCTTGCTCCCTATTGACGTAGGTAATGCTGGTCAAACTAAATTCAGTGTACATGGTAATCTAAAATGTTATTTCAGCTAAGGCGTTCTGCCAGGGCGACAGCGGGACTGGACTCACCCACTACTCCTTCATCAACAACTCAACCATTGCCCCCTACCTCTTTGCTGTAGCATCCACCCTGCAAGGTCTTGACAAGACATGCAACGTGCCGGAGCTTTCTCCTGCCAGTTTTACGCTCATAGGGTCCCAAGAAGAATTTCTAAAGGAACAAGTACCAGGTTTGGAGGAGGAGTGCAGAGATGTGTATTTGGATCGAGATGAGAGTGAGGAAGAGGAAAGTAACCAAGGAGGCAGAATTAAGCCGGAGGCTGCAGCGAAAGAGAATAGCACTGAACAGAATGGATACAGCAGTGTAATTACGCCTGTAAGTAAAGAAAAGAAGGCTTTTTGGTCAATGTGTATTTAGAAATTGACATTGAGTCATGATTGGTCTTTCGTCTATTTTTAATTTGGCAACATCTTTATTTGAAATCTTTGTAAGAACAATAAAAGAATAGATAACCGCATCAAGGCAAAAAAAATAGGATCAGTACAGATTTTTTTTTTATAAATTACCAGTAGGTATGCGACTTAGAAGAGGGGTTTAGTTTAGATAAGATGTGTGTAAAACATTGATTTTGTATTACCAATTTGAAGTCAATATACATTGACGTTTTTATCTTTTAGGCCCCGACAACATCTCCAAACCCTGTTCCGAGGCTGCCAATGCAAGCCATCCAGACTACAGAGGACGTGAACCAATCCAAGCCGGCGCAGGTGCGCGTGAGTGTCGATAACGGCACAGTCAAGATCACCGTGACGTCAGTCCACACTGTCACCTTCGAGCTGCCGCGAACCTTGGTGAACTGAAGATGAACTAGTGATACAAGAATTCAACTCTGACCACAAAGTCCTGCGGTCCTAGTGAAAAAGGGTGTAAGTATGTATCAAGGTGGTTACAGCCTCTTGTTTTGATTTCGTTCCGGCCACTTTTACGTTTCTTTTATTGATCTAAATCCAAATTCAAAATTATTATGATCGATTCAGATATCGATCGATTGAGTTTTATTTTAATGCCAATCGGTCCCATTTCTATCAAGGATTGAAACACTCTTTGGGACCAACTAAGGTTAGAGTACTAGAAAACCCACAAATCAAAAAGAAAACATTTTCCATACAGTTTGTAGGGTAATTACAAAATGTAAATTTTGCATATTGTTATTAGTCAAATCTGAAGATTTTCACGCTGACTGTACATTTTTTCAAAAATCTGTAAATGTCGATTTTCATTATTTAAAAAGTTAGTAAAGGTCTTCTAAGAGCATTTTCGCGTAGCAGCAAGGGATCTAGTAGCTGCCCTTACTGCTCCATCTTAACTTTCTACCCTGTATACGTTATAGCATGTAACTGTCATAAGAATGAACAATTTATCGATAAATTAATATCGTTGGGAAGTCCCTAGGACAATTTTATTCGTGTTACAAAAATTCTATGTCTGATCATGACGGTAAAGTGACGAAGCAGTAAGGTGTGCAAATAAGGCAAAGTTTTAAAGAAGACTGTTCAATTATTTAGTTAGTATTGAATACGGGACGGGTGCTAGTATGGGATGCAACCTGCGTAGACACCCTAGCCCCATCACATCTCCACCGGACCTCTAATAGGGCTGGGGCGGCAGCTGAAGCGGCCGAAAGCATAAAGGTAGGCAAATATAGTGGTCTCGGCACAGAATATAATGTTTGTTCCATTCGGCGTCGAGACCCTTGGTCCGTGGGGTCCTAGCGTTCAAAGCCTCTTCAAGTAAATTTCGAAGAGGCTCATTGACGTCACGGGTTATCGAAGAGCTGGCAGTTTCCTCGCTCAACGCATAAGTTTAACTATCCAGCGAGGAAATGCTGCCAGCATCTTCGGGACGATGCCGCAGGGCCCTTTTTTAGCTTTAGCCATATAGCTGTTTAGTTTTAAAATATAATTAAGTTTTAAAATTGTAATTTTAGTTTTGTTTTGTTATGTATTAACTTCAATATTTTTATGTCCCTAAATAAAGAAATTTCATATATTTTAAAATTAATATGAAGTAAAGTTATATTATCCACTAAAGTAAAGTAAAGACACTCAATGATCCCGCAGTCAAATTGTGTAAACAGTTTTGCGGGACAATGTTCTATTGTTATATTGTAACCAATTGTTTTGTTAATAAATTTTCATAATAATAAATAACTAATACTTACTTATAAAGTCAACCTTATGCGCTACCTATCTTGGCAGGCTGAGTCCTAGGATACCTAGAAGATGACTTTTAACCATTTGATTGGTCACGTCAGTCCATCGAGTAACAAGGAAGGGAGTAGGCATTCGCACCATTTCCCCTCTGTCAAAGTACAAGCCCAAGTGGGCATGCGTATCTAATAAAACTAGTTGTCATGTTACTCGGATTGTCAACTAGACAGAGTCCAATGGCGCGAGTGAACGTTACCTACACTTAAAATGCCGAATTGCTCTGTTTTCGGATCTGTTCAGCAACAAATCCGACTTCTCGCCGATGAAAGAGATGAAAGCCCTATCGTGTCAATGTGTGAATTGTGACTCGTTCGTACACAAAAATTACTCGAGGTGTGCAAGTTTTGTCGGTGTATTGTATCATTTTTTATGTATTAGTGTCATCATTACAGTTTTGTTTTTGTATGTAGGTGTGCAGAGCTGCATTTGTGTGCACATTTCCCCGCAAGAAATGACAGAACTATTTGTAATATTCATAGCTAAGGCACGCTAAGGCGACTCCCTTCCGCTAGGAAGGCCGTGTTGCTCGATGCGTCAGTCATACCATACATACCAAATACGTAGCTACATCGAGTTGAATAAGCTGCTACGCGGGACTCTAATTTGTCTGATTATTTCCTACATCTTGAAACAGCGTGAAATATATATTTTATTTGTTTAAAATAAGTTATTTTAGAGTTATTAGATCGTAACAACGAAAATACTGTACCCCATTTTAAATAAGTTTTTTTTTTTTTTGAAATTCGTGTTATAATTTTTTAGCTAGAGTCACGTCTCTGCAGCCAAAACGAGATATTAAAAACTTAAATACGAAATAAACAACTTACTAAAACTGTATTGTAACAACTTTTGGTTTCTGTTTGTGTAATAAAGAGTCTACATACGTACATTTTTTTTTATATTAGCTTTACTTACCCCCCTTTTTAGGGTTCCGTACCCAAAGGGTAAAAACGAGACCCTATTACTAAAACATATTTTTTTTGTCATAGCTCATTAAAATGAAAATTGAAATCGACCAATCAGAACACACCATTTTGTGTCGTAAAATATTAGGTGTATTTTTGCTAAAAGATACACAGACTAAAAACTATGTCACTGCTTTTTTATTTTTAAATGTAATTCAAACTTGGCCCCTAATCTCGAACCACTAGAGATGAAATTACATGGGAGATATGGCGAAACAAATACAATTTTATATGGAGTTGACATCTTCATCTCGTATATTAGTTTGTTAGTCTCGAGTGAAACGAGATTAGGGGTCCAGGGGCGTATTGCATAAAAAATAATAGCTTATATTATAAGCGGAACTCTCTTTCCAACAGTATGTATTAAAAAGAGACTTCCACTTGTATTACAAGTTAGAAGATTTTATGAAACGGGCCCCTGATTAAAAAAAAAGTTATCTATGGTAAAATTGGCGGTGATACAGCTTCCATAGGTACTACCTTTGAAAAACCGACGCCAAATGACTAACACTTTTGAGTTTTGAATATTTTATTTCCTCTCAGTAGTTGTGAAAAGCACTATGACTGCCTCGATAGAAAGTGCAATGGACTATTACACTAGATATGACTCGTCAAAAAATCGCGTACTTTCTATCCTCTGCAACAATGTACTATTGCTAGCATGTTAGTAAACATATTTAGCGAACAGTGGGATTATTATGACGTACGTATGCAATTCATTTTACGCTGAGAGAAAAGGACAGAGTTACGTAACTCTCCGTCCTTTACGCTCACCGTAAATGAACTGCATAGCCATATCATAATAACCGCAATAACATAAATAACAACACGTACCTATCTTTGACAATACCCAAAAATAAAAGATTTGACAAGTGAGCACAGATACGAAATGAATGATGTAGTCCTCCCGGCCCCGTATTATATTTTAATACCTTTTTTGTGCAACTTCTTGATTCTTCTTCTTCTTCACTATTCACCGCTTACTTCTCATGGGGCTATTGTCTAACGCACTCACAATCGCAACCGGCTCACAATCAAACTGGAGCAATTGTTTTCATTCTGTATACAGACAAGCCTTCGATTTTCAAGATGAAAACGATCGTGATTGCGAGTCCGTTAGACAATAAGCCCTCTGAACTGCCCATCATACATGCTTGGTTGCTAGTTTCACTGTACCTCATACCCACCCCCTTGCGTAGTAGGATCATCCGCAGTCCAGGATATAATATGAACCCTCTTCTGATGCTGGCCATATTCGACGCCTTACCTATCCACCTGCTGAGCCCCTGACCCGTGGACAGCGCACCTTCACCTGCCGCTGGCGTTCGTCGGATTTAACGCTGCGGCCGTCACACCGCCACATCCCGTTGCCGTGCCACGCAATACCAAGGGGCGTACGGGTATACAGAGGACCTCGGATAAACCACCTACCCTACCTAAGCGTTTTACCCACGTCCCGCTTTATTAATAATATACGCAACCTTGAAGTAACCCTTAACTTTCTCTCATTTTCTTTGTTTCCGTGGTAGGTTATTTGGGCTCACTTAATCACGTGACAAAATTGCCAAAACATAACATAAACCCAGCCCAGCCCAGCCCAGCCTTCATTCCCAGAGTGGGGTAGGCAGAGCCACAGACTCACCAACAACTCCAAAAACTTGTTGATAATTCTGTGACCACATTTTGCACAACCAGGCTAAGATGTTATCCAGTGTATTAGTGACAGGTTGCAAACCCATCGCCTAACAGCACTACACAGCCTTTAGTCCCTTATGGCCGAACCCTATATTCAAACCGCGGATAGATAGGCTTACTTCGGATTAAAATTTGACACAAATTTGACATTTGTCCATACAAAAGTATGGACAAATGTCAAATTTTAACCTGAGGTAAGCCTTATCTATCCGCGGTTTGAATATAGGGTTTGGCCGTTAGTCGTCTCTTACGACACTGGAGATGTTATGTTATATTATCCATCTGTCGTGGCAAACAATCATGTTAGAGTGTTTTCCTAATAAAAACATCTAAGCCACGCCCCTATTTTGTTACGAAAACATGTAAGGTGTTACACAAACACGATAACATGGCGCAGCGGACCCAGCTTAAGTAACGGGTGCTCCAAAAAGTATAAGCATATTTTCTATACATTTTTTTTTAATTATTAAACGAGCATTTCTCTTTTTTTTGCCACTATGAGTGACATCTCCTAGAGAAAAAAAATAGAAATGCTCAAACATTAAACTTATTAATTAATTAATTTATTTATTTATTTATTGATACACCAACAGTGTTTACACAGATGCGTGATAAAAAAAAATACAATCGTGCTTATTCTACTAGTAACACTAATAACAGGTGTATACAGTACTATCTATTATCTAATGAAATTATGTAATATTTTTTTAATACCTTTAATGGTAAGCCAAAGACTGGACCTTGGACCTGACACTAGATATAAGTTTCAGCACAGAACTATTCACGACGACTTAGGAGGCTCTCAACCAAATTTTTTGAAGGCCTCAATTGGAATCCACTGCCTTAGTATTATTTCCAAGATATGCTTTGGTATGCCCAAAAGATAATGGTGCGGAACCCTTCGTGCGCGAGTCCGACTTGCACTTAACCCGTTTTTATATTTGTGAAAGGTACTTACACACGACTATGGGCACAGAACAGAAAAAACAGTAGAAGTGTCAAGTGGGCGTGTAACGTGTGGCATAGTTATGCGGAGTTCCGCGCAACCTACCATACTTTTGCCGCGATCGCTTATTTCGATTTTTCGATATTTCGATTATTTCTAAAATAGGAAATAGATCCAAAAACGTGACTTATTGTGCTATTTTGGAATGTAAAAATGATAGCCGCACCAAAAACACTTACCATGGTGGCGTGTTGTTTTTATGATAGTTTGAGTATGGGCCACAACAGGTCTGATACTAAGCGAAGCTCATGCCACTTGCACTGTTTTTTCTATTCCGTGACTATGGGAAAGTCGTAGTGTCACACTATGAAGGTCCTCTACCTTTGAACTTCGTTTGATCCACCCTTAAACCCTGTATGTGGCATTACTGTTTACACAATCCTATGTAGTTGTTTAAATAAGAGTTAATCAATCATTCATCATTCATCAGAGAAAGGAATGCATGCGAGAGTACATTCATTCATTCTTTCTCATGTCTCGTTGTTGGACAGGGCTGTGTCGTGTGCCAGCCGCGTGCGCCGATGTCCGGAACATTGCAAAACGTTGCCTAAAATATAAAGTGATGTTGAGGGTATTATATATTTTGTGTTTTTTAGGTAAGTTTTACTTAGTTTTTGTTAACTTTAAAAAAATTATGCGAATGTAAAACAAAAATACAAGTTTTTGGTTTTCTTTTTAAATGAATACATTTGAGCGAATTTATATTGAATTTTGTCTTTTCAACCGACTTTGAAAAAAAATCGATTGTATTTTTGTTTTTTTTTATTTATGTGTAAGATTCTCAATCAATAAGCCGGTCGATAGAGGACACCGGGACCCATATTCTAGTTTTTGTTAAATTTTAGCGATATCTACAGTTACCACCTAATTTCTATAGTAAAATCTAATCAGTTGTGGTCTAAGATCCGAATAGGAGACGACCTTCACCCAGCTATTTATTCGATAATAAGTATTTTATAAGAAATTTAGGTAATATGGCGAATATATAGGCTGACTGAAAAAAATCAGTCCAGTGCAGCACTGCCGTCCAACGGCAGAACGCTGCAAGTCAAAAACCCTAGTTTTGAGAAAAACGCGTTTAAAGGTTTTTATGTTTCACGCTAGAAATCACCTATTAATTATTGCTTCCAAGGGTTGGTGGTTTTTGCAATTTATGAGTATTTATTCCTTCTATGTAGCCGAATAGTCAAATACTGATTAATGAATATCATTAATATAATATATGCGATAAAGTGTTTTGCCACAAGAGCTATTAGAAAAAAAACGCTTCAAGGCCTGGGAAAAACGCTATAAGTTGTAAATTAAAGCGTTTTGCCGTGTTTATGAACTACTTATGATGTTTTGGCCTTTTCTCATCTCGCTTTTCTCTTTTTAAACGACTATACAAAATATTATTACAACTATACTTGCAGTGTTTTAGTCAGTTGAAATTGCCTTATTATATTGGGATTTTTACTATAGTCTGTTTATTTTATATGATGTGGGTAGATAAAAACACAATGCTACAAAAAAATAACCATTTTTTAATCAATAGACGGACAGAAATTACTTTCGCATTTAATATGAGTATGGATAAATTTTAATACTTAAACAACTTTACATGTAATATTAAAGCTTCTTCCCACGACTTCGTACGCGTAAAATTGAATTTCCGAGGGAATAGCCTTGCAAAAGGTATCCTGTACGTTACTCCAAGTTTTAAGCTAACTCCATTCCGAATTTCATCAAACATACATACACGCATACATTCATCATCACAATCTATCGCAGTTATAATACTAGCTTCTGGTCTGCGTAAAATGATGTATGATGTGTTAAGCCAAAGTATAAGCCAACTCCATTCCGAATTTCATTAAAATTCGTTTAGTAGTTGTTGCGTGAAACATTCACAAACATGTACTTATACCTATATCCTCGCAATAAAATAAAGTACCTACTAAAGATACATAATCTCTCATTTTCGCCATCGTCCCTTTCCACCCTGTATATACCTACTTAAACATAAACAAATTGTTAAATTTTGCGTGAATCCGTCACCAATTTAAACGTAAACTTATTAAGGAGATCACACCGGGGTACTCACGTAAAAATGGTCGAAAAACGCTCGACATATTTCACGGAAGTTTTATGTTTAAACGTAAACTTCTTTGTTTTCTTGTCATTTTAAACACTCACTGTCAGTCGTCACTATATTATTAAACAAAAATCAATCAGATATTTATTTTTCACCCGCAAAATGCCCGCAAACCGTTTGTACCGCCATGGCACAATTAATGATCTGATCCGTCGTTCGCTTGCCACTGCCTTTGTACCAGCTGTCCTGGAACCAGCAGGTTTACATAGAGACGATGGCAAGCGACCAGACGGAGCTACATTGGTGCCGTGGAAACTGGGTAGGGCACTGGTGTGGGACGCGACGTGTGTTGACACATTCGCCCTGTCCCACCTCCAGTCAACCCGTAATCGGGCCGGTGCAGCAGCTGATCAGGCCCAAACCATCAAGCGCCGCAAATATTCATCATTATTAAATAATTATGAATTTGTGGCGCTTGCAGTGGAGACCATGGGACCTTGGTCAGCTGATATGAAAAGCTTTATTAAGGCCCTGTCATCCCGGCTCATAGACACCTCCGGAGATCCTAGAGCTGGTGCTTACCTCTCCCAAAGGATTGGGCTAGCTATCCAGAGAGGTAACGCAGCCAGTGTCATAGGGACCATGCCGCGAGCGGACCTGCTAGAGGGGGTGTTCTTTTTATAGTGGTGATTATTATTTACGTCTTTAATATTTGAGTAGCTTAGTTTTTATTTTAATTTAAATAAGTTTAGTTTTAACTTTTAATTGTATTATATTAAATAAATGTATTTGTATTTGTATTTAACCTCCTGAGGCCTGTTTCACGAAGCTACAAGGTACAAATTACAAGCGGAAGTCTCTTTCTAACTGCTTTTGCTAGAAAGAGGGTTCCGCTTGTAAATTGTAGCTTCGTGAAACGGGCCACTGAGGTTCCTTGTACTAATAATAGTACAAAATACGGCCATTCAAATAAAGATCTAGTGGAAAGAAAGTAAAGTGGAATTTCTTTTGTTTTTATGACTAATGATCAAGTTAGAAAATTGGCTTTATTTAATTCGTAATAGATTCATATTCCATTGACAAATTTCATTGTATGGTGCACCGTAGGAGGTGCCATCTTATCTTCTAAATATTCCTTGATGGTGTAGTAGCATTTTACACTCAGTAAATTATTTAACTGTTTAGTCTATTCTCCTATTCGAATCCCCTACTATTAGGTCTTGGGCTCGAGTATGTGATTAACGTCGCGGTTAAAGTTTTTACCCGATTGCCCCTAAGGAGGGTTATATTTTTGTAGCGTATGTATATGTATGTATGTCTATTTCTGGGCACGCTCTGCAGTCAAAACAGCTTGACGGATTTTAAGTATTTCAACAAATGAGACGTAATTCGATTGGTCTTAACTGTCGAAGTGACACAAGGTATATATTATAGGGTCTGCCAGAAATATTTGCATTTTTATTTGCAAAAAATTCCGTCCGTGACAAAAAATGGAGGGGCAACAAAAATTATATATTTATAATAGGTCAAATAAAAGCCAATTAATAAGCTCATTCCAAATATATAAACATTACAGAACTTTGGTGCTACCATTTTTAAAGGAAAATCAAAAAGTACGTAAATGTTAAAATTAATTAAATTGAAAAGTATGAAAAAACCCGACGGAAATAGAAATATTAATTTACATTGTTCCTGAAAAAAAAAAATCTACTTACCAGTGATGCGATTGGTCTAAAAATGAAACGAATAGAAACGCTAGTTAGCGTAATGCCTCTTTATTTCATTACCTTGTAGTAGACGATCCGATTAGGAGACGACCTTTACAGGCTGTTTATTCGATAAAAAGTATTTTATATCAAATTGAATATGTTAAGTAATATATGGCGAATAGGTAGGCTGAAAAATTTAAATCATTCATTTCAATCATAAAGAATTTTGTTTTAAAAAAATCTTGTTTAATAGACAAATTACATACCAATCGAAAGTATGAAGCCTATAGAATATGCAAACGTTAGGTTGACTTTTTTTCCTGTCATAACTATTGGGGAGGCAGGTATAAACAGGTAAGTCGGTACTAATAATTTGCACCAAACCTAACGTTTGCATATTCTATAGACTTCATACTTTCGATTAGAATGTAATTTGTCTATCAAACCAGCAATTGCAATTTTTTTTAAAGTTCATGTAATATTTATTTTTATTTTACGCGTAATAGAAACGCTTGTAAGCGTATTGCATCTTGTCTGGACCCTCTGGTGTGGCGGGTGTTTATGGGTCGCGATGATCACTAAATATTAAAATATTAATAATAATTACGCTTACTTTTTAATATGGCTGTTTTTCTCATGTATGTTCCATTATTTTCTGTTATTTTGTAAATTCTTTGTTTTCCTATTCTCTTGCATTGTCCTTGCTTATTCTATTCCAAGATTAACTGGAAGAGAAATATGGGATAAGTTCGCCGATGTATATTATCTATAGTGATGCAAATAAAATGTAATTGTTTATGTGCAATAAAGATTTTGCATACAGTACTCGTTTGGCTTCACCCTTAGGCTGCCTGTCCACAGGAGCGGAGCGGTGAGTGGGATAAAAATCCACCAATACTTTATTTTCCAAACCTCGCTCAGCGCAGCTCTCCTATTGGTCCGCTCCATATGTGCCCAGTTCAACTAATGAAAAAAACATCCTTCCCCCTCATCATCAATTAGAGACTCATTAGTACCCTTTGAGACCTTTGGGTTAAGAGGAGGTTTCAGGACCGCTAACCTTTTTTTTTTCTTTTCGCTGGGGAAATGCATTTTCGCATACCACCCAGGTCCAGGGGGACCTGGAGTGGTTATGTGGGACTCACCAACCAAGAGCGGCCGGAATACCCACTAAAAACCCAGCAGTAAACCATCTGCGTCCTTCGGGGAGGTGCCGCGCGACCACGAACAAGCGCATTCGACTGTGGCACCTCGACGCCAATGACTCCGGGAGGGTGCCTTGGTTTACTAAGGCACCCTCAGACTTCAGGTGCGCCAAGATAGACGAGGGGGTCCCCTGACCCCTTCGACCGGCGCACTGTTACGGTGGGGGAAGGAGGTGCGCGTAGCGCCGCCTTGCCCTTCCCCTCCGGCGTCTGCGGAGCGGGTCAGCGAGGGCGCTGGTCTCTCTGGCCCGCTCCGCTTCCTCCTTCTGCGAGATGACTACTTCGCAGAAGGAGGTTACCGCCCTCCACCCCCTTCGGCTGCCGAGCATGGTGAGGACCGCTAACCTTTTTTTTTTTTTTAACGGAGTGGAAATGCATTTACGCATCCCCTTCCGGCTAGGGTAGCCAATGGAAGGGGTATGACGGACTCACAACCACCTCAGTCTCCTGCGAGAGCTGAGGTGGAAGCCTACCGTCTAAAACCTCTCCGGTGTAACCTCCAAGGGCTGGTAGCAGGGGCTCCGTGGGCTGATGACTACCGGTTAGGACCGCTAACCTAACCTAACCTAACCTAACCCAGGTGTAGATGAATATTCTAGTCAGTCTAGTACGTATTACGTGTTTCAGTTCCTATCCTGAGATGCGACCACTCTTCGGAACAGCTCAGAGAGGTGAGAAGCTAATGTATAGTTATAATACGTAAAGTTTAATAGTATTTAAGAAGATCGTGAGGCAACGCTTCGATCCCGCAGCTGTCAAAACTTTCCCATACAAAGGAGATTGACAAGTTTGGACCAAATGCTGCCCAGAATTGAAAACAACTCTACCAGTTTTCTATTAGAAAAAACACATATTTTCAAAATTGTGTCGAGAGAAATAAAAATAAATAAAAGCTTTTGTTTTGTCGTTTTTACTTAGCACTTTTGGTTTTGTAAGGTTTTCTGTGAGCGATTATTAAATGGACTCTTTGAGCGCCAACAACGCCTAATGTGATCACAAGTCTTCAAGCCCACAACGCCACTGACGACTAAAGTCGCCGTCAATAGAATTTGCTAACTATGTAAACAAATTAGTAATGTTTGACACATAACCTCAAATATTCACCAAGCGTGTTTTTATTAAAAATAACGTATAATGAATAGTTATTTCATCTTAAACTTAATATGAAAATAATGATTTAGTGTATAAATCGTTGCAAAGACCTCACTTGATCTTTAAAAGTATGTGATTATCGAGTCATCATGGTGAATTGGTTCGTTTGGTTTTGTTTACATAGTTAGCAAATTCTATTGACGGCGACTTTAATGGTGTTATTGTTGATGCATTCATCAACATAAAGCGATCTTGAAGATTGCTTTATGTGGATTAACCTATAGTAGGAGATCCGAATAGGAGACGATTTGAAGGGTCCACGGAAAGGACATGACTAATAGTCACTTTTTTTTGAAAATGAGTTTTGAATCTCAAAATGTAGAGGACGAAATGAAGCATTACCTACCACTCAGTTTTAGATATAAATCTTCATATTTCTTGTATTTTTTTCACTCTTAAAAAAACCTCTACACGAAAATTACGTACAAAATGTCATGTTTCCTAACTTTCAAATCGCGATATCTCAAAAAGTTACTAATGTGACTAGACATGTTCTTTCCGTGGACCCTTCATTTGCACCGGGCTGCTTATTCGATCAAAAGTATTTTATATCAAATTTGATACGCTAAAATAATATGTGGCGAATAGGTTACCTGAAAAATTTTACGTCTCCAGAATTGAAATTATGAAGGGTAAAATTTCAAAAATCGGTTTTAAAAAGAGAATTATGTTATTATTTTGTTTAATTTTTACAATTTTAATCAAATTATATTTTTACAAACAAAACTTGGAGTGATCACTAGTATATAGAACAAGCATCGATACTTGAGTTTATCGATAGAGGAACTCCCTACCTGTCATAACATTATGCCCACAGTGCTTATGAGCAGACCTCGGACAGAGTGAGCCATTTTTACGTCATTAATGTCAAGTGTAGATGTTAATATAGATATACCTCAAGATGAAATATTAAAAAGAATCATGAATTATAATATAATTAAACTAAAATGACAGTGCATTATGTACAAAACGAGTAGGTATTATTTATTTATTCTAATTTTTCTTTGTTATTGGTTATTGTAATAAAGAACTATATTTTTTTTTATAAATTTTCAATTTTCAACGCACTTCTTCTTGAGTTTAATATCCACTTATAGATGGAAAAAGACCTTTCTACTTCCACTGAAGTGAGCGGAGTGAAGTTGTACATTAAAATACTGTCCACATCTGTTATTTTACTTTCATATGGATATGCTTACCATTTAAAGAGGCTTGCTATACAATTAATTCGTTTTGCTAGTTATGTAACGATCTAAATATAATAATTTCATTCGTTATTCAATTACATCACATCTACCATTGAATGACTACGTAGGTATGTCCATATTATGCAAACTCAAACAGCTCACCCTGTCCGAGGTCTGCTTATGAGTCATTTCTTTAAGTACAGTTTTTCACAAAAAAAATGTGGCTTGCGGCCCATGACCATGAGGAACCTTAAGCATAAGAATTCTATTCCTATTCCTAAAGTTCCTCCGCTTAAATCAATGAAAATTTAAATAGGTGAGCATATTTTCAAAATGCCAACAGCGGGTGCGACCACATAATTTAAAAAAAAAATGCCATGCACGCACAGCTACTTAATTATAAAACCTTCTTATTTTGTAGCTACGCCTAGGTAGACTTTTGCATGAAAAAAGCAAACAATTGGGATAGACCAAAAAAAAATAACTCACGGTTTTTACATTCTAATTCGAAAGAATAGGTAATTTTAAGAGACCAATTTCATAAATTTTGTATATAACCCAATAATTTTGTTTTAATATCATTATTTATTTAGCAGACATTTTATGGATGACATGATTATTTTTTGGCATGGCATTTTCTAATAAATTACAACAATTAAATGATATCTAATGATAATAAAAAGTGATTGTAATAGTGTATTAAAACATACTATTTCAACCGGTTGTCGCCTAGCCCGTAATACACCTAGGAGGGCTTCAAGCCGAAAACGAAAGTCAAACAAAGGTTAAATAATACTTTTCTCGAAATCGAATCGATAAATATTTCAAAAACTTAATTATTCAGAACGGCCCTATTCCTCGAAATGGTTTTCAAATTAGAGTAATTAAAAAAAATTAAAAACCCAATTCCTCCTTATCCTCCATGCTTATTGACCAGGGTTATTTAGTCAACTCCACCGCACCCCCGAGCAGGAGACCCACCATCCACGCCGCGAGACTTATGGATGACCCGTGGAAACTGCCCAAAATGCAGTGGCACGTGGGGATCTACGTCACAACGACCACGCCCTACTCCCTGGTCTGCGGCGGGAGCATTGTCAAACGCGATACTGTCATATCAGGTAACAACAGCATTGCATACTAGGACTGGTGCATAATAGGGAATGCAAAAAACCGTTTATAACCGGTTTTAACCGGTTATTTTCATACAAAAACCGTTAATAATCGGTTAGATTGCATTCCCTAGTGCATAATGAGAGGCACACACACACACGAAACACACGACACACGAGTTTAATACACGAGTGTGGTTTTACGAAACGAGCCGAAAGCAGTCTCATAATAAGATCACACGAGTGTTTTAAAGCGGCGCCTAGTTAAGTGTACAGTCGCATACGTAACTTTATCTACATGCATATCATAAGTCGTCTACAATATGTGAGAAACCTGTGTCTGTGGTTTCCCTGTATGTTCATGTTTACATTAAGTTGCGACCACATCGATAACCGATACTTTAATGACATGTAATACTTTAATGTTAACATTAAAATACTAGCACAGATACAGGTTTCGTAATATACGTCATTTGCTTATCGTTTCTGAACATATTGTAGGGAAGTTGTGAAATGAAATTAGATAAAAATATTTATGAACTAGCTGTTGCCCTTGTAGTTGTTTATCACTATTCCTTCGGGAACTGCCTTCTCTTCTGGGATAAAAGTATCCTTTGCCCTGCCCCGGGACGCAAACTATCTCCATACCAAAGTTCACTCCATTAGAAATTGTGAGCGGACATACAGACAGAGAAGAGCGGAAAGTCATAGTCATATTTAAACAATTAAATGATATTCGTTATAGTCGCTCAACTATCTTGACACGGGATCTGTATCTTTTTGTTCGTTTCTTGAAAGAAAGAAAATAGTCGATAGCTCGAATCCGCCTCGCCGGCAGTGGAACAAGTGCCATAAACACACTGAGAGCTCAGAATTATTTTGACAAAATTGACTCTGATATTAATTTTTCTCAAACATGCTATGGAATGTTGACGTTGTGTTCCTCATAATAGGCTGCGAAGTATGACGGTTCAGGTGCGGCTAGGACAAGAGGTCGTTAATGGAATTTCATACAAATCTTGCAGGCTAAGGCCGGCAAAGTCCTCTTTTTTTAATTTACATTCCACATAAATTTGTGGCACAGGCATCATGACATTCTGCCACTATGCGTCATGCGTATAAAAAAAAACATAAACGATTTTTATTTAATTTTAATGTTATAACATGGCGGCTGTGTTTATGAACAGGTTAAATAGCTGTTTTTTTTAATATATACTAAGCCGTGCATCCAACCAAAGCGTTTGCATGTTAAAATAAAGTACCAGGAGCGCAGAGGTAATTAGAAAAGCACTATACATACCTCGGCGGGAAATATAGGGTTGTCCTTTTGTCCCGGCCTCTGAAGTAAGTACTATAATGCGTTTCGTATTCAGCGGCGCACTGTTTCTGGAAGGAAGGGGTCGGCGCGCTGGAACCGGCGCTGTTCCTCGCGACGGCCGGCAAAAAGTGGCAGGACTACAAATCGAAGGATGAAAATTATATGCAGACGTCTAAGGTGAGTCACCCGACCCGTCCTATTAGTGATCCACTGTTCCACAGTCTGCTTATAGTCGTAATGCAAGGAAAACTGGATTCCGTGTCAGCTTGAGCTCGTCCATTTTTAACAGGCCTGACCTGACGATGTCCTTGTAGCTTTGCCATAACTACAAAACCTATTTTTTTCGGTTCATCAACAGATACAATAGTTATTTATGTGACTGGTGCATAATGAGAGGCATTAAACACGAGTGTGGTTTTATGAAACGAGCCGTAAGGCGAGTTTCATAATAAGATCACACGAGTGTTTTAATGCCTAATTATGCGTACAGTCGCATACATAACTTTATATACATACATATCATAAGTTTTCTACAATATGTGAGAAACCTGTATCCGTCGTTACCCTGCATCTTAATGTACCTGCATCTTAATGTTCACATTAAAGTGCAGGTCACTTGTACTGTAAAGTGAACATTATGATTCAACTACAGCGATAACCGATACTTTATTGACATGTTATACTTTAATGTTAACATTACAGTGCAACCACAGATACAGGTAACATAATGTAGGGCATTTGCTTATCGCTTCTGAACATATTATATTGAAATTATGATATGGATGTAGATAAAATTAATTTGCAAATTACATGTAGGAAAGAATGACAGGGTGTATCCCAATGTCGGATACAACAAAAAAAAACTTAACTGCTTGAATTTACATTTTTATTCGTAAGAATAGCCTTTTATTAGAAACAAATTTGAAGCATTTCATGATTAAATGTATTATTGATATTTTAAATAATTTATTAAATTAAAGTAACCTTACCTACTTGTAACGACAAGATGACGTAGATATTTACAAAAAATGGGTATACTTCGTCTAAGATCTAGAAAGCCGATTTTTTATTATCTGTGATCTGTTTTCAAAGTCATAATAGACAACTATAATTCAAACATAATGTAAACAAACAAACGCAATACGATATAATTTATTATTTCAGAGTATTATAAGCATTCAACCATTGCTTATTACCTAGACCTGCGCCTCTATTCAACACGGTAAAAACAATATCGTTTTTGTCCTGTTATCGTATTGTCAACGTTTTGATAGCTCTTATTTTCTTGACAGTAATGACGGCTGACGTCATAACAATACCTTAACAGGTAAACTACGATATCGTTTATACCGCCTAGAATAGAGGCACTGAATTAATACAACACTTCATACATGACCCTTGTTTCTAGACTAGATTTACTTAACACATTAAATTTGTTGAAAAGGCGGATTCTATACTTCCAAACATGAGTTTCTACGTTAAATGTTGATTTGGATTGGACAGATTTGGTCCAGATTTCGTGGTTGGTTAGGTTTGGTGGTTTTGGTTTGGTTGGTTTTGGTTTGGTTTGGTGAATGTTGTTCATATTCGTAGGTAGACCACAGGTGATGATGTTGATTACCATTTAGATTTCACCCTGTATTAATGAGACTTTTTCTCTTTTGAATTATGTTCAAAACGACGGCATCAACATTTGACGTAGAAACTCATGATTGGAAGTATAGAATCCGCCCATATTAATTTCATCATAAGAATTACAGTCCATTTGTAAACAAATAAATTTGACATGACAACAGCAGTCTTCAAACGTAGGTGTCAGCTAGATAACTAAATTGTACTTATAAAATAAAATATTGGTGAGGTTTTACATGTTTTATGTAAAACCACAAATAGCGCAATTCGGACCGGCATTTAGGGGTCAAATGAAGGTCATTTCTTAATTTTATTATAAATTATAACTAATTCATTGTAACATATTTTTTTAAATCGAACTACAGGGATCGATTCGAGAAGCCTATTCCTCGAAATGGTTTTGAAATTTTCATACATTGTTAAAAATGGCTGTATCCCAATTATAGGCAAATTCAGCTTAATATAATATTAAGTTGTGCCTATGTGTGCGCTTGCTTCTTGACCACGATCGTGTCCTTTCTGGCGGCGAAGGGGGCGTGTGTGTGTGTATGTGTGTATCTGTGTATCACCTCGGAAAGAAGCGGTCACCATTATATCGGGGATTCTTATATATCTAATAGTTATTTATCGGCAGATTACAAATATTTACATTCCGGCTCGATTCCGCGGCCTGGCGACCAATTACGCGGACGACCTCGCCGTGCTGCGCCTGCGCAGGAAATTCATCTTCGGGTTCGGCGTGCAGCCAGTGTGCGTGGGGTTCCACCTGGGTCTTGAGGCAGCGCTGCATGAGGAGGCTGCCGGCACCGTGAGTTATACGAGAGACCAATGGTAATTCATTTTATCAAGACACACGGCAGTACGAGGAAAAAGCCGAGCGATACTGCAGTGTGTATATAACAATTTAATACCAATACAGTAATTTCTATATGTGGGCACTTACTATAGGGCAGAGGGCCCAGACAAGATGCATTACGCTTACAAGCGTTTCTATTAGTTTCGTTTTTAAACCAATCGCGTCACTGGTAGATGACGTGATACGAAAAGTCACGTGATCTACCAGTGAAGCGATTGGTTTAAAGAGGAAACGAATAGAAACGCTTGTAAGGGTAATGCATCTTGTCTGGACCATCTGGTTCACAAATTTAAAGTCGCTCGGCGAGCGATGGAGAGGGCTATGTTGGGAGTTTCTCTGAAGGATCGGATCCGGAATGAGGTGATCCGACAGAGAACTAAGGTTATCGACGTAGCCCATCGAATAAGCAGCTTGAAGTGGCAGTGGGCCAGTCATTTGTGCCGCAGAACCGATAATCGCTGGAGTTATCGAATTCTTGAGTGGAGACTGAGAATCGGCAAACGTAGGGTAGGACGCCTTCAGACTAGGTGGAGCGACGATCTTCGCAAGGAGGCTGGCAAGAGCTGGATGAGAGTGCCCACGAATCGTGCTCGTTGGCGTGCAATGGGAGAGGCCTATGTCCAGCAGTGGACTAATATAGGCTGATGATGATGATGATGATGCTACAATATCATGTGATCAGTTAGGTTAGGTATGGTAGAAATATGCCAAGTTAGAACTCAATATGCATTACTCTCAATTAATTAGGTTGACTGTCAACAATCCAGTGCCCAACAAGACACGTTCTCAGACACAACTCATCAAAATGCAATGGAATAAATAAATAAATATCGAATCTGGTGCCAAACTTTGCACCTTTTCAGTGGGCCTAGTTAGTATGGTTGCGTTTATTACGTGATAAAATGTGGATAAAGCATCCGTCACTCTCGTACATATCAAAAAGTGACGGATGTTTTATCCACATTTTTTCACTATACATCATCATCGATCATTTTGTCGAAATTTCATTTTATCGAACGTTATGTACTGCTGAAGACATAACGATTTCAGGGGGTCCATATTGGCTCATCTAATTATTTTTACTCATAACGTATTGTAAGTCATAATCATCGCCACTCATAACGTATTTTTTTCAGCAACTGCTACTTTTTCAAGATTTTTATAAATCAAACCTAACCAATCTAACCTAGTCTTATTGAATATTTCAGAACTTCTGAAAAGTTTATGGTTCCAGCGGTATAAAAATTACATTTTTGGAGTTCCAATAATCGGAGTTGCAATTTTATATGAACTTCGGCGCTCCTGATTTCAGGATATCTTGAACATTAATTACGTAGGTTAGGTTAGTTTAAACTTGTGACTACCAAAAATAATTACTTCAAACGGCGACAAATGCCTTTCGATGAAATGAAAATTCTGCGTAATTATACGTTCGTTGAAAGATATTTCTATTAAATAATAATTTCAAAATTTAAAAATATTTATTCAGTAAATAAGCCACATGAGGGCTCTTTTACACGTCGGTAACATGAGTGAATCTACCAGCGCTTCGGACAAGACCATCATTGCGGAGAAGAAGCGCCGCAAGAAACTCCAGCAGAAGGTCATTTTTTCAATCATAATAACAAAATAATACTTAAAAGTAAGTTACATTAAGTAATAATAAGGTAATAAAGTAATAAAAAATAAATTCTTAAAACTAGCAAAAATAAAATGATTACAAATGTAAGGTCAATAAACCTTAAACTAAATAAAGACTATGAGAACAACACGACGAGGTCTCTTCGTCAAAAGGTACGGTACCCGCACCCAAAGGAATGGATGGAAGGATTTACCGACGATTTGGTTACAGCGGGCCGATTATGGTCGTGTTTATCGACGTAGATAAGCGTAGATAAAACATCTGTCACTTTCTGACCAGTATGTAAGTGCGAGAGTGACGGAAGCTTTATCCACCGCGATAAAGGCGACCATAATACGGGCCCAGGCGTCAGAATAGAATAACTTTGTTGATGATGTGCGTCAGATAATGTATTTTATATGGATTCCATGCATTCGTATGTCCGAATGCAAAAAACGAATTCGAAAATCGAATACGGAAAATGTTTGTATGCGACCAGCCTTATACAGACTTGAAAAAGAACCCTCAAGTAGCCAATTTACTGAACGAATATTTCAAATTTTGAATTTAGAGAAGGGTTCCAAATTCAAATGACTAATTCCAATTGTTGTTCTGCAGTTGGTAGGCTGGGGCCTCGCGGAAGACGGTACGAGGGGAAACCTCAAGTCCGTGCTCCTCCCCTTTATCGAACCCCATCAGTGCTTCAGCCATGCAGAAAACGACATGATAAAGTGGTTGACCAGGGACAAGATGTGTGCCGGGTTTTGGGATGCTGGTGGGTAACCATTAAACGTTAATAGTTTATTAATTTTAAAGACATGCTATCCTAGTTGATAGTAACCCGGCCTGCGAAGCTTGCGGGCCTGGGTGATGTCTTATTTAAATTAACTTCTGTTTGACTGTAGGGCAGCCCGTTTGGGGCATACCCTTAAGCTGGGTCCACATTTGTATCATTTTGCCGATCACGATCACGCGTATCGTATCGAGCTCGCGTATTCTAAGTATGGACGCTCACTTTGGGCACACCGTATCACTACCATCGTCGCGTGAAAAAAGGCGTCCATACTAACCGTAGCGTAGCAGCGTATCGTATCATAACGCCGTATCATTAAGTGTGGACGCTATCCGTATCCCCTTTGATGATCGGGGACAAACCGCCTCGAGAGCGATCACGGCGTATCGCTTATCAAATCATAACTTCGTATCGTGATACAGTATCAAACCTCGTCCATACTTACCGATCTTGATACGCGTATCCGATCGCAAGTGTGCGGGGATTTAATAAACGCGTATCAACATCGATCCCGAGCGATCAGATACAGCGCGCCGCATGATCGCGCTGTTTGTGCGTCCACACTAGCGATCTTGATACGCGTCGGTGCAACGCGACGGAGATACGAACCGACGAAATGATACAAATGTGGACCCAGCTTTACAGGCTCTGAACTCCTAGTGATAGCGCGAGTAATTGTTCTCGACACTTGGAGGTTTTTTTATGTATTTGTATGTGTATTTCTCTATACACCGTGCCCGGGACGTACCCGAAGGATTTTAACCATCGATTCTAGACCCTATTTGGAGTATATAATGTGGTATAACATGTAGTCCAATAACGCATAATTTCCGAGATTTTTATTATTTAAAAAACAATTCCATAGTTAATTTAATTTGAACTCTGTCAACTTAACTTAAAGCATTAATTGAGCTTTGGTTGAGCTGGCAATACGTCAGACAAGGACACACTACCTAACAGCCGGAGCCCTCTCGCCTCTCGCTTTTGTCCTAGCTACCGCTTATAAGGAAATAGCTACCCTAGGTGAACGACAACAGATCTCATTTTAGCTAAACAAAATGTTTGCTACGCAGTCTTGTAGTAAGGTAAAAAGTCTTTGGACTATAAGGACAGCCAGTTTGGAGCAAACCCTTAAGCTGGGTCCACATTTGTATCATTTTGCGGATCACGATCACGCGTATCGTATCGAGCTCGCGTATCCTAAGTATGGACGCTCACTTTGGGCACACCGTATCACTACCATCGTCGCGTTAAAAAATGCGTCCGTACTAACTGTAGAGCTGGGTCGTATCGTATCATAACGCCGTATCATTAAGTGTGGACGCTATCCGTATCCCCTTTGATGGTCGGGGAAAAACCGTCTCGAGAGCGATCACGGCGTATCGCGTATCAAATCATAACTCCGTATCGTGATACAGTATCAAAACACGTCCATACTTACTGATCTTGATACGCGTATCCGATCGCGAGTGTGCGGGGTATATAATAAACGCGTGTCAACATCGATCCCGAGCGATCAAATACGGCGCGCCGCATGATCGCGCTGTTTTTGCGTCCACACTAGCGATCTTGATACGCTTCGATGCAACGTGACGGAGATACGATACGACGAAATGATACAAATATGGACCCAGCTTTACAGGTCCAGAGAGATTATTGTCTAACGCACTCGGAATCACGATCGTTTTCATTTTGAAAATCGAAGGCTTGTCTACATACAAAATGAAAACAATTGCTCTACTTTGAAGCCGGTGGCATTTGCGAGTGCGTTAGACAATAGCCCCTCTGAACTCGTGGTGATAGCGGTTACTTACTAATATCCAACAATTTCCAGACTTGGTTACCTGTCGAGGCGACACCGGCAGCGGCCTCGTCTTCAACCATTACATGCAGGAAGTATTGAATATGCATATGATGACTCCATACATCATCGGGGTCGCGTCGGCCGTACACCACGTGGATGGAGATCAATGCCGTACAAATACCCTTGGCGTCTTCACACAGCTGACATTTCATAAGAAGTTCCTTGAAAAACATGTACCAGGGGCTGAGGAGGCGTGTCGCGACGTGTACTCGTTCGGCGGAGTACCAGGCGACGAGACGCCAAAAGAGGACGTAAGTCGAAATATCCATATTTGATTTACAAATGTTGCCTGGGCCTTTACTGAAATAAATCCATACTTTCGAAAATACTACCTCTAAAGGATGATTTCCACCAAATGGCTCGCATCGCATCGGATCGGTACGGATTTTACAATCTTTAAACGATATTAAATCATGTACACAGTATTTAAAGTCTATATTACTAAGCCGCACACAGCAGCTTGACGGCGGGCGTCTTCCGCGACACGCGATCGGAGCCGTAAGTATACTGCGACACGCGATCGGCTCCGTTCGCTTGCGATCGGCTCCGTTCGCTTGCGATTGGCCCCGTTCGCTTGTAGACGTGTGCGATCGGAACCTTTCGGCCGTGACCGAGCGAGCCCACTCATTCTCGAAAGTACACTCAAACACATGGTAGGAACGAAACTATTTGACTGGGTGCGGATACGTTCGCAAGCAACCGTACGGTGCCGATCGTGTGCGTCAAGATCCTGTCGACCGTCGGTTGTCGCCGCATCCGGTCGTATTCTTTCCGTTCCGATCCGTTGCGGGCCGTTTGGTGGAAATCATCCTTAAAGTATTAAGTACACTTTCCATCAGGTGAGCTGTGAGCTCGTTTATCTTCACATTGTATTTAAAAAAAACTCCTTTTGATCTTTAACGTTGATCAGCGTAATGTAACCATGTCTTTATTAAATGAGATAGATCGAAAACACGGTCGAAACCAGAATTCTCTGGGTACTTCTTCTACACTACGTACACTAGAATCATATGTGGCGTTATCTATGAAAAGGGACCTTATTGTCGATGGCGCTTCCGCCATTATTAACGATGCTCCGATATAAATACAACGTCGAGTGACGCAGTGCGGCGTAAGCGCCATCCATAATAAGGTCCCTTTTCATAGATAACGCCACATATCATATAAACGTCCGCCTACAAACAAGAGTAGTAAATAGAGTAAATATGATTCTGCGAGAATATTTCATTGACGACTTTAGGTGACATCGACGACATCGACGACAACGACAACAACGACGACAACGACGACTACGACGCCGAAGCCGACAACGACAACGACAAGGAGACCTGAGGGCCCCCTGCCGAAGCCCGCGCTACCAGGGCTGCAGTGGCACGCGGCGATATATTTCAAGCCTGGCAAAAAATACAAATATGTGTGTGGCGGGAGCATCATCAAACAAGATGTCATCATATCAGGTAACTGCCCATTTAGCTACATGTCCATTCAGAGGGCCCTGCCAAGGCGCACTGCGCTAACTAGCGTTTCTATTCGTTTCGTGTTTAAATCAATCGCGTCACTGGTAGATGACGTGATACGAAAAGTCACGTGATCTACCAGTGACGCGATTGGTTTAAACGCGAAACGAATAGAAACGCTAGTTAGCGTAGTGCATCTTGGCAAGGCCCTCTGGTCTTAGATGTTTTATATGCATTTAAGTATTTACTTCGCCAATATTTCTACAACGTTTTACAATATTTTAAACCAAAATCCGACTTCAGTTTGACTGATCATTTGAAAGTTTTTCTTCGCATTTTTGATGGCGGTTTTTTGTTTTTTTTTTACATTTAATTTTTAAAGTGCAAGTGGCTATTTTTTAACAGACTTCGAAAAAGGAGGAGGTTCTGTTCGTGGGAATATTTTTTTTATTTAGGTTATTACTCGAAGACGGCTGCTACAGTTTTTTTTTTCAGGTGGTCCCATTGTCTTCAGGTCAGGATCTGATAATGGGATCCTGGAGAAATCGAGGGGGGCTACCCTCACCTGCCAGAATATTAATTGTTCGAAATACACTTCGCATAACATGTATCTCACAGTAGAAGACTTTTAGTCGATTAATAATTTTGCATAAATATATACGTGGCATAATTATCACTACGTTCAAAAAACATTTCTTAGTACATTATTTAGCAGAAAATTACTTGTGCCGAATTTCGTTTACCATAATTTTAAATACCATTACAATCCTACAACATACTTCTATGGTATAATGTTTTTTTTCTGCTTTCAGAAAAATTGGGTAGTTTAGGTTAGGTTACAACTGCAATTTCAACAGAAACAAAACTGTGCCATCCAAGTAGGTTAAGTAAGTTTAGAACTACGCCACCTTATGCGAAATATTTTTCTGCAAAATCAATATTCGATTAATTAAAATTATTATAAACGACAGTATGCCAAGGTATGCTTCTGAATTAGAAATTAATGCGAAGTGATTGTTTGCAGAAGGAATCTATGCGAAAGGCAAAATCTGCCAAAAGATATTTCTGTCAAGTAACATTATGTATGACAAAAATATGACATTAGTGAACCATCAAGGGAACTCTTCAAATCATTATTATAGACAAACCTATAGCGATTTGGGTATTTAATTTATAGTTTTTTTATCATTTTATGATGTTCTAGATGCTGGAAGTGTTCCGCTACCTTAAAACTTTAGGAACCCTTGCTCTACATCACGTGTCCACCTAGTGTCTATTTTCTGGCCTTTACAACAATGTATTATTTCAACTATTCTAGCGGCGTATTGCTTCTACCACGAGAAGTTAGATACCGTAATGTCGCCTTACGTGGCGACGGCCGGCAAGCGACGGAAGCTCATAAGTGCTCGAGATAAATACGCGCAGTTCTCAGTCGTGAGTATCGGTTCACTAATGTTTTACCAAATCATCATTTGACAAAGAATGTCATTTTACAAACTTTCATTTCGCAAAGATGTATTTCCCACTACATAATTTTGTATTTTTTGTGGGCAAAAGTCTAACCTCATCATCATCATCATCTCGCAGCCGAAAGACGTCCACTGCTGGACATAGGCCTCCCCCAAGGCTCTCCACTCAGACCGGTCTTGTGCTTTTCGCATCCACCTCGTTCCCGCGATTTTTACAATGTCGTCACTCCATCTTGTTGGAGGCCTACCTACAGTCTAACCTAACCTAACTTATTCTACAAGCCCATGTAGCCTATGTAATATGTAATGTTTTGTAAAATGACATTGTTTGCCAAATGATGATTTGGTAAAAAATCAGGATGCCGTGAGTATCAGCTGGTATTACACTAACGATGTGTACGGACGAGAGGCAGCCTCGGGGGAGGCACGCACGGCTCGCACTGTTTCCACAAAAGTCGTGTATCCGTTTGAGCCGACTCAGGCCGAGCGGCCTCGACTTGAGGCAAACAGTTTGAGGCTGCTCGCTCTGAGCCAAAGGCTCGAGGCACGTTGCGTATCAGCCTAAGCGAGTCGCCTCAGCTTGATCCGCAATGTGCGCAGTTTACACGCCCGTCTCCATCAAAATGCACGGATCGGACTGAGGCTCCTTTGAGCATGGCAAAAAACCGAAATATGACTCGGCTCGCGGTGACGAATTTGCCTCGTGTCGCGGCGTGCCTCAGGTTGAGGCAGCGTCTCCACTTGCGCGGCGTCGAAACGAGGCAGCCGCTAGACCCGGCGAGGCTGCCCCTAGTGGATACGCGGTTAAAAAAGTAAAAACAGAAAACAGCAATAATCAAAGTAGTAAATTAGTGTTTATATGATTATTCATTAAAATATTTATTACGTTTCAATTATTTTTAAAACAGTTTAAACAATATGTAAAAATATAACATAATAAAATAAGCGTTAACGAGTAAAAACAATGCTATAATGGTCATTACGTCACGGGCTTTATTCCACTCGGTAAAATCATACGGTTTGTTATCGTATTGTCAACGTTATGATAGCTCTTATTTACTGGACAATAATGGCGGTGCATTAACAAAAAAACTATAATATGTCAATAGCAAAATGTTTTTATCGAATAGAATAGAGCCCAGTATTATTACCGTGGAAATGTATCGAAGAACTATTACTGTTCTTTTGCTATATAACTTTAACGACATTAAAAGAGCTGGGGAACCAGTGAAAAAGGGTATAGATACGTAAGTCTCATGAAGATCAAGTGAAAAATGGTGTAAGTCTAAGTAGTATACTTCGATATAAACCCTTTTTTGTTACAAATTAAGTTGACTTGTACCCTTTCTCAATACCGTTTTTTTATTTATTGTAAATATGTTTTTTTTACATAGTACCATAATCTAAATTTCGCCAAACGGTGTGTCAGATTGTTGGCGACGGATGCCTACACCTTACCCAGCCGAAACTTCTTTTTTTAAAACAAGGGGATAATCCCTTAAGCTGGGTCCAAATTTGTATCATTTCGTCGTATCGTATCTCCGTCGCGTTGCACCGACGCGTATCAAGATCGCTAGTGTGGACGCAAAAACAGCGCGATCATGCGGCGCGCCATATCTGATCGCTCGGGATCGATGTTGATACGCGTTTATTATATACCCCGCACACTCGCGATCGCGCGTTATGATTTGATACGCGATACGCCGTGATCGCTTTGGAGGCGGTTTTTCCCCGCTCATCAAAGGGGATACGGATAGCGTCCACACTTAATGATACGGCGTTATGATACGATACGCTGCTACGCTACGGTTAGTATGGACGCATTTTTTCACGCAACGATGGTAGTGATACTGTGTGCCCAAAGTAAGCGTCCATACTTAGGATACGCGAGCTCGATACGATACGCGTGATCGTGATCGGCAAAAATATACAAATGTGGTCCCAGCTAAGTGTCGGCGGCTTCTTTAATTACGTTAAAAAGTAATCAATTTCCTAGGTTAAAACTGTCAAAATCCCGAAGACCTATACCGGATCTAGGACTTACTACCAGGACAACATAGCCGTGGTGCATCTCAAGACGCCGTTTCGGTACACGGCAGGCGTGCAGCCCGTGTGCGTCAACTTCAATCGGAAGCTCTTGTTCTCGGGGCTCTGGAGAGACAGCGCCGGACAGCCAACTCCGACGGTGAATTGTTAGAAGATATACTTTACCACGGTAACAGGGTGCGGAAGCTTCAAGCGCAATTCACAGAGCGGGCGGGAGCGGGTCGGACGCCGAGCATGTCGTTTTCTTCGCGGGAGCCGCGCGGGTCGTCGTATTCACACAAAGCGCCGAACCGCGGCGGGGCCCGCGCGGGCGGCCGCGTCGCTGAAACGCGGCGGGCCCGGCGCGGGCGCGTAGGCGTGCATTCGGGATCGGATGGTATTGTCGAGTATATAGAGTAAAATTTACAACGCGCTCTGTGAGAATGCTTATGGGAGAATGCGTTTTATTACGACCAAGGACGCCAGCGAGTGTATATCATAGTTTCGACTACGTACTCTCGGAATATCAACACGACCTCCTGTTGCACAAGCTGTCCGGAATAGGTATTCGAGGCACTGCGCACGATTGGTTTGTGTCTTATTTAGAAAATCGCCAACAGATCGTCGAATTGGAATATACAGATAACACAACAAACAAAATAGCTAAAG
The DNA here is from genome assembly GCA_948252455.1 of Acleris cristana. NCBI lineage: Eukaryota > Metazoa > Arthropoda > Insecta > Lepidoptera > Tortricidae > Acleris > Acleris cristana. The sequence goes on along the minus strand of OX411798.1, from coordinate 6,031,109 downwards.
TTCGTTCTCATACGGCCCGCACTACATGTTCTATCCCCCAAGGAAGTGTTCTAGGATGTATTTTGTTCTTGTTATATATTAACGACCTGCCAAAAATAATAAACACGAACAATATAAAAGCCTTACTTTATGCCGATGATATTACTATAGTATTTTCTAGCCAAAATAATAAAGACGTTACCAATAATTTAAACACTATTTTTAATAAAGTCCTGTCCTGGCTTGAAGATCATAATTTAGGTATAAACTTGCAAAAAACGAACTTAATACAATTCAGACCGTACCAAAGACCTGCTCTCAATATTAACTACTCCTATCATAATGATAGACTACAACTAGTAAACAGCTGCCCACTACTCGGTATACATATTGACGAACATTTAAACTGGAAAGCTCACGTAGGAAAAGTAGCTGCTAAATTATCTAGTTTCGCATACGCTCTCAGAGAAATAAAAATAAACACCGACTTAAAGACCGCAATTTGTGCTTATCACGCCTTTGCCCAGGCTTGGCTACATTACGGAATAATATTATGGGGCAATAGTGTTAATATAAAAGATTTATTTTTACTGCAAAAGAGATGCATAAGAGTACTAACTGGCATAAATAATGATGAAACATGCAAACCGCACTTTATAAAATTAAAAATTCTATCTCTAACATCCTTATATGTATTAGAAACTTGCAAATTCGTGCGTAAACATAACGACCTCTACCAAAAATCGCGTAATTTACGACATAAAAATAGGTTAGTTCATTCTGCTCCATGTAAGCTGCAAATGAACAATAAGGGTCCCCATGCAATGTCCATACGAATTTATAACTCGGTTCCTAAAGATATTTCTAAGGAAGAAAAATATATAACATTTGTTAATAAGTTAAAAACGTATCTCATTTGTAAATGCCCGTACTCCGTGCAAGAGTTTATGGATTATTGTTAAATAATATTAAGAAAATAGACATAATTATAGAATTATAATAGATACAGAATAATTAATAAGAAAATGAAATTCTAGATAGTAATTCTCAAACCATTTATTTTGTAATGGTACTTAGTTTTAAACAATTTGCGATGCCCTAGTAGGGTCCATGTATGTACTTTTATTTTTTAAGACCACCTTGTAATACCATGGTTATGCAAATAAATAAATGAAATGAAATGAAATGAAATGAAATATCATGCTATCGAATGTTCGTTGGCTCGACTGTTATTGTAATGAATATTCGCTAGATCGAAACGAAATACTTGTGGCCGAAACATGTTCAATCGACAAAACGTAATCTAGAATTGTATAGTTTCGATCAGTGGTGTATCGAAAATTCATTGGCTCGACTGTTTATTGTAATGAATATTCGCTGGATCGAAATACTTGTGGCCGAAATATGTTCAATCGACAAAACGTAATCTAGAATTATATGGTTATGTTTATTAAACCTCAATTTCGATAGCATGATATTCCGAGAGTACGTACCTAGTCCAAACTATGATATACACTCGACGCCCGCGTCGGATCATCCGGACGGGCGGCGCGGGCGCGGCTCCCGCCGAACGAAAAAAAAACAGCTGTTCCATACATACTTTGAGAGCTAAACAGCCGAAATGTATGGAACAGGTTGGTCCCATAATAAAAGTTGATGAGTATGACCTACAGAGTTAGTCCCTGAAGTTTGTCCAACCTTCTGCCTAACACTCTGTATACATATGTAGATACATAGATATATGGATTTGCTAGATCAATTTACCAAAATTATTTTCTTGTAGCAGAATTTCTAATCGCATTTTTTCCGAGTGTTCCGTACCATCGCACAGTACATATTTATATTCCAAATTGAATTCGATTTCGAATCAAATCAGCGCAAGCCCAACTCACACTTGTCCATTTTTTATTTCAGGGTTTTTGTACTATAGGTACATACCAAATTTGACGCTATTTACGGTATAAAAAAATAAAAATACGTTGAAAGAAAACGTACTGTGCGACAGTAACTTGACTGTTTTTTTTCGACGTATTTTATTCCCCTTGTTACACTTTCTTTAATACTTTTCCGCCTTAATAACACATTCTTTCTGAAGAAAAAAACAACCCCTATCTATTACGGTTTAAAATATACAGCTCTTTCAAGTTGTTGACGGACAGCGAAGGTATATTGATAGGGACCGTTGGACTCCCTTCGACACCGACTTTCACATTTATAATAGTAGTGTGACATTCTTCAGCACCAGCAGCTCACGGGCTGGTCCCTCAGCGGCAACTACTCAAAAGTCGAACTCGAGACCCGGCCGGCGTCCTTCTTGGAGCCCTCTCAGGCGTCGCATGGGGCCTTCTTCAACAAGTTAATGACCAGGGACAAAATCTGCGCAGGATTGTGGCCTCTAGGTACACGCTTACTAAACTTATCAGCAGAAACAGGATCCACCACTGGATACCTATAGATTTTCCCTCGACCTTGATCAAATCGATGGTCCAGTGTAAATGGTAATCTAAAATGTAATTCCAGGCTTGGCGCTGTGCAGGGGCGACAACGGGGCTGGACTCACCCACCACTCCTATATCAACAACTCAACCCTCGTTCCCTTCCTCTACGCTGTAGCGTCCACCATGCAGGGACTCACCGATAAATGCAAAGTGCCCATGTACGCGCCTGCTATTTTTACAGTCATAAGATCTCATAAGGAATTTCTGAGGGAAAATGTACAAGGCTTGGAGAAGGAGTGCATAGAAGTGTATGTGATACGTAAACAGAGAGGCCAAATGAAACAAAGCCATCCAAAGAAAAACGCCAGCCGTGTCATAACGCCTGTGAGTAGTCCAAGTGAACGTAGTTAGCGGGGCTAGACAAGTTGCCATCAAATACAAACGCTAGCGTTTGGTGATCGGGTTACCTTTGTTTCGGCGAAATGTGTTTGCCAAATGTATCGTTTCCCATCTTTTCATTTGCCAACCAGCTTTGTTTTCTGTAACCGGAAATAATTCAGGATTTTATTAAAACTAATCTAACCTATAGGGTTCTACACGATGGTACTGAAATAAATTCTGAAAAAAATATGTAACATTGGGTTGGCAAATGAAAAAGTTGGGAAATGATACATTTGGCAAACATATTTTTGCCAAACGGCAGGCTCCCTTGGTGATCACTGCCGCTTTGCGTTGTCATAGAAAAATGTACGGAATTGACGTACACCTAACTTTTATCATTTTTGACAACGCATGTCGAGTGATATATCACGTGACTTACGTCTACTTGTCTAGCCCCACTGGGCCTCTATTCTTCTGCGAAAACCATATCCATTGAGGTGTTATCATATTGTTTTTAACTCGACCGCCATTACTGTTACAAGTAAATAAGAGCTATCGTAGTGTTGACAGAACGATAACATGTCAAGCGCAATATGTGCGACCTTATTGTCGATGGCGCTTCCGCCATTATTAACGATGCTCCGATATAAATACAACGTCGCGTGACGCAGTGCGGCGTTAGCGCCATCGAAAATAAGGTCCCTTTTCATAGATAACGCCTCATATGGTGTTACCAAGTAGCATAGACGCACTGTATCACTGTTAGACTGTAACCGACATTATGTCTATCCTTGTCTATCCTTGTCTATCTCTAAGTAATATAAAACAAGGCTTCGGTTATTTCAAAATGAATGCGAATTAATATCTCTCTACTTTTTTCGATAAACTACTACCTACTGCCTACTCTAGGACCCTATTCTTATTCTATGTGATACCCTAATTGACTGACATTGAAATTCACTGTCAGTTATGTTAAAAGGAAAATCGTCCACTTGAAATTACCATTCTGAAGTTAGATCAAAACTTGGATACTAATGTATCCAAAGTGAATTTAGTCGAAATGTAATTGTGCTTTACAATATTTATAGCCAAAGGAGATTAACCATCTTTGTATGGGAGTTGGACCAAGTGCTGCCCAGAATGAACAAATAGTGCATTAGGGTGATGGAACCAGTAATGGACAAGGCACCAATAATGGACACTTGATTCTTATTTTACAGAAAATAAGGGTTATTCATTTGTTTTGCAACAATCAATTAAGGACCGTATGAAATTTGAATTATCAGCTAAATGTGTCCATCATTGGTGCCGTCACCCTACGTTCCTTAGGCTAACACAACACTGAGAATTTAATCATCAATCAAATCAATTGAATAGTACATTACTGAAGGTGTTTTTCCACAGGCGGCGAGAGGCTAGACGAGGCGGGACGAGAATTGAAATTTGTATTGAAAAATCGCGCAACCTCATCGCGCGCGCGGTGGAAATGGGTGTTTTAATACGAATAAAAATTCTCGCGCCACCTCGTCTCGTCTCGCGTCGCCGGTGGAAAAGCACCTTGACTTATTGTCGTCATCGTTGTTGATAATAATTCTATCGAAGAATAGAGCAGGGTGCCTAAAAGGTGCCTAGGTGCCTAGCCCACCCTAAAAACTAAATTAGGCATATATATTATAACGTGCGCACAACAGCGAATTGTTCCTAGGTTCATCAACAACATCTATAGTTGTCAGTGGCGTTGTGGCCATGAAAACTTGTGACCACATTAGGCGTTGTTGGCGCTCAAAGGGTCCATTTGTTAATTGCTCACTGAAAAACTAAAAGAGCAAATTAAAAACGACAAAACGAAAGCTTTTGTTCCTTTTTTATTCTTCCCCGACCAATTTTGAAAATATGTGTTTTTTCTAATTGATAGTAACGTAACGTTTTCACTTCTGGGCAGCATTTTGTCCAAACTTTCTTATGTCCTTTATTTTCTTCATATTTAGCCCAAATTTTTGTCCAAACTTTCTTATGTCCTTTATTTTCTTCATATTTAGCCCAAATTGAATTTTGTCTATTATAAACGAGGTGGAAATTGAAAGCAGCACAAAGTCTATGAAGTCTGTCGAATTAATTAATTCAGATTAAGATCAAAATTTATGCAACTTCAATGTGCCGTTTGTATGATGTTTCAGGAGGGACGTATTTACGATTGGTCATATTTCTGAGTGGACGTAAATACAAATGGACATATTTCTTTCAACTTAAATCACATTGGACAATTTTACTATGGGACATGTTCTATTTAGATGTTATTTAAGTTGGACAATTTATCTTGTCGATGTACAGTCACGAGATTTAATTTGGGAACCTTAGGTCCAAAGTCAATCTGAAATTCTACAACAATAAGGTTGAGTTACCTAAACGTTACAAATGACTTGACATCTCTAATGACATTGACGACTTTAAGTAGGGTAGACCGGGGGCAATAGAACCATTTTAGAAATAAAGAGTTGTAACTCAGAATCTAAAGCTACCACGTAAAAATCGCTTAGGATATAACATTCTAGTCTAACTGGTTATCAGAATCTAGAAAATAATTTTCATTTGATCGCATCAGAATGGTGCAAATTGAGTTTTTGTTCATGTAGTCCTTGTGTTACAATTGACCCCCAGTACGGGTCAATTGTACCAGAAAAACAGAGGTAAATAGAACCCAAAGTAATGTACTAATCAAACAGTATTTATTGTTAATTTCTTAATACGAATAAGTCTGTTACATTACATTAGTTTTAATTATAGAGATTCGTATTTAGACTAGACAAAGCTAGCATTTCAGTTTTACTAAACGTAACATAATATTCTCCAAGTTTTTAAAACATAATTATGTCGACTTATTAAAAAACCACTTATGGGTGCTCATAGCACGTACAAGTCAAGCAATAACAACAACTCAATACAACACAAATATCGAATAATTTAACAATTACTAATCCCATACAGTTACAATTGACCCCTGGTACAATCAACGCCATGCTTGAAAACAAATTATTTTTAAAGAATACTACTGAAAGGAATGACATTGCGGGTATTATAATTAGAGTTAGGACTTTTGGTGGCAAATCGTGGTAGGTACTAGAATCCATGGAGGCGTTATTTCCTATTTATTATAAAACATACCACTTTGATTTTGTTTAGAGCTTTAGTATTTAAATTTTTCTAAATTCATTTATTCAATAAACTGCTACACCAATTTAAATGAATTTTGGTATGGAGGATATATCTGCTGTGGAAGCGTTACAAAAACGCAAAATATTACCTAGTAGGTATGACCGTATGATGGAATAACCGAACTAAAAATGTATTTAGTTCATTTTGAAATATGACCATACTGAAGGTCAAAATCAAAGTGTCAATGTATTATAATAATTAGGAAATAGCGACTCCATGGATTCTAGAACCACGGTATGCCACCAAAATCCTAACCCTAATTATAATTTATATACATCCCGAAGTAGCAAAATGAATCGTAGGAATGAATCATAGGTATAAATTAAAATACCCGAGATGTAACTTGTTACAAAAATAATTTGTTTAAATTGTCTTATTATTAAAACTCTGGGTCAATTGTAGCACGGGGTCAATAGTAACGTTACAATTGACCCCGTATGGTGTGGTACAATTGTCCTTTTTTACTCGCACTCACTAAACTTCACAAATCTCGATTTCTAAGTATAACTGACCCCCACACTATGGCACATTACAAACTTTAATAACTAGAGAATCACAATTTAGTTAAACTTTCACACTACGACTATTTAATTGTAATCAGTAGTAAAAAATGAAAATCGTAGATACCTACTTTGGTCAGTCAAAAATACAAATTATCGTCTAAGTCGTGCGGTTCGCGCGCCAGCGAGTGGCCGGCTAGTGAGCAGTTCGAGAAACGCTCAAGGCACACTCGTGTATACAAAGACATACATATTTCGATGTAGTTGCAGAGATATAGGCGATGGTACTATTGCCCCGTGGTACTATTGACCCCGGTCTACCCTATATTTTTCTTTAAATGGGTCCTAAATTAACGCTCGTGACCGTATTTCATTTTTTTTTTCTGATTTGACGTATAATTTCGAGTCGTCGATTTTCCTTTTAATCCAAATGACATTAAATCGAATCGGAGCCTACTTAATTGAACTTCCGTCAAATTTTCACTGAGTACAGTCCACAAGAAAGAAATATAATGTCTAACGAGATAAAAGTAAAAACGTATAGTTGCATTAATGTCTTTTACGTAACACCTGGCCGTAATGTGAGTTTTATCGCACGCTGCGCGCACGGTAAAACTCGCATTGTGGCCAGGTGAAGACGTAAAATTGTGTACTCATCACGGGCAGTAAAAAAGAAAGCCCTCTATCGCATATTTACAACCCTCGCCTACGGCTCGGGTCTCGAATACCTGCGATTTCGGGCTATCTTTCTTTTACAGCCCTTGTTAAGTAATATACTATATTTTCTAGGCCTCATCGAGCTCAAAAGCTCGGAAGCTACCAACAAAGAACAACCAGACGAGAGTAAGATTTAAACATACCTAATCTTGAGACCTAGGTATTAAGTATGTAAATACTTGTAACAGGAGAACCCGCTCTTCCAAATACAATGGGCTTAACAAACTTCCTATAGTTAGAACATTTGCATTTCAATTTAAAACTAGAAAGACAAAGAGGATAGAAATCTATCTATATATATATATATATATATATATATATATATATATATATAAAAGGCAATGTCCCGGATGACTGACTCAGCAACACCCAGACCAAACCGCTGAAGATAAAGAAGGGATTTATCGAAATTCAACCCCTAAGGGTATGAAAGGGGGTTGCAAAGGTTGTATGTTAAAAAATACTTTTATGGTCAAATTTACTTGAAACTTGGTAGAAATGCTCTTCAATCCAAATAATGAGACACATATTTCAGCGATTACTAACATTCAACCCTAGAGGGATGAAAGGGGTTGCAAAGTTTGTATAAGAAAAAATACTTTTATGATCAAATTTCTTGAAACTTGGTAGAAAGGCTCTTCAATGCAAATGACGAGACACGTATTTCAGCGATTACTTAAATTCAACCCCTTGAGGGATGAAAGGGAGTTGCAAAGTTTGTACGGGAAGAAATACTTTTATGGTCAAATTTTCTAGAAAATAGGTAGAAATGCTCTTCAATGCAAAAAATTACACAAGTATTTCAGCGATTACTAACATTCAACCCCTAGAGGGATGAAAGGGGGTTGCAAAGTTTGTTTGGGAAGAAATATTTTTGTGGTCTGATTTATTTATAAATTGGTAGAAATTCTCCTCAACGCAAATAATCCACCTATATATATAAATCTAATATATAGCTTTCGGAGATTCAGGAAAACCTACCTCTAAATAGGGGGGGTAGAAAATTGTATGGTATATATTTTTGAAGTGAGAAACGTGGAAAATGTTGTAAGGGCTGTAATTAATTATAATGAAATGTTAAATTAAAAATACCTATTGCTTTCGGCGATTTTGGAATAACTTACGGGTAAATTGGCTGTAGAAGTTTGTATGGGATTTTGGTAATTTTTGTAAGAAAAAACGAAGAAATATATATTTAGGCTACTGTTTTTATAAATAAAAAAAAATACTTTCGGCGATTTAGGAAAAACTGTCCCAAGGTCGTAAAATGGGGGGCAGAAGTTTGTATGGCTCTTTGGTCATTTTTGAAGTGAGAAATGTGAAAATTGGTATTTTTACATACAAACTAGTTTAAAAAAAAGCCCTTAACTGTGTGAAAAGCTGGTTAAAGTTTGTATGTGAGTTTTTTTTAGCCAGGTACATGAATAATAGCATCAGAAAAAGTGTAACCTTCAGCGTTTTTAAACATTTGCGCCTTAAAGGAAAAGTAAGTTAAAAGCCAACCCATTATCATTAAAAAATACCCAACTTTTGTTGTTTTAAAGGTTGGAGCCATAAAATTAAAGCTTATGTAGACCGCGTACTTAAAATTCACGATCAAGACTTTAAAAAAAAACCTTTGATGGTGATGTAAAATATATCTGTACCTTTAATAAAATTTCTGACTCTCCGCAGACGAAGTCAGGGGGGAAAGCTAGTAGTTTATAATTAAATTAATTAATTAAATAAATTTAATAAATTTAATGAATTTAATAAATTTAATAAATTTATAAGATAATTAATGATATCCCTAAGTTAATTTAATTTAATTTAATATTTGTGATCTCTTAATTTAAGAATGTATGTGGGTAGGAGTTTAAGTGCGTGTATAATTTATAGAAGCTTAGCTTAGCTTATTAAGTTAAGTTCAGTAGTAATTATATTACGTTATATTATATGTATTATACTATATAGGTATTTCATTTATATATCGTATTTTATTTTATTTTGATTTTGTCAGTAGTGTACATATTTATTTATAATTATTGATATTATTATTTTTATGGTTTATTTTTTATGCAATTACGTACTGACCATGAATGACAATGTACATAAATAGGTAATCCTAGCCGAATAAAGAATTATGAATTATTATGAATTATAATAAATAATGTAAGTATTCCTCATTTTTTTTATTTGTAACTTTGGCAGTTTTACAACGTTTTTTTTTCGGTGTCAGTTTGGAGGAACTTGTTAGAAATATTAATTTCTTTATGTAACATGTTGATCAAATGTAGATGATTTAATTTGTATATTAACGAACTCTACCTCAGTGAGTTGTAGGTTCAATAACGTTAAAAGGATGAAATCAGTTACTGTTTGAAACAAACATGTCAGCGAGGCTCACTGGGAGGCGAGGTGTAAAATTTAAAGTATGGCAATGGTATGGCCACATGATACCTATGGCGAAACTAAGTCAGGGCAAGTTTTTGAAAAAATGCGAGAAAGTAGAAGGATTTTTAAGTCTCGTTTAAAATAGTGTCAGAGAAACGAGGAGCAAATAAAATTTGACATTGCGGCACGCCATTTTAAGGGAGATTTTACGAACCTTTGGATGTCTACTGCTAAATAGCAAGCCCAGCCGCCCTGTGAGTATCGATGGCATTCGTAATCACAAATCACGAATCACTGCTGGGGTCATCAGTGTCATCAGGTGCATGTGGTCAGGGGTTTACTAGATTTACAGCTAAAGAAGTTAGTACCGTTATAAATCAATGTCAAGAGGTAAATCTCCAGGCCACGATGGTCTCAGTATCGAGCACCTTCAGCATACGGGGCCACATTTTGTGTGGGACATTCGTACATGCCAGCTGATTTGTTGAGGACTGTGGTGGTGCCCATAGGGAAAAACAAAACTGGTGATATTAGCGATAAGAATGACTAAAGGCCGATTTCACTGGCTTCCATTATCGCTAAAGTGTTTGACAGTCATTTGGAAAGGATGGATGAAAGAAGATTGACGAAAGAGATATACAGAGCCAAAGTGAGTGGAAGGGTCGGAAGGGGCCGCCCTAGGCGTACTTTTTCGAATGAAATCGGAGAAATACTGGAAAAGGGCCGAATTTTAAGTACCCGAAACCGACGTGCATTACTCGATGTATGAATGTGGAAGAAGCGAAAGAGATTTGTCAAGATCGTAGCAGGTGGAAAGAAGTGGTCTCTGGCTACCCCTCTGGGCGTGATTTAATGTATGTATGTATGTATATTTGACATTCTGCTGAACTCCCAATTAGATCAACATGTACAACTTCATGATAATCAATTTGGCTTCGGATTGGGCTTATCAACAGAAAGTGCTATCTTGGCTTGAAGCAGACTGTTAAATACTATACTGGATCTATCTAAGGCATTTGATCTGTTGTGTTATGACATATTATGGCAGAAACTTGAAGACATGAATGTGCCAACAGCCCTACATAATCTTTTTAAGTCCTGGTATCAAAATCAAATAAATGTAGTCAGATGGGCTGGGTCGTACTCTGATCCGAAAAGGTTGCAATGCGAAGTGAGGTAGGGAGGGTTGACCTCACCCAATCTTTTCAACCTGTACGTGAACGTGCTGATTGACGAGCTCAGCAGCATCCATGTCGGCTGCTATATTGACTTGATTGATTGATTGAATAAGCTATGCAGACGACATGGTGCTGCTGAGTGCCTCTTCATGCGGCCTGGTCAAGATGATAAGTATCTGTGAAAAGTACGCTGCGAGTCACGGTCTCAGATATAATGCCACTAAAAGTCAGTGTATGGTCTTTAAGGTTACAAATAAAGGTTTACCGGATGTCCCTCCTATCAGATTAAATGGTATACAACTAAAGATAGTGACGCAGTTTAAATATCTTGGACATGTGGTGACGTCTGATCTTAGGGACGATGCAGATATCGAGCGTGAATGCAGAGCATTGTCGGTAAGGGGAAACATGATCGCTCGCAGGTTCGCTCAATGTTCCATTGAGGTCAAGGTCATGCATTCAGGTTGCTGATGGGCGGTCTATTCCGGCTAGTTCCATTATTAGTTCCATTGATGGAACTAGTTGGACTTTTTTTTCATAGTAGTTACATTCAACGAAGAGGGTTTCCTTAATGGAACTACCTGTACTTTTTTTCCAAGTAGTTACATTAATAATAAATTAAACTCTGCATTATTATTGTAACTACTTGGAAAAAAGATCCAGGTAGTTCCATTAAGGAAACTCTCATCGTTGAATGTAACTACTGGGGAAAAAAAGTCCAACTAGTTTCATCAATGGAACTAATAATGGAACCAGTCGGAATAGAACGATGGGGCAGCCCCGATACTGCAGCGCCTCAGGGATGTTCGCAGAAGCATGGGTGGACTGCTTTCACGCCACTATGCGCAAGCGCAGCACGTCCCTGGTGCGCAGGGTTCGGGGCAGCGCCAATAGCATCATGAGCATGATGGCCGGTAGGATCGGCTGCTTATACGTGAACCATTGTTCTATGGCTCAAATAAACAGAAAATGTGTGTATTTATTTGAAGTTTATTTAGTGTGAATATTTAGTTCTTTATTTTATCTTTATTGCACAGAAATACGTACAAATGGCGGACCTAATGCCTAATGGCGTTCTCTACCAGTCGACCAGAGAATGATACAGAAATTTACATAGAGGGTGCACGGAAAAAGAAGACCGACAGAGATCTAAAAACTTAAAACATAATTACTTATCCTAATTATTGCTAATACTTCCTACTATAAATATAATAATAGGTACTTATACATACAAATAGTAAGTGTATGTGTGTAGTGTATGTGTGTATATGTATTTATTATTATATCGCACTATACATTATTTAAGGTCAGGTTCTTGAGTGGCGTCCGCGGATCGGGAGACGAACTGTAGGTAGGCCTCCAACAAGATGGAGTGACGACCTTTTAAAGATCGCGGGAACGCGGTGGATGCGAAAAGCACAAGGACCGGTCTGAGTGGAGAGCCTTGGGGGAGGCCTATGTCCAGCAGTGGACGTCTTTCGGCTGACATGATGATACATTATTTAAACGACAAATACTGGAAACACTAAATCATAATGAATATGAATACCTACCTATTCCAAAATATTGTCATCTCTATTATCAAACATTTATTTACTGCTCCGAAGGTTCTCGATGTTGGCGCTTAATTACATACAAAACGCTAATATTGTGTGGCCCGACTCGTAACTGACTGTTTTTTATTTATCTCAATCTCTGGACTTCTTTTCAGGGTTCCGTACCAAAATTGTAAAAAAGAAAGCCTTATGGTGAGACTTCGAGACGGTGTCACAGCAACCACTAAATACTGAACCAAACAAATTAAAATTTGGCATAGCATGTAACTTACTTGCGCGCATGTATTAATTTATAAAAAAAGTATTTTTACAGTAATTGGAAATGGGGGTTAAAAATTAAATTAAAACTATAACTATGGGCTATTTTAAGTCACACCTTATTGAACCCGCTTTACGTTCGAACGTTCTGCACTACGTTCGATTAGACAAAAGTGATCGTACGATTTTTATTGATCGCTAATTTTTTTCACTAAAGGACCCATAACGACCTCAAAGAACTGAATCTGATAAGCAACCAGCTCTAGCCATCCAGACAACAGACAATGCGACGCTAGTGACACCGTTGGGCGTGCGCGCGGGCGTCGACAACAACACCGCCCAACTACCTATTTTAATTTGGCATAATTGATTTCACATAGTTTGTATTGGCATAATACACACAGTCGCGTACAGTCGCATAGTAATACTTTGGCCTACTAGACTGATTGGCATATTGCGCTTTTAGAATAATTGTCGTTGTACTAATTTGTATTCGACTAATATACATTATGCATATTATTGTTTGGGCTAATAATTATTTGTTATATCTTTTATTAACCATAATTTAGGCTATGTTACTAGGCTAGATTAGGTTAGGTTAGGTTAGGTTAAGGTTAGTATAAAGCGCCTAAATGACGTAGAATAGTCGACCTCTTTGGCAACTTTTGTGCATTTTGAGTCGTCAAACTGGTTCGCTAAATAAAAAATCTATTTCAGTGACGAGATAGAGAGGAGAAAAAAGACAGTACAATTTAAAAAAAACGTGGCTAAAATAATTTTAACCGGCATGATATTGGCTATATTATTTGTTAAATATGTTCAAACAATCTAATTTAAATACACTTTAAACACACACTTACTTACACAATCATATACATATATACCAGTTGTTCCTGTGCCCACTTCGTTGGGCAAAAACATTTTTTGGGTTAATATACTTATAGCCTATTCACTCACAAATAACGTGGCTTTCTATTAGTAAAAGAATTTTCGAAATCGTTTCAGTAGATCAAGAGATTACCCCCTACAACGTCTCAAACTTTACCTCTTTATAATATTAGTAATACTTAGATATGTAAACACACACGCACTTGCACTCGAACACTCATGAATTCGCACACACATTTCACTCACACGCAAGGTTACAATAGCCCGTCATATATTGATCTCTGAGGCTCTACTCTGAAAATCGAAATTCGAAGTTACGTTAGCTCCATTCCTGTCAGTCGTCATTCGAAACTAAATCGAGAGAAAGGGATGGAGCTAACGTAACTTTGAACTTCGATTTTCAAAGTAGGGCCTCTGATCTCATACCAAGTTTACACGATGAAAATTTTGCGGTGCTAGGAATAAATCACCGTGCAAACAGATTCCGCGCAAATTTTTGCGGCGCCAGCGCTAGCACGGAATAGGGCACGCGTCTATTTATTGGCGGCGAGATTTAGGCGCCGCAAAATTGACATCGTGTAAACTTATCTTCAAACATCGTCTACGTCAGGTTAAGTTGTTGTAAATTTATGTTAAAAAAATACAAGATCTAAAAAAGGATTTATTATATACAGAACACTAGTGTTGTATTTGTCTTAATATTTTAACCACTGTTTAGAAAAAGTAGCTCAATAGAATCAGTCCAAATGGAAAGTGATTGAGTGATTTTAATTATTTATTATTTTACAGATATATAAGGACACATCACGGCCTCGAAGCCCTGAAGCTCGGAACCAACCAGGGCCGGCCATCCTCGCTGCAGCAGATAATGCGGCGCTAGTGATACCGCTGCGCGTGCGCGCGGGCGTCGACAACGGCACCGTCCAACTACCCGAGGCGTCCGCCAGCAACCGCACTCATAATGTGACGCAGAATGCGGTAAAATGGAACAAAGTTTACGCGATGACAATTTTGCGGCCATCATCAATAAAGCCCGCGTAAAAAGCGACGCGCCAGCGGTAGCACGGACTAGGGCACGCGTTTATTTATTGGCGGCGAGATTTTGGCATCGTGTAAACTTACCTTCAAACATGGTCTACTGGTCCGAAAACTTTAGGTTGTTTTATTTTTTATGCTTAATATTTGTAAGAAGTAAAGAAGGTTTTATTCTTATGTATACAGAACGCTAGTATTGTATTTCTCTTTATACTTGAACCTAGTTTTAGAAAACGTAGCTCACTAGAATTTATCCTAATTGACTGTACAAAATAAAACAATATCTTATATTTAGAATGGAATAGAAAGAATAGAAAATATTTTATTATTTTAAGGACACATCACGGCCTCGAAGTCCTGAAGCTGTGAACCAACCAGGGCCGGCCGTCCTCGCTGCAGCAGATAATGCGGCGCTAGTGATACCGCTGCGCGTGCGCGCGGGCGTCGACAACGGCACCGTCCAACTACCCGAGGCGTCCGCCAGCAACCGCACTCATAATGTGACGCAGAATGCGGTAAAATGGAACAAAGTTTACGCGATGACAATTTTGCGGCCACCAGCAATAAAGCACCGCGTAAAAAGCGACGCGCCAGCGGTAGCACGGACTAGGGCACGCGTTTATTTATTGGCGGCGAGATTTTGGCATCGTGTAAACTTACCTTCAAACATGGTCTACTGGTCCGAAGACTTTAGGTTGTTTTATTTTTTATGCTTAAAATTTGTAAGAAGTAAAGAAGGTTTTATTATTATGTATACAGAACGCTAGTATTGTATTTGTCTTTATACTTGAACCTAGTTTTAGAAAACGTAGCTCACTAGAATTTATCCTAATTGACCGTACAAAAAAAAACAATATCTTATATTTAGAATGGAATAGAAAGAATAGAAAATATTTTATTATTTAAGGACACATCACGGCCTCGAAGTCCTGAAGCTGTGAACCAACCAGGGCCGGCCGTCCTCGCTGCAGCAGATAATGCGGCGCTAGTGATACCGCTGCGCGTGCGCGCGGGCTTCGACAACGGCACCGTCCAACTACCCGAGGCGTCCGCCAGCAACCGCACTCATAATGTGACGCAGAATGCGGTAAAATGAAACAAAGTTTACACGATGACAATTTTACGGCCGCCAGAAATAAAACACCTCGTAAAAAGCGACGCGACAGCGCTAGCACGGAATAGGGCACGCGTTTATTTATTGGCGGCGAGATTTTGGCATCGTGTAAACTTACCTTCTAACATTGTCTACTGGTCCGAAGATTTTAGGTTGTTTTATTTTTCATTTATAAAATTTTATAAGATATAAAGAAGGTTTTGTTTTTATGTATGCAGAACGCAATTATTGTATTTATCTTAATAGTTGAACCTCTTTTTAGAAAACATAGCTCACTAGAATTTATCCAAATTGACCCTACAAAAAAACAATATCTTATATCTAAGGACCCATCACAGCCCCGAAGCCCTGAAGCTGTGAAGCAACCAGCGCCGGCCGTCCTGGCTGCAGCAGATAATGCGATGCTAGCGACACCGCTGCGCGTGAGCGCGGGCGTCGACAACGGCACCGTCCAACTACCCGAGGCGTCCGCTAGCAACCTCACTCATAATGTGACGCAGAATGCGGTAAAATGAAACGAAGTTTACACGATGACAATTTTGCGTCCGCCAGAAATAAAACACCTCGTAAAAAGCGACGCGACAGCGCTAGCACGGAATAGGGCACGCGTTTATTCATTGGCGGCGAGATTTTGGGGCCAAAAATTGACATTGTGTTAACTTACTTTCAAACATTGTCTACTGGTCCAAAGACTTTAGGTTGTTTTATTTTTTATGCTTAAAATTTTGTAAGAAGTAAAGAAGGTTTTATTATTATGTATACAGAACGCTAGTATTGTATTTGTCTTTATACTTGAGCCTAGTTTTAGAAAACGTAGCTCACTAGAATTTATCCTAATGGACCGTACAAAAAAAAACAAAATATCTTATATTTAGAATAGAATAGAAAGAATAGAAAACATTTTATTATTTAAGGACCCATCACAGCCCAGAAGCCCTGATTCTGTGAAGCAACCAGCGCCGACCGTCCTGACTGCAGCAGATAATGCGATGCTAGCGACACCGCTGCGCGTGCGCGCGGGCTTCGACAACGGCACCGTCCAACTACCCGAGGCGTCCGCCAGCAACCGCACTCATAATGTGACGCAGAATGCGGTAAAATGGAACAAAGTTTACACGATGACAATTTTACGGCCGCCAGAAATAAAACACCTCATAAAAAGCGACGCGACAGCGCTAGCACGGAATGGGGCACGCGTTTATTTATTGGCGGCGAGATTTTGGCGCCGAAAAATTGTCATAGTGTTAACTTACTTTCAAACATTGTCTACTGGTCCAAAGACTTTAGGTTGTTTTATTTTTTAAGTTTAAAATTTTGAAAGAAGTAAAGAAGGTTTTATTATTATGTATACAGAACGCTAGTATTGTATTTGTCTTTATACTTGAACCTAGTTTTAGAAAACGTAGCTCACTGGAATTTATCCTAATTGACTCTACAAAAAATAACTTATATTTAAGGACCCATCACAGCCCCGAAGCCCTGAAGCTGTGAAGCAACCAGCGCCGGCCGTCCTGGCTGCAGCAGATAATGCGACGCTAGCGACATCGCTGCGCGTGAGCGCGGGCGTCGACAACGGCACCGTCCAACTACCCGAGGCGTCCGCTAGCAACCTCACTCATAATGTGACGCAGAATGCGGTAAAATGAAACAAAGTTTACACGATGACAATTTTGCGTCCGCCAGAAATAAAACACCTCGTAAAAAGCGACGCGACAGCGCTAGCACGGAATAGGGCACGCGTTTATTCATTGGCGGCGAGATTTTGGGGCCAAAAATTGACATTGTGTTAACTTACTTTCAAACATTGTCTACTGGTCCAAAGACTTTAGGTTGTTTTATTTTTTATGCTTAAAATTTTGTAAGAAGTAAAGAAGGTTTTATTATTATGTATACAGAACGCTAGTATTGTATTTGTCTTTATACTTGAACCTAGTTTTAGAAAACGTAGCTCACTAGAATTTATCCTAATGGACCGTACAAAAAAAACAAAATATCTTATATTTAGAATAGAATAGAAAGAATAGAAAACATTTTATTATTTAAGGACCCATCACAGCCCGCAGGGCACGCGTTTATTTATTGGCGGCGAGTTTTTGGCATCGTGTAAACTTACCTTCAAACATTGTCTACTGGTCCAAAGACTTTAGGTTGTTTTATTTTTTAAGTTTAAAATTTTGTAAGAAGTAAAGAAGGTTTTATTATTATGTATACAGAACGCTAGTATTATATTTGTCTTTATACTTGAACCTAGTTTTAGAAAACGTAGCTCACTGGAATTTATCCTAATTGACTCTACATAAAAAAACTTATATTTAAGGACCCATCACAGCCCCGAAGCCCTGAAGCTGTGAAGCAACCAGCGCCGGCCGTCCTGGCTGCAGCAGATAATGCGACGCTAGCGACACCGCTGCGCATGCGCGCGGGCATCGACAACGGCACCGTCCAACTACCCGAGGCGTCCGCCAGCAACCGCACTCATAATGAGACGCAGAATGCGGTAAAATGAAACAAAGTTTACACGATGACAATTTTGCGACCGCCAGAAATAAAACACCTCTTAAAAAGCGACGCCAGCGCTAGCACGGAATAGGGCACGCGTTTATTTATTGGCGGCGAGATTTTGGCATCGTGTAAACTTACCTTCAAACATTGTCTACTGGTCCGAAGACTTTAGGTTGTTTTATTTTTTATGCTTAAAATTTTGTAAGAAGTAAAGAAGGTTTTATTATTATGTATACAGAACGCTTGTATTGTATTTGTCTTTATACTTGAACCTAGTTTTAGAAAACGTAGCTCACTAGAATTTATCCTAATGGACCGTACAAAAAAAACAATATCTTATATTTAGAATAGAATAGAAAGAATAGAAAACATTTTATTATTTAAGGACCCATCACAGCCCAGAAGCCCTGAAGCTGTGAAGCAACCAGCGCCGACCGTCCTGACTGCAGCAGATAATGCGACTCTAGCGACACTGCTGCGCGTGCGCGCGGGCTTCGACAACGGCACCGTCCAACTACCCGAGGCGTCCGCCAGCAACCGCACTCATAATGTGACGCAGAATGCGGTAAAATGGAACAAAGTTTACACGATGACAATTTTACGGCCGCCAGAAATAAAACACCTCGTAAAAAGCGACGCGACAGCGCTAGCACGGAATAGGGCACGCGTTTATTTATTGGCGGCCGGATTTTGGCGCCGAAAAATTGTCATAGTGTTAACTTACTTTCAAACATTGTCTACTGGTCCAAAGACTTTAGGTTGTTTTATTTTTTAAGTTTAAAATTTTGTAAGAAGTAAAGAAGGTTTTATTATTATGTATACAGAACGCTAGTATTATATTTGTCTTTATACTTGAACCTAGTTTTAGAAAACGTAGCTCACTGGAATTTATCCTAATTGACTCTACGAAAAAAAAACTTATATTTAAGGACCCATCACAGCCCCGAAGCCCTGAAGCTGTGAAGCAACCAGCGCCGGCCGTCCTAGCTGCAGCAGATAATGCGACGCTAGCGACACCGGTGCGCGTTCGCGCGGTCGTCTACAACGGCACCGTCCAACTACCCGAGGCATCCGCCAGCAACCGCACTCATAATGTGACGCAGAATGCGGTAAAATGGAACAAAAGTAGAATTTTTATTCATGCTACCTTGTTTCACAGATTCAATGTTGCCACATATGAAATAAATGTCGATCTTTAAAATCTATAGTTATACCGTCCAAATTGTGTAAATTACCATCTGCAATACCCAATGTTACATATTAAATAATTTCGATACATTTATTATATTAATTTTATAGTACTGGTATCTCATCACATTCGGTATCTCAAGTCATCAACTTTTTAATACCAGTACGAACAGCGCCTCCCATACTGTGGCAACATTTGTGCATTTTGAGTTGAAAAACTGGTTCGCTAAATAAAAAATCTATTTTAGTGACGAGACAGAGAGAGAGAGGAGAGAAACGTAAATATAATTTATACCACCATGTTTGGCCTTAAATCTTGTCCCTAGAGATATTGGCCATATTGTGTGTGCACTTATGTTTAAAAAAACAAATCTAAACATACTTTAAGCTCACATTAACTTACACAAACACATAATATGTATACACACACGCGCATGCACTCGAACATACATTTCACACACACACGCAATGTTACAATAGCCCGTCATATATTGAAATCTGATCGCATGCCATGTTAACACGATGACAATTTTACGATGACAATAAAGCTCTGTGCAAACATATTCCGCGCCATATTTTTGCGACGCGCCAGCGCTAGCACGGAATAGGGCACGCGTCTATTTATTGGCGGCGAGATTTAGGCGCCGCAAAATTGACATCGTGTAAATGTATCTTCAACATCGTCTACATCGGATTAGGTTGTTTTATTTCTTTATGTTAAAAAATATACGATCTAAAGAATGTTTTATTATTATGTATACAGAACGGTAGTATTGTATATGTCTTACTATTTTAACCACTTTTTAGAAAAATTAACTCACTAGAATCAATCCTAATGGAACCTGCAAGACAAAAGTGATTGAGTGATTTTAATTATTTATTATTTCACTGTTATTTAAGGACCCATCAGGGCCTCGAAGCCCTGAAGCTTTAAAGCAACCAGCGCCAGCCGTGCCAGCTGCAGCACATGATTCGAACCAAGCGATAACGCTGCGCGTGCGCGCAGCCGTCGACAACGGCACCGTCCAACTACCCAAGGCGTCCGCCAGCAACCGCACTCATAATGTGACGCAGAATGCGGTAAGTATAATGGATCAAAGTTTACTCGATGACAATTTTGCGGCCGCCAGCAATAAAGCACCGCGTAAACAGTTTCCGCGCCAATTTTTAGGGCACGCGTCTATTTATTGTAGTAAATTATAGCGCTTCCGCAAGTTATGATACGAAACCCTGCTTATGGGAGTCAAACTTGATTTATCACTAAGTCATAAACAATCTAAGAAACTAACAGTGTTATAAAATTTTCGAAATCTGTTTTAATTCGGGTACATCTAACTTGTCAGATTGTCTTGAAATTTTACATACTTATGTAATTGCGATGAAAATTCAATATGATGATGGAAACACGTGGTATTAGAAAGTCCTAGATGGCTAAGGAAGGGGCCTTACAATGGGCAAATTGTCGATTTATATGGCAACCCTCAATGCACACACACACGTAAACGGGCGGTCATTTTGCATGCTTCATTCATGATTAGATTAGACGAGGTTAGGTCCGTATTTTTTTTAGATCCGTTCCTACAGGAAAAAGTTGTGTGGTTTTAATTGTTCAATATTTTATTATAAGGTCACATCACGGCCTCGAAGCCCTGAAGCTGTAAAGCAACAAGCGCCGGCCGTCCCAGCTGCAGCTTATAATGCGACGCTAGCGACACCACTGCGCGTGCGCGCGGGTGTCGACAACGGCACCGTCCAACTACCCGCGGCGTCCGCCAACAACCGCACTCATGATGTACGCAATTTTTTTGTGACGCACCATCGCTGGCTCGGGTGCTCGCATCTACTTACCTCCGCCTGCTTCCCTCACTTCCTCCGTCCCAAATTTTGGTTTGGTGTAAATGCGTCACGCCAGTCACGGGCACGCGTTCATCGAGTGAACTAGGGTGTCTTTAGCGAGAGACTGCTCTGAACACTAGCAGCGTATAAACGACCGTCCAAGATTTTGTAATGCGCTAGCCCTACCACGGAATAAATAGAGCACGCGACTATTTATTGACGGCGAGTTCAAATATTGTATAGTACTGGTTCAAAGGTTGAAGGTTGTTTTAAAAGGTAGCATTGGTACCTGTACAGAACGCTAGTATTGTAATTGACTTTAGATTTTAACCTCTTTTCAGAAAAAGTAGCTCACTAGAATTAATCCTAATTGATGCTACAGGAAAAAGTTGTGTGATTTTAATTACTTATTCAATATTTTATATTTAAGGTCACATCACGGCCTCGAAGCCCTGAAGCTGTAAAGCAACCAGCGCCGGCCGTCCCAGCTGCAGCATATAATGCGACGCTAGCGACACCGCTGCGCGTGCGCGCGGGCGTCGACAACGGCACCGTCCAACTAGCCAAGGCGTCCGCCAGCAACCGCACTCATGATGTACGCCAATTTTTTGTGACGCGCCAGCGCCACTAGAATTAGATGCTACAGGAAAAGTGCTGTGATTTTAATTACTTATTCAATATTTTATATTTAAGGTCAAATCACGGCCTCGAAGCCCTGAAGCTGTAAAGCAACCAGCGCTGGCCGTCCCAGCTGCAGCATATAATGCGACGCTAGCGACACCACTGCGCGTGCGCGCGGGCGTCGACAACGGCACCGTCCAACTACCCAAGGCGTCCGCCAGCAACCGCACTCACGATGTACGCCAATCTTTTGTGACGCGCCAGCGCCACTAGAATTAGATGCTACAGGAAAAGTGCTGTGATATTAATTACTTATTCAATATTTTATATTTAAGGTCAAATCACGGCCTCGAAGCCCTGAAGCTGTAAAGCAACCAGCGCTGGCTGTCCCAGCTGCAGCATATAATGCGACGCTAGCGACACCACTGCGCGTGCGGGCGGGCGTCGACAACGGCACCGTCCAACTACCCAAGGCGTCCGCCAGCAACCGCACTCATGATGTACGCCAATCTTTTGTGACGCGCCAGCGCCACTAGAATTATATGCTACAGGAAAAGTGCTGTGATTTTAATTACTTATTCAATATTTTATATTTAAGGTCAAATCACGGCCTCGAAGCCCTGAAGCTGTAAAGCAACCAGCGCTGGCCGTCCCAGCTGCAGCATATAATGCGACGCTAGCGACACCACTGCGCGTGCGCGCGGGCGTCGACAACGGCACCGTCCAACTTCCCAAGACGTCCGCCAGCAACCGCACTCATGATGTACGCTAATTTTTTGTGACGCGCCAGCGCCACTAGAATTAATCCTAATTGATGCTACAGGAAAAAGTGGTGTGATTTTAATTACTAATTCAATATTTTATATTTAAGGTCAAATCACGGCCTCGAAGCCCTGAAGCTGTAAAGCAACCAGCGCCGGCCGTCCCAGCTGCAGCATATAATGCGACGCTAGCGACACCGCTGCGCGTGCGCGCGGGCGTCGACAACGGCACCGTCCAATTACCCAAGGCGTCCGCCAGCAACCGCACTCATGATGTACGCCAATTTTTTGTGACGCACCAGCGCTACTAGAATTAATCCTAATTTATGCTACAGGAATAGTGGTGTGATTTTAATTACTCACTCAATATTTTACATTTAAGGTCAAATCACGGCCTCGAAGCCCTAAAGCTGTAAAGCAACAAGCGCCGGCCGTCCCAGCTGCAGCATATAATGCGACGCTAGCGACACCACTGCGCGTGCGCGCGGGTGTCGACAACGGCACCGTCCAACTACCCAAGGCGTCGGCCAGCAACCGCACTCATGATGTACGCCAAATTTTTGTGACGCGCCAGCGCCACTAGAATTAGTTGCTACAGGAAAAGTGGTGTGATTTTAATTATTTATTCAATATTTTATATTTAAGGTCAAATCACGGCCTCGAAGCCCTGAAGCTGTAAAGCAACCACTGCCGGCCGTCCCAGCTGCAGCATATAATGCGACGCTAGCGACACCACTGCGCGTGCGCGCGGGTGTCGACAACGGCACCGTCCAACTAACCAAGGCGTCCGCCAGCAGCCGCACTCATGATGTACGCCAATTTTTTGTGACGCGCCAGCGCCACTAGAATTAGATGCTACAGGAAAAGTGCTGTGATTTTAATTACTTATTCAATATTTTATATTTAAGGTCAAATCACGGCCTCGAAGCCCCGAAGCTGTAAAGCAACAAGCGCCGGCCGTCCCTGCTGCAGCATATAATGCGACGCTAGCGACACCACTGCGCGTGCGCGCGGGCGTCGACAACGGCACCGTCCAACTACCCAAGGCGTCCGCCAGCAACCGCATTCATGATGTACGCCAATTTTTGTGACGCGCCAGCGCCACTAGAATAAATCATAATCGATGCTACAGGAAAAAGTGGTGTGATTTTAATTACTTATTCAATATTTTATATTTAAGGTCAAATCACGGCCTCGAAGCCCTGAAGCTGTAAAGCAACCAGCGCCGGCCGTCCCAGCTGCGGCATATAATGCGACGCTAGCGACACCGCTGCGCGTGCGCGCGGGCGTCAACAACGGCACCGTCCAACTAGCCAAGGCGTCCGCCAGGAACCGCACTCATAATGTACGCCAATTTTATGTGACGCGCCAGCGCCACTAGAATTAATCCTAATTGATGCTACAGGAAAAAGTAGTGTGATTTTAATTACTTATTCAATATTTTATATTTAAGGTCAAATCACGGCCTCGAAGCCCCGAAGCTGTAAAGCAACCAGCGCCGGCCGTCCCAGCTGCAGCATATAATGCGACGCTAGCGACACCACTGCGCCTGCGCGCGGGCGTCGACAACGGCACCGTCCAACTACCCAAGGCGTCCGCCAGCAACCGCACTCATGATGTACGCCAATTTTTTGTAACGCGCCAGCGCCACTAGAATTAATCCTAATTGATGCTACAGGAAAAAGAAGTGATATTTTAATTACTTATTCAATATTTTATATTTAAGGTCAAATCACGGCCTCGAAGCCCTGAAGCTGTAAAGCAACCAGCGCCGGCCGTCCCAGCTGCAGCATATAATGCGACGCTAGCGACACCACTGCGCGTGCACGCGGGCGTCGACAACGGCACCGTTCAACTACCCAAAGCGTCCGCCAGCAACCGCACTCATGATGTACGCCAATTTTTTGTGACGCGCCAGCGCCACTAGAATAAATCCTAATCGATGCTACAGGAAAAAGTGGTGTGATTTTAATTACCTATTCAATATTTTATATTTAAGGTCAAATCACGGCCTCGAAGCCCTGAAGCTGTAAAGCAACCAGCGTGGGCGGTCCCAGCTGCAGTATATAATGCGACGCTAGCGACACCGCTGCGCGTGCGCGCGGGCGTCGACAACGGCACCGTCCAACTAGCCAAGGCGTCCGCCAGCAACCGCACTCATGATGTACGCCAATTTTTTGTGACGCGCCAGCGCCACTAGAATAAATCCTAATCGATGCTACAGGAAAAAGTAGTGTGATTTTAATTACTTATTCAATATTTTATATTTAAGGTCAAATCACGGCCTCGAAGCCCTGAAGCTGTAAAGCAACCAGCGTGGGCGGTCCCAGCTGCAGCATATAATGCGACGCTAGCGACACCACTGCGCGTGCGCGAGGGCGTCGACAACGGCACCGTCCAACTACCCAAGGCGTCCGCCAGCAACCGCACTCATGATGTACGCCAATTTTTTGTGACGCGCCAGCGCCACTAGAATTAATCCTAATTGATGCTACAGGAAAAGTGCTGTGATATTAATTACTTATTCAATATTTTATATTTAAGGTCAAATCACGGCCTCGAAGCCCTGAAGCTGTAAAGCAACCAGCGCCGGCCGTCCCAGCTGCAGCATATAATGCGACGCTAGCGACACCGCTGCGCGTGCGCGCAGGCGTCGACAACGGCACCGTCCAACTACCCAAGGCGTCCGCCAGCAACCGCACTCATGATGTACGCCAATTTTTTGTGACGCGCCAGCGCCACTAGAATTAGATGCTACAGGAAAAGTGGTGTGATATTAATTACTTATTCAATATTTTATATTTAAGGTCAAATCACGGCCTCGAAGCCCCGAAGCTGTAAAGCAACCAGCGTTGGCCGTCCCAGCTGCAGCATATAATGCGACGCTAGCAACACCACTGCGCGTGCGCGCGGGCGTCGACAACGGCACCGTCCAACTACCCAAGGCGTCCGCCAGCAACCGCACTCATGATGTACGCCAATTTTTTGTGACGCGCCAGCGCCACCAGAATTAGTCCTAATTGATGCTACAGGAAAAAGTCGTGTGATTTTAATTACTTATTCAATATTTTATATTTAAGGTCAAATCACGGCCTCGAAGCCCCGAAGCTGTAAAGCAACAAGCGCCGGCCGTCCCAGCTGCAGCATATAATGCGACGCTAGCGACACCGCTGCGCGTGCGCGCGGGCGTCGACAACGGTACCGTCCAACTACCCAAGGCGTCCGCCAGCAACCGCACTCATGATGTACGCCAATTTTTTGTGACGCACCAGCGCCACTAGAATTAATCCTAACTTATGCTACAGGAATAGTGGTGTGATTTTAATTACTCACTCAATATTTTATATTTAAGGTCAAATCACGGCCTCGAAGCCCTGAAGCTGTAAAGCAACCAGCGCCGGCCGTCCCAGCTGCAGCATATAATGCGACGCTAGCGACACCTCTGCGCGTGCGCGAGGGCGTCGACAACGGCACCGTCCAACTACCCAAGGCGTCCGCCAGCAACCGCACTCATGATGTACGCCAATTTTTTGTGACGCGCCAGCGCCACTAGAATTAATCCTAATTGATGCTACAGGAAAAGTGCTGTGATATTAATTACTTATTCAATATTTTATATTTAAGGTCAAATCACGGCCTCGAAGCCCTGAAGCTGTAAAGCAACCAGCGCCGGCCGTCCCAGCTGCAGCATATAATGCGACGCTAGCGACACCGCTGCGCGTGCGCGTGGGCGTCGACAACGGCACCGTCCAACTACCCAAGGCGTCCGCCAGCAACCGCACTCATGATGTACGCCAATTTTTTGTGACGCGCCAGCGCCACTAGAATTAGATGCTACAGGAAAAGTGGTGTGATATTAATTACTTATTCAATATTTTATATTTAAGGTCAAATCACGGCCTCGAAGCCCCGAAGCTGTAAAGCAACCAGCGTTGGCCGTCCCAGCTGCAGCATATAATGCGACGCTAGCGACACCACTGCGCGTGCGCGCGGGCGTCGACAACGGCACCGTCCAACTACCCAAGGCGTCCGCCAGCAACCGCACTCATGATGTACGCCAATTTTTTGTGACGCGCCAGCGCCACTAGAATTAGTCCTAATTGATGCTACAGGAAAAAGTCGTGTGATTTTAATTATTTATTCAATATTTTATATTTAAGGTCAAATCACGGCCTCGAAGCCCCGAAGCTGTAAAGCAACAAGCGCCGGCCGTCCCAGCTGCAGCATATAATGCGACGCTAGCGACACCGCTGCGCGTGCGCGCGGGGGTCGACAACGGTACCGTCCAACTACCCAAGGCGTCCGCCAGCAACCGCACTCATGATGTACGCCAATTTTTTGTGACGCACCAGCGCCACTAGAATTAATCCTAACTTATGCTACAGGAATAGTGGTGTGATTTTAATTACTCACTCAATATTTTATATTTAAGGTCAAATCACGGCCTCGAAGCCCTGAAGCTGTAAAGCAACCAGCGCCGGCCGTCCCAGCTGCAGCATATAATGCGACGCTAGCGACACAACTGCGCGTGCGCGCGGGCGTCGACAACGGCACCGTCCAACTACCCAAGGCGTCCGCCAGCAACCGCACTCATGATGTACGCCAAATTTTTGTGACGCGCCAGCGCCACTAGAATTAGATGCTACAGGAAAAGTGGTGTGATTTTAATTATTTATTCAATATTTCATATTTAAGGTCAAATCACGGCCTCGAAGCCCTGAAGCTGTAAAGCAACCAGCGCCGGCCGTCCCAGCTGCAGCATATAATGCGACGCTAGCGACACCACTGCGCGTGCGCGCGGGCGTCGACAACGGCACCGTCCAACTACCCAAGGCGTCCGCCAGCAACCGCACTCATGATGTACGCCAATCTTTTGTGACGCGCCAGTGCCACTAGAATTAGATGCTACAGGAAAAGTGCTGTGATTTTAATTACTGATTCAATATTTTATATTTAAGGTCAAATCACGGCCTCGAAGCCCTGAAGCTGTAAAGCAACCAGCGTGGGCGGTCCCAGCTGCAGCATATAATGCGACGCTAGCGACACCACTGCGCGTGCGGGCGGGCGTCGACAACAGCACCGTCCAACTACCCAAGGCGTCCGCCAGCAACCGCACTCATAATGTACGCCAATTTTTTGTGACGCACCAGCGCTACTAGAATTAATCCTAATTTATGCTACAGGAATAGTGGTGTGATTTTAATTACTCACTCAATATTTTATATTTAAGGTCAAATCACGGCCTCGAACCCCTGAAGCTGTAAAGCAACCAGCGTGGGCCGTCCCAGCTGCAGCATATAATGCGACGCTAGCGACACCGCTGCGCGTGCGCGCGGGCGTCGACAACGGCATCGTCCAACTTCCCAAGACGTCCGCCAGCAACCGCACTCATGATGTACGCCAATTTTTTGTGACGCGCCAGCGCCACTAGAATTAATCCTAATTGATGCTACAGGAAAAAGTGGTGTGATTTTAATTACTTATTCAATATTTTATATTTAAGGTCAAATCACGGCCTCGAAGCCCTGAAGCTGTAAAGCAACCAGCGTGGGCGGTCCCAGCTGCAGCATATAATGCGACGCTAGCGACACCACTGCGCGTGCGGGCGGGCGTCGACAACAGCACCGTCCAACTACCCAAGGCGTCCGCCAGCAACCGCACTCATAATGTACGCCAATTTTTTGTGACGCACCAGCGCTACTAGAATTAATCCTAATTTATGCTACAGGAATAGTGGTGTGATTTTAATTACTCACTCAATATTTTATATTTAAGGTCAAATCACGGCCTCGAAGCCCTGAAGCTGTAAAGCAACCAGCGTGGGCCGTCCCAGCTGCAGCATATAATGCGACGCTAGCGACACCACTGCGCGTGCGCGCGGGCGTCGACAACGGCACCATCCAACTACCCAAGGCGTCCGCCAGCAACCGCACTCATGATGTACGCCAATTTTTTGTGACACGCCAGGGCCACTAGAATTAATCCTAATTGATGCTACAGGAAAAAGTGGTGTGATTTTAATTACTTATTCAATATTTTATATTTAAGGTCAAATCACGGCCTCGAAGCCCTGAAGCTGTAAAGCAACCAGCGCCGGCCGTCCCAGCTGCAGCATATAATGCGACGCTAGCGACACCACTGCGGGTGCGCGCGGGCGTCAACAACGGCACCGTCAAACTACCCAAGGCGTCCGCCAGCAACCGCACTCATGATGTACGCCATTTTTTTGTGACGCGCTAGCGCCACTAGAATTAATCCTAATTGATGCTACAGGAAAAAGTGGTGTGATTTTAATTACTTATTCAATATTTTATATTTAAGGTCAAATCACGGCCTCGAAGCCCTGAAGCTGTAAAGCAACCAGCGCCGGCCGTCCCAGCTGCAGCATATAATGCGACGCTAGCGACACCACTGCGGGTGCGCGCGGGCGTCAACAACGGCACCGTCCAACTACCCAAGGCGTCCGCCAGCAACCGCACTCATGATGTACGGCAATTTTTTGTGACGCGCCAGCGCCACTAGAATTAATCCTAATTGATGCTACAGGAAAAAGTGGTGTGATTTTAATTACTTATTCAATATTTTATATTTAAGGTCAAATCACGGCCTCGAAGCCCCGAAGCTGTAAAGCAACAAGCGCCGGCCGTCCCAGCTGCAGCATATAATGCGACGCTAGCGACACCGCTGCGCGTGCGCGCGGGCGTCGACAACGGCACCGTCCAACTACCCAAGGCGTCCGCCAGCAACCGCACTCACGATGTACGCCAATTTTTTGTGACGCGCCAGCGCCACAAGAATTAATCTTAATTGATGCTACAGGAAAAAGTGGTGTGATTTTAATTACTTATTCAATATTTTACATTTAAGGTCAAATCACGGCCTCGAAGCCCTGAAGCTGTAAAGCAACAAGCGCCGGCCGTCCCAGCTGCAGCATATAATGCGACGCTAGCGACACCACTGCGCGTGCGCGCGGGCGTCGACAACGGCACCGTTCAACTAGCCAAGGCGTCCGCCAGCAACCGCACTCATGATGTACGCCAAATTTTTGTGACGCGCCAGCGCCACTAGAATTAGATGCTACAGGAAAAGTAGTGTGATTTTAATTATTTATTCAATATTTTTGTGACGGTATGCGCGGACGCACACAGCCGACAATGCCGAGTCCTGTGAGGGCTCGACTTTAATACCTCTAGTTCAGGGATCCTAATAGGAGTTTTCACGGAAACAACGGTTTACCCAAACCAACACCTGTAATTAAATATTTACAACAATTCACTTAACCTAAATCACTCGCGGAAATACGGATGGGCCACGTGACCATAGGCGGAAGTTATGTTTTGATACGGGACGGGAGTGAAGCTCCTTACTAGATGGTCGGCGTGAGGCGCCGTGACGGGAAGAAGAAATTCCTTAAACGCAGATGGAGTGAGGCTCCCAAATATGAGGTTTGGCGTGACGCGCCGAGATAGGGTGAAGGTTTCCCAAATCGCGGATGGAGTGAGGCTCCTTACTAGTATCTGACACTGCTGGCCTAAACGCCCTCAGTCACAGTGCCGACGGGACGGTAATCCCCGAGCCGCCAGACGCACTGGACCTGGGGAGTCCAGGGATCTGGTGTAGATACTCCAAATAAGTACGGTATGGTTTCAACGCCGACGGGACGGTAATCCCCGAGCCGCCAGACGCGTTGAACCTTTTGGGAAAGAGAGGTGTGGGAAAAGATCTGAACGCCGACGGGACGGTAATCCCCGAGCCGCCAGACACGTCCGGTCCTTTGGGAAAGAGTTTAGGTGTGGGAAAAGATCTGAACGCCGACGGGATGGTAATCCCCGAGCCGCCAGACACGTCCGGACCTTTGGGAAAGAGAGTTTCGGTGTGGGAGGAGATCTTGAACGCCGACGGGACGGTAATCCCCGATAGTTTGATCTAAAGGTAGGGATGCAGCGAGACGGTAGTCCCCGAGCCGCCAGCGATCCGCACCCTATGCGAGCACACCGCGAAGTGCGCCGCGGCGCCTGCGCCGGGCGCTTATATGGGCCGTGAGGGCGGGGTGCGCGGCGCGGGGTCGGTACTTCGCTATGGAGAGGCGGCCGTTTCAATTTGTGACGTCACGCTGGCCTACGTGATCTCGGGTGCGTAGGCTGCGGTCCTGAGCCAGCGCGTGACGTCACATTTTATATTTAAGGTCAAATCACGGCCTTGAAGCCCTGAAGCTTTTAATCAACCAGCGTGGGCCGTCCCAGCTGCAGCATATAATGCGACGCTAGCGACGCCACTGCGCGTGCGCGCGGGCGTCGACAACGGCACCATCCAACTACCCAAGGCGTCCGCCAGCAACTGCACTCATGATGTACGCCAATTTTTTGTGACACGCCAGCGCCACTAGAATTAATCCTAATTGATGCTACAGGAAAAATTGGTGTGATTTTAATTACTTATTCAATATTTTATATTTAAGGTCAAATCACGGCCTCGAAGCCCTGAAGCTGTAAAGCAACCAGCGCCGGCCGTCCCAGCTGCAGCATATAATGCGACGCTAGCGACACGACTGCGGGTGCGCGCTGGCGTCAACAACGGCACCGTCAAACTACCCAAGGCGTCCGCCAGCAACCGCACTCATGATGTACGCCAATTTTTTGTGACGCGCCAGCGCCACTAGAATTAATCCTAATTGATGCTACAGGAAAAAGTGGTGTGATTTTAATTAATTATTCAATATTTTATATTTAAGGTCAAATCACGGCCTCGAAGCCCCGAAGCTGTAAAGCAACAAGCGCCGGCCGTCCCAGCTGCAGCATATAATGTGACGCTAGCGACACCACTGCGCGTGCGCGCGGGCGTCGACAACGGCACCGTCCAACTACCCAAGGCGTCCGCCAGCAACCGCACTCATGATGTACGCCAATCTTTTGTGACGCGCCAGCGCCACTAGAATTAGATGCTACAGGAAAAGTGCTGTGATATTAATTACTTATTCAATATTTTATATTTAAGGTCAAATCACGGCCTCGAAGCCCTGAAGCTGTAAAGCAACCAGCGTGGGCGGTCCCAGCTGCTGCATATAATGCGATGCTTGCGACACCATTGCGCGTGCGCGCGGGCGTCGACAACGGCACCGTCCAACTACCCAAGGCGTCCGCCAGCAACCGCACTCCCGATGTACGCCAATTTTTTGTGACGCGCCAGCGCCACTAGAATTAATCTTAATTGATGTTACAGGAAAAACTGGTGTGATTTTAATTACTTATTCAATATTTTACATTTAAGGTCAAATCACGGCCTCGAAGCCCTGAAGCTGTAAAGCAACCACTGCCGGCCGTCCCAGCTGCAGCATATAATGCGACGCTAGCGACACCTCTGCGCGTGCGCGCGGGCGTTGACAACGGCACCGTCCAACTACCCAAGGCGTCCGCCAGCAACCGCACTCATGATGTACGCCAATTTTTTGTGACACGCCAGCGCCACTAGAATTAATCCTAATTGATGCTACAGGAAAAAGTGGTGTGATTTTAATTACTTATTCAATATTTTATATTTAAGGTCAAATCACGGCCTCGAAGCCCTGAAGCTGTAAAGCAACCAGCGCCGGCCGTCCCAGCTGCAGCATATAATGCGACGCTAGCGACACCACTGCGCGCGCGCGCGGGCCTCGACAACGGCACCGTCCAACTACCCAAGGCGTCCGCCAGCAACCGCACTCATAATGTGGCGCAGAATGCGGTAAAATGGAACAAAGTTTACTCGATGACAATTTTGCGGCCGCCAGCAATAAAGTGCCGCGTAAAAAGTTTCCGCGCCATTTTTTTGCGGCGCGCCAGCGCTAGTGTAGAATAGGGCAGGCGTATATTTATTGTATTGTATTTTTTTTAGATCCGTTCCTACAGGAAAAGGTTTTGTGGTTTTAATTGTTCAATATTTTATACTTCAGGTCACATCACGGCCTCGAAGCCCTGAAGCTGTAAAGCAACCAGCGCCGGCCGTCCCAGCTGCAGCATATAATGCGACGCTAGCGACACCACTGCGCGTGCGCGCGGGCGTCGACAACGGCACCGTCCAACTACCCAAGGCGTCCGCCAGCAACCGCACTCATGATGTACGCCATTTTTTTGCGACGCGCCAGCGCTGGCACGAATTAGAGCACGCATCTATTTTTGGCGCCAGTGACCTCCGCCAGCGTCCCTCACTTCCCCCGTCCCAAATTTTGGATTGGTGTAAACGCGTCACGCCAGTCACTGGCCCGCGCCCATGGAGTGAACTAGGGTGTCTGTAGCGAGAGACTGCTCTGAACATTAGCACCGTGTAAACGACCGTCCAAGATTTTGTGATGCGCTAGCCCTAGGACGGAATAAATAGAGCACGCGTCTATTTATTGGCGGCGAGTTCAAATATTGCATAGTACTGGTTCGAAGGTATAAGGTTGTTTTAAAAGGTTTCATTGTTATGTATACAGAACGCTAGTATTGTATTTGACTTTAGATTTTAACCTCTTTTCAGAAAAAGTAGCTCACTAGAATTTATCCTAATTAATGCTACAGGAAAAAGTTGTGGGATATTAATTACATATTCAATATTTTATATTTAAGGTCAAATCACGGCCTCGAAGCCCTGAAGCTGTAAAGCAACCAGCGCCGGCCGTCCCAGCTGCAGCATATAATGCGACGCTAGTCATACCGCTGCAAGTGCGCGCGGGCGTCGACAACGGCACCGTCCAACTACCCGAGGCGTCCGCCAGCAACCGCACTCATAATGTGACGCAAAATGCGGTAAAGTGGGACTAAAGTAGTTTTTTTATTCGGGCAAAGTATTTTGACAGATACAATGTTGCCACATATGTGAAAATTAGACAGACGTTTGAATTCACAATCTGACAATGCCAAAATTGATCTCATGTTCTACAAATAGTAAAATGGAGGGGGAGAAACTATAGTGGAATTGAAACGTTGGTAAAGTAAGAGTATTATAGTGCTGTTCTTTTGGATTTTTTTAAAAGTTTAACCCTTGGAATATCATTAGTATTTACGTGTTTGTTACTTTAAATTTAATTTAATTTACTTTTTTCGTTTATTTTCACAATAAAATGACATTTCCGGTGGCAATACTCGTATATATATGTACATATACCTACTTTTGGACAGTATAACTAAGTATCGACAGAGCGTGGGCTCTATTCTACTCGGAAAACCCATATTGCTTTTGACTTGATATCGTATTAGCTCTTACTTATTGTCAGTAATGGCGGTCGAGTTAAAAACATACCAAATGCAATATGGTTTAAGGTTTTACCGACTAGAATAAAGCCCCATGATAGTCGAGTTGATATTGAATATTGTCTTGAAATTTTGCATACTTATATAATTGCGATGACAATTCAATATGATGATGGAGACACGTGGTATTAGAAAGTCCTAGGTGGCTAATGAAGGGGCCTTACAATGGGCAAATTGACGATTTATATGGCAACCCTCAATGCATACACTCGTAAACGGGCAGCCATTTTGCATGCTTCATTCAAAATTAGATTAGACGAGGTTACGTCCGTATTTTTTTAGATCCGTTCCTACAGGAAAAAGTTGTGCGGTGTTAATTGTTCAATATATTATATTTAAGGACCCATCACGGCCTCGAAGCCCTGAAGCTGTGAAGCAACCAGCGCCGGCCGTCGTAGCTGCAGCATATAATGCGACACGAGCGAAACCGCTGCGAAGGCGCGGGCGCCGACAACGGCACCGTCTAACTACCCGAGGCGTCCGTCAGCAACCGCACGGCATTCATAATGAGACACTGAATGCGGTAAAATGGAACAAAAGTAGAATTTTTATTCATGCGAGCTTGTTTCACAGATTCAATGTTGCCACATATGAAAGAAATGTCGATTTTTTCAAATCTATACTTATACTGTCCAAATTATGTCAATTACCATATAATATATTAATAAGAAATAAAGAGAAGAGACACGTAAATATAATTTATACCGACTTAAATCTTGTCGCTGGTTAAATGGATGAGGAGATTGGCTAAAGTGTGTGTGCACTTATGTTAAAAAAAAACAAATCTGAACATACTTTAAACACCCACTCACTTATACAAACACATAATATGTATACACACACGCACATGCACTCGAACACTCATGAACTCGCACACACGCAAGGTTACAATAGCCCGTCATATATTGATCTCTGGGGCTCTACTTTGAAATCAGTAATTCGAACTTCGGATCGCCCCGTCACTTTCTTGCGAATTAGTGACGCGTCGACAGCAAAAGGGATAGCAATTACGGATTTCAAAGTAGAGCCTCTGATCTCATGCCAAGTTTACACGACGACAATTTTGCGGCTGCCAGCAATAAAGCACCGTGAATCAGTTTCCGCTCCATTCTTTCGCGCCAGCACTGGCTCGGAATAGGGCACGCGTCTATTTATTGGCGGCGAGATTTTGGCGCCGCAAAATTCTCTCATTACAATCAATCCTATGTATGTAATTTTTTACAGTTATCTAAGGACCCATCACGGTCTTCGAGCCCTGAAGCTGTGAAGCAACCAGCGCCGGCCGTCCTAGCTGCAGCAGATAATGTGACGCTAGCGACACCGCTGCTGCGAAGGCGCGGGCGTCGACAACGGCACCGTCTAACTACCCGAGGCGTCCGCCAGCAACCGCACGTCACTCATAATGAGACACAGAATACTAACTAGTTTCACAGATAAAGTGTTGCCAAATTTAATAAATGTCGATGTTTCAGCATCGACTAGATCTGACATGGCAGAGAGTCTTAGTTATACTGCTCAATAAATAATATGTCTATTACCATCGGTAATGTAAAATTGTATAAAGTAACGATACATGTTTAATTATTCAAATATTCATGATAAATTACAGTCACAATCAGGGGCATGTTTTATAAAGCTACAAGTTACAATTTTACAGGTCTAAACTGGCGACACTGCTCAAATGGCTAACGCACACGCAATCACGATCGTTTTCATTTTGAAAATCGAAGACTTGTCTGCATACGAAATGAAAACAATTGCTCCACTTTGAAGGCAGTTGCGATTGCGAGTGCGTTAGACAATAGCCCCCCAGGCCACAGGTAAACATATTTGGTATCTCAAGCCGTTACTTTTTAAATAATAAAGTAACGGCTCTTCCAATTTTATGGCAACATTTGTGCTATTTGAGTTGTCAAAATGAATAAAATTACTACTTTAGAGACGAGTAAAAGTAGGAAAAAGAAGGATATAATTTGATCCGGTATATAGCTGCCAGGATTGGCCACTAGCAAAATGAAGGAAGAAAACCTAGCTTTATTTAATTGTGTGTGCATTTATGTTGAAAAACCTGAACGCGCATTAAACACACACTTATACAAATAGATACATGTGCACACACGCACATAAACTCGAACGCTCATGAACTCGCACACACACTACACGCACACGTATACACACAAAACAAATTACGTTTTGTAGTAGTGTGCGTGTAGTGGTACCTACTATTTAATTTGTATATTTTTTACTTATATGCACAAAGTTACTTGTACATATTACGATAAAGTTATACCGAGATGTGTCCAACACCTAAATATAGTTTAAACTTTTTTACGCAAGAGGCCTTAGTCTTATTCTTAAAAATTAGTTGAAATTTGAAGTTAAGAGTACTTAATGGAATTTTAGTATCGAACTTGAAGTAAGTACAAATAAAATTGTCCAGCCAATAACAGGCCTACCGAGATATATAAATAGGAAGACCTGTTATTGGCTGAACAAATTGTATTTAATCTTTAAGAATAATTTGTTATGATATAGCCCTTGGAATTGTAATAAATAATCAAAGTTTTAGCAGACTATATGTGTTTATTTAAGTACTATAAAGATTCTGATTAGTAAAATAGATAGTTTTAATACTTGAATAGTTTATTGTTCAATTGTTAATTTATATAAATAAGACTTGCATTTTTGCAAAACAATCAGATATTTTTTTACACTAGAATGTTTTTTAGATTACTCAATATTATGTTGATTTAATTGATTTATTATGGTGCTATCAGCCTTTTTAAGGACATTTCAAAAAGGCTGATAGAAACAACCGGAGAGCACAGAGCTGGCAGCTTCCTCGGGCAACGAATTAGCATTGCTATACAACGAGGAAATTCTGCCAGCATCTGTGGTACTTTGCCAAGGGGGCCCTCTCTTTTTTAGTTTTAATTTCATTGTACTTTTTAGCTTAGTTATAATTTTTGGTTTAATTTATCTTTTAATTTGCCATAGTTTTAATTTTTAATTTTTAATTTGTGTTGTAGTTATAAGATTAAATTATATTTTTAATTGATATTTTAAAGTATGGTGTAATGTGACTGGTGTGGTTTTATTTGTTCCTAAGAACATAGTAATTTTTTAGATTACTTAACATTTAATTAATCTTAAGTAGACATTTATTTTTGCAAATAACCTTGGTGATTTTATATGTTTAACTGCCGCACTCAGAGACGTCAATTACATTTAATGTTTTTTTAGTGACGTGTTGTCTTATTCTATTGCTATAGCAAAGAAAGTGACGGCAGCAACTTTAATCAAACATTAAATTAAATTTATGTCTCTGAGCGCGGCAGTAAAATCTACGTGCATCGTGCGTACATCTAAATCTTAATAAATCTTATTATAAATAAAAGTACATTTTATTTCAAACCGGGATCCGTTATTATCTGAAATATCCGGAAACCCGGATCCGTCATCTCCCCAAATCTGAATTATCCGGATCCGGAAAATTCAACGGATCTTGCAAACCCTAGTTCGGCTTCACTATAGGACATGATATGCAGCATCTGTTTAATACATATATGTATAGCATTTGGGAGAAATCTTGTGATACATTAAGAGCATTTTGTGACCTTGCCGAAGCTTTTGATTGCGTAGATGATACGACTGTTATCTTAAAAACGTCTAATGCCTTCATATCTTAGTGAGAGAACGCAAACAGTTGTTGTAAACCAAACACGGTTACGTTTACGGTTACGGGTTACGGTTTACGGTTTAATTGGAGCACCAGTTAAATTAGGTGTGCCTCAGGGCTCTATATTAGGTCCCTTCTTATTTTTGGTTTCTATAAATTAGTTACTACCCACGGTAGATATTGAATGAAGTTTTATGATATTACGCTATTTGGTGATGCATCGTCTATCGAAAATCCGTCGATTACAGTAGGATAAACGGGACGCTAGGTAAAGTACTTAATTAACAACGGAATAAACGAAACGGAATAAACTAAGAATAATCGGCCATCGTCATACTCACTAGAATGAGGAAAACATGGCTGGCTCGATACCAAAGTACCCACTAAGAGGGTTATATCAATAATAGTTCTTGCGATATAGCTTGGTGCAGCTGACACATGTTTGACAGCGGTTATTATTACGTACTAGTGACGAACAACAACCTTGATTACAAATATCGATTAAAGTTCGAATTTATCGAATTATTTCTTTACTTCAAAATAAACAGTGTATCTACTCTCATCACTCTTGCACCATATGATAGTAAGTACGAGTAAAACACATTAGAATCTTAAATAACTTAATACAGGGCCTCTATTCTATGCTGTAAAAACCATATCGTCTTAGACTTGTTATGGTATTGTTTTTTAAAAATCGACATATGTACAAATGTCGATCTTTAGGGTTCCGTACAAAAAATTAAAAAACGGAACCCTTATAGGATCACTCGTGCGTCTGTCACAGCCAATTTGCTCCGAAACTGCTGGACCGATTGAGATGAAATTTGGTACACATATGTAAATTGATGACCCAAACACAGATGTGCAGTTTTTTTTTAATAAGTATTATTTTCGAGGGATAAATTAGAAAATTAAAAAAAAAAAGTTTTGCAAACCTTGCTGTCTCAAATATATTCTTTGTTATTATTGTAAAATAAATAGTTATGATTTTATTCATAAAATAAGACAAAAATTTACCATTTCCCCCTGATCTCCGAAACTACTGAGCCTAAAATTTTGAAAAAATAATACAGTTGCTTGTAGATAGACAGGAAAACCAATAAGAATTCTATCAAAAAAAATACGTATGTACGGAACCCTCTCCACGCGAGTTCAACTCGCACTTGGCAGGTTTTTTAATACAGGAAAACGAACGTATACACAACGTTATAAACGTGTCAGTGTTAGTGTTTCCTTAAACATTCCTGACGATGAAAACAGGTTTAAGATTATAATATGTTATCGACCTGCAGACCTGTCTAACGAACTCGCAATCGCAATCGACTTCAAAGTCGATTCGACTGACTTCAAAATAAATGGGAATTCAACTAACACCCGTATTCACAAACAATACTTAAGGGATGCTTCACACAGTAAACGCACTGCGTTCAATACAGCTTTATGATTGGTGATTTTGACCGTCCTTTTGTTTATGAGACGATTTGAACCACCCTGTGCGCTCGTGAGCACTGTGAGACCTCATAGTGACGTTTGTGAATACGGGTGTAAACGCAAAACTCAGTGATGCTTCGTAAACTTCTCTTCTCTTTTTCGTCTATTCATGAACTTCTTTATACAGTCGGGTTCTATTCAAACTGCCAATGATAATAATTAATAACAAGTAAGAAAACGACAACGATCGCGATTGCGAATGCGTTAGGCAAGAGGCCTGCTGGGCATTTAATCTAGCCGGTAAAAACAATATTTCGTTTTTGACCTGTTATCGTATTGTCAACGCTTTGATAGCTCTTATTTACTTGACAGTAATGGCGGCCGAGTTAAAAACAATGCCATAACGGGTCAAAGACGATATGGTTTTTACCGCATAGAATAGAGGCCCTGTATTACTTTAAGGTTTTTACGCGTCTTACTATCATATGGTGCATGAGTGATGAAGTCTTTTGAAGTAAATAATTTACTCGATAAAATCAAACTTTAATCGATATTTTTAATCAAGGTTGTTGTTCGTCACTAGTACGTAATAATAACCGCTGTCAAACATGTGTCAGCTGCACCAAGCTATATCGCAAGAACTATTATTGATATAACCCTTTTAGTGGGTAGGTACTTTGGTATCGAGGCAGCCATGTTTTCCTCATTCTAGTGAGTATAACGATGGCCGATGATCCTTAGTTTAATCGATATTTTTATTTCAGATTGTTGTTCATCACTAGAAGGTACAGTCAAGGACTTAAATTGTTATGCCACATGCCACTATGAAACGCTGTCGCATAACGATAATCATTAATTTCGGCGTAATTTCTTTCGTTTGGTTTGACGCTGTCGTTATGACAGGGTTCCATACTGGCATAACAATTAAAGTCCTTGACTGTACGTAATATAACCGCTGTCAAAAATGTGTCAGCCGCACCAAGCTATATTGCAAGAATTCATGACACTATAACAGATGGCAGCCGAGTACAATAAACCTTCGGCTACCTCGCCACCGATCAGGGGCTCTACTTTGAAATCAGTAATTCGAACTTCGGACCGCCCTGTTACTTTCTTGCAAATTAGTGACGCGTCGAGAGCAAAAGGGATAGCAATAGACGAAGTTCGAATTACGGATTTCAAAGTAGAGCCTCAGGGGGTCGAGGAGGTCGACCACGAACAGGTCGGACGAGCGTAACTCGACGCGTAAACTTTTAAAGGACATCTCCTTGGACGCATGCGCACCAAGGTCGTGGGCGAAGGCACCCCACGCGGAATATTACCTAGGAGATCAGGGGCCAAGTTATAAAAACCAGGCGAAATAAGCACAAAGTGAGCGACTATGTGTTCGGGCCAATCAGCTGCAAAATTATAGTTTTGATGCAGTTTTAATGCGGTTAGCAGTTCTAATGCAGTCCAACTGGGGGCCTATAGTCCATTTGTTTAGGTACTTAACTAAATATAAACAAAAGACGCATATATAGCTAGCTGATGTTGGTGAGCCTTGAAGGGCGTCACATACAAACCTCCTATAATGTTCCACCTATAACTATGTTTATCTACACACGTAT
Organism: Acleris cristana; assembly: GCA_948252455.1. Taxonomy (NCBI): domain Eukaryota; kingdom Metazoa; phylum Arthropoda; class Insecta; order Lepidoptera; family Tortricidae; genus Acleris; species Acleris cristana. Next base: position 5,990,584 of record OX411798.1, on the reverse strand, counting down.
CATAAACCCACTATGATACGTTCAAAAACCGAAATTTACGACTAGCATAAAGATAAACTGTTTTGTTAGAACAAATTTCTTATCTGTGAAAATGTTATTGCTTAATAATAACATCAAATTCGATTATATTATTAAATTCAACATGCACTCGTGTTTTAATGCCTTTTATTATGTAACAGTCACATAAACTACTATAATGTGATATGCAATAATATATTTTGAATTTGAATTTGAATTTAGCGATTTCCGAAAACCGAATCGAATTTCGTTTATAATTTTGCTTTTATCATAGTTATCTTGTTTTTTGTATTGCAGTGCGCTTTTGACAAAAAAAAGTAATTATTATGTTTAAAAAAAAAAATTATTTATTCAATCCAAATAATCTAATAAGATACTGACAAAAATGTAATCCGCCACAGGCTTCGCAGGGTTATTATGTTTTAGTTTGAGTTTTGAGTTTGTATAGGAATGTTGTAACCTAATGAAATGACAGATCGCGTCGACCGCTAATGTCAACTCGTTACGAAACGTTAGCAGAGCGTCTTGACTAGCCCCTTTACAATAAACTGCATTACAACAGTGCAGCAAGCCTCCAGGGATGTTATTCTCTGAAAAGCAAAGGTGAGCGAACGCAGGAGTAAATTCCAAGCGGCGAGTTTAAGAAGTCCCGTCCGAGCGAACAAAACACATATTAGCGAGTGCATTCTCAATTAGGCAGCCTTATACGTTCGAGACAACATGCTGCCAAATTGAAAATGCACGCCCTAAAATTTGTTTTGTTCACTTTGACGGGACTACTTAATCTCGCCGCTTGGACTTCACTCGTTCATTCGCTCACCTTTGCTTCTTGAGAGAATCACACCCCAGCCATGCAGTCGTCACTTCACCACGGCAAGCGCACGGCACACTTGCAAAACTTGCATCTGAACTGCTACACTGAGGGACAATAATAACGGGTCAGAGTGCCTTTTTCATACAAACGAGGCTATTTCGAAGCCTTGGGTCCTTGCCAGGGGTTGTTTTGAGTGAGGTTCAATGGTGGATGCAATGTATAACAAAAAAACGCAATCAATGATGTTTCAAAGTTATGACAGATGGAATTAGATGTACATTGCGGGTCGATAGTATGTACAAAAATTAATAACGGTGTATACGTTAGCGTAATCAAAATAATTATTTCTGTTTATGATTAGTAGAGTCTTAATCTATGTCCATTTTTAGGGTTCCGTACCCAAAGGGTAAAAATGGGACCCTATTACTAAGACTCCGCTGTCCGTCTGTCTGTCTGTCACCAGGCTGTATCTCATGAACCGTGATAGCTAGACTGTTGAAATTTTCACAGATGATGTATTTCTGTTGCCGCTATAACAACAAATACTAAAAACAGAATAAAATAAATATTTAAGGGGGGCTCCCATACAACAAACGTGATTTTTTTGCCGTTTTTGGCTAATGTTGTATTGATAATGGTACGGAACCCTTCGTGCGCGAGCCCGACTCGCACTTGACCGGTTTTTAATAAACGCCCGTATACCATTTACACACTGTAGAAGTTAACACTTCAAAAAAAAAACAATGTGACAGGTACAGCACGGAGTCCTCGCGGTTGTGAATCAAACACTGGCTCAGCATTATCTGTCAGCTGATTCTTTTTGACGACCTATAACCTTATAGATTTATAAAGGTCTCGCCCGCGTCGTGAGGCGTCATGCGTCGACGCAACCGGTCAGTGTGTCGTCCGCGGCGCGCGCGCGCGGGTTTATTTAAATAAAATAACTTAATTATTATGATAAAATGGTGAAGATCATCTTCATTTTAGTTGCTTTTGGTAAGTAGAAGTGCTAAAGGTTTTTTTTTAAAGTGAACGAAGTGTGTGTTTTTCAGTCATAAATATCAATCCAAGCCAAGTGATGTCCAAAATGTTTACTCAGTTTACTTTATTTACGATAAAAGAGCTGATTTAGCCTAAGAAGTTTCATTTTGAGCTTAGAAAGTGGTTTACTAATCTATACAGGGTGGAAAAAACGAAGGATACATGGACGGCAACTGCGGCGTTCATTTCTTCCACCCTGTATATTAGACAAGTAAGAATGAGGACGGATTAAGTACCTACACAGGCTTTGACTATTGCGACTTATAGTTATTTAATTTTCGGTAACTTCCGTGATAAAAGGTGTATCCTACGTCCGTGTCCGAGCTTTAAGCTTTAAACTATCTACCAATTTTCACATCCATCGGAGACGTTGAATCACGAACACGGAACAAACAAACTCACTTACTTATTTATACGAAGGACTCACTTATTTATAACTGGAAGACATCTCTTAAAAGGATAAGTTCACCTTTGTACATATATCGTCTTTATACAAGCGCATATATCTATGTAAAACAACATATACAACAAATAAATAGGTATAGGAATAAATTAATTTAAACAAAACACACGGTTACATAAAAAACAAAAAACCGCCTTCAAAAACGCAAAAAATAACTTCTACTACTAGGTACTTAGTAGTAGGTACCTATCCTATTAGGTTAGTCCAACTGAAGTCGGCTTTTTGTTGAAAATATTGTGGTCGCCGACTTCAGTTAGACTAACCTAATAGGATAGGTACTCTAAAGAGGGGCGAGCCCTCTATATAAATAAAAACTGATGATTATTCGTGGTTAAATACTTTCTTTTATTTTCTTCAATTATTAAATCAATACATGGTAGGTGTGCTTTGCACCATGGTCCTGGAGCAACTCCTTGAAAATTCTCCAGAAACAAATGGTCGCTGTTCTATCGAATAGTTTACTTTTAAATTGTTTGAAATTTAAAAGTAAACTTTACATACGTATATAAAAAGTTATAATGAAATAAGGTCTATTTTGCCGTTACCGACCTTATTTCATTACAGTACCTACTACTAAGTACCTAGTAGTAGAAGTTATTTTTTGCGTTTTTGAAGGCGGTTTTTTGTTTTTTAAAACATTTATTTTATTTTACACTTTTTAGTGATCATAATAAGCTTATGTAGTCCCACTTCTTAGTTGATATATGAAACTTTAAGACATTTCAAGCTCGCCGCAAGCAACGCCGCGGGAAAATCATAGTCATTTTAAAACAATTAAATGTGCTTCGTTGTAGTCGCTCAACCATCTTAATCGTGATATCTTATCGCCACCCTTGAAATCGGTACCGTTGAGGAGTTCCGATGGCCATCTGTGGTCTTCATCATCAGTTCCGCTTCACCAAGTGACACTTTCTGAATGCAAATGCTACCCTTGTTACTAAAAATACTAAAATCGCTATATGTTTGCATACAATATTTGAGGAGTTCCCTCAATTCCTCACTGATCCCTTCATCAGATTCAGATTTGCTGACAATGGGACCACCTCGGAAGTATACTCTATCAAACCAAAAAAGAATTTTTAAAATCGGTCCACAACTGACGGAGTAATCGGTGAACATACATAAAAAAAAAAAAAAAAAACATACATTGGAACGTATAACCTCCTCCTTTTTTGAAGTCGGTTAAAAATAAAGAAGCAGCCGTCGGATTCCAAATAGGCTAACCTGTACGTACAGCACCCCAACGAAAATGTTAAGCACTTTAGTGCGTTGTCATAGTAAACTTCAAACAGAACATCAAATGACTCACATATGACAATGATAATGACATTCACAATGAAAAGGTTCTAAGTATGCTCAACATTTTTATTGGGTGACTGTACCTTGGGACCCACGGAGTCAGTTGACATATTACGCAGAGAAATCTAAGTACCTTCTCCGCAATGATGGTCTTGTCCGAAGCGCTAGTAGATTCACTCCATATTACCGACGTGTAAAAGAGCCCTCATGTGGCCAATTTACTGAATAAATATTTTGAATTTTGAATTTTGAATTTTGACCTATTGTACACTGGGACATGATACATGAAACAATAAATAAACTTACACAGTTTTGCATTTATGCCTTTGTTCCTGTTTACAATTTATAACATACGAGTACTAGAGGACGCCCGCGACTTCGTACGCGTAGAATTATTTTCCCGCTACTCCCCCCATTTCTTCCAGTTGGGGGTCGATTTTCGGAAAATCCTTTCTTAGTGCTCACTTACATCATGAAAGGAACTCCTGTACCAAATTTCAAGTTTCTAGGTACAGTAGTTTCGGCTGTGCGTTGATATATAAGTCAGTCAGGTTTGCCTTTTATATATATATAGATAACACGGAATTGAAACGCGACGTAAATCATAACGAAGTTATTGTGACCGGTTTGACTCGTGTCTTATTTCCTGATTCAATAACCACATACTGTATCCTTATTATACTTAATATTTAAAATGATAATAAACTCAAATCAAAAATGTCCAAGCATTAAAAATATTCGTCCATTACTTTAATGTTTTGACATTAGAGTATACTGCGTTGCAATTTGCAATACATACGTACGTAGATACATACATACCTACACGCCTGTCTCCCAATTAGGGCATGCAGTACCGGGCCCGGTACCAAGAATTCCATTTCCCGGTTCTATGCAGGGACAGTACCGGGATTCCCGGTTCTCCCGGTTCTTTATTTTTACCTCAATTCAGCGCCACACATGGATATTTAAGACATAAAACAATTAAAAAACATTATGAATAGAATTTTTTTGTAAATATGCAATAAAATCATGCATGTTTTCTTCAAAAAAAACGTATCTTATCTTATCTTATTTTATTTTATTTGTGGCGTCCTTACGGATACACTTCGACCCTATGGGATCTTTTGTGTAATTACCCCTCTTTTAGAGCTTAAATGCAGCCTCGACCCCTTCCAAAAAGCGGATAGTGGAGTGCGATGTTCCCGCTTGTGCCGGCGTCGTCGTCGTTCAGCTGTGAATTGTGATATTTGTGATACTCATGGAAAGAACCGGGAGAACCGGGATGTAACCTTCATTACCGGTTCTATAGGCACTATGAAATTCCCGGGATTTCCCGGGAATTACAGAACGGGGATTTCCCGGGAGGATGCCCTACTCCCAATGGGATAGGCAGAGACTATGGAACGCCAGGTGCACCGGTCCAAACATACAACTTTCGCTTTGTGTAGGTACTTACCTATTTATTATTGTACAAACAAAAGAGATAACAATTATTTAAGTTAATACATAATTACGATACAAAAGTAAAATTACAATTATAAACTTAATTATATTTTAAAACTAAAAAGCTATATCTAAAAAAGCATCGTACCGAAGATGCTGGCAGCATTTCCTCGCTGGATAGTTAAACTTATGCGTTGAGCGAGGAAACTGCCAGCTCTTTGGTCACCCGTGACGTCAGTGAGCCTCTTCGAAATTTCCTTGAAGAGGCTTTGAGCGCTAGGACCCCACGGACCAAGGGTCTCGACGCCGAATAGAACAAACATGTATATTCTGGGCCGAGACCACTATATTTGCCTACCTTTATGCTTTTGGCCGCTTCAGCTGCCGCACCAGCCCTATTAGAGGTCCGGTGGAGATGTGATGGGGCTAGCGTGTATACGCAGGTTGCATCCCACACTTTCGCTTCCGCTGCATTCATCAATCTCTTCATGCACAATATGCAATACATCGCGAAATATCAAAATTATGTCAGGGACTTGGCAATGAAACCACCTCGGGAGTACCTACCTACCTATAGCCTATCAAACAAAAAAGGAATTTTCAAAATCGGTCTACAGTTAAAAAAGTGTAACATAAAAAGTTGACAAAACCAAAGGTAAAATATTTTCTTTATCTGCTTTATAACGTCTGCCCCCTATTTCACCACCCTGACTATGACAGGTGACAGGTGACATTTCAGTGTACAAGGCGCAGCTGATATGAATCACACCGATGTGAAAGTTTGCTTACTTTGCAATGCATAGCGATTTGTCAGCTGTCACCTATCATTGTCAATATGATGAAATAGGGGGCTGGTGGTTTTGGATAGCTCTTTAAATATCATTATGTACCTCTTATCATCATTTTTTTTGGATTTCGGACCTTTTTGGATTTGGGACCGTTTCGGAAATATTTATCTCGAAAAGTGTAATTTTCGCTAGAATTACAGCCAAAACTAGAAGTAATAACAATCTAAAAAAATATCTTTAATGAAAACACATACAACGAACTTAAAAAGAAAGCTATCACGACTAAATAGATTTGATCGGTGTCTGAGATACAGGCGACTAAATTGTTTATTCCTACTAAAATTCGTCTGTGACAGCACGTGACAGCACCAAATAACATGAAATAGAAAAAAAAACATACATAGGTACAGTCGGGTTCACAAATATGTAGTAGTACCTTGTCTATTTCGAGGGTTGAGCGGTCAAACCCGATAAATCGAAATAATTGTTTGTTCGAATTTCAATTGTCTTGATGTATTCAATAAAAAATCTTTTTGACACGACAATATATGTCGACTTATCGGGTTTGACCGCTCAACCCTCGATTTAATGTATGTGAATTGTCACAGCGATTAAAGTGACATCGTACTAAAGTGTACACATATTTATGAACTCGATTGTACAGTCACCAGCAATAATACATTAACCTACATTGGGCGCAAAAATATCTGACACGGTCTTATACCTCTGGTAATAAATTAATGCTGGTGACTGTACATGTTGTTTTTTGAGATATTTTTTTTGTGTCTGTAGTATCGGTTTCACAGACTATACTAACAACGTGTATTTCTTCTGGAAATCTATTTTGTTGTTTTTCCTCAATAACGGTGAATTCTAACAAAAAACTTCACATAAAAAAATAGATGAGTAATAAATAATGAATTATTAATCAACTGGTCGAATTGGCCTTGACTACCAGACAGACGATCGTTAAAATGTGATATTGCAATAATACTATGTAAATTATATAATACTTAAGTAATATAGCAATGAACTTTGAACGAAATTCTTAAGGCCTTTGGGATTGCTTATATTTACTAACCCAATTTTTTTATTTTTTTATCTAAAATATATAAAAAAATAATATATATTATTTATATTTTAAGAAACTGAATTGAATATTTTAGCAATTCATTGCTCCAATCATTTTCTATAATTTATTGAAAATGTTTAGATACTAAGTACATCTCGTAAATTACATGTCGCGGCTGAATCTATAAATCAGAGACACACACAATAGAGACAAAAAAAATATGATAATGTCAATAGATGGGTAGTTGTCATCTGTCAATGTCACCATACATGGTCTGTTGCCTTATGTAACCTAACTTGCTTGCACATTATCGTTAATATGATCTCTTTTGCCTGGGTTTGAAACAAAATATTTTCAATTATGACTAGCGTTAGGACTTTTGGTACCTAGTTCTAGAATCCATGGAGTCGCTATTTCCTATTTATTACTTTGATTTAATATTTTAATATTTCAACATTATTTAATTAATTAATCCGCTAAACCAATTTAAATGTATTTTGGTATGGAGGATATCTCTGCTGTGAAAGCGTTACAAACAAGCAAATATTAGTAGTTATGAATAACCGAACTAAAAATGTATTTAGTTCGTTTTGAAATATGACCATACTGAGGGTCAAAATCAAAGTGTCATGTTTTATAATAATTAGGAAATAGCGACTCTAGAACCAAAATCCTAACCCTTATTATGACCGACAAAGGAGAATGGGCAGAAATGTATGAACACTAACCTAGAAACCAATAACAATAAGCACTATATAATCGGATATCCTTTTTATTAATTCTACAACGATTTTGTGTAGTGAGCAACCTCAAATAACTGTGGGAAATATTTAAAAATTCTGGAACATCGGTACGCCTACATAGACGACGTTAGCATAATTACTTTGAAACACCACTGTCTTTGCATGGCGATAACTTTTTTCACACAAAGATTTCGAACTACCTAAAATTGCTTGATGTCGTATTTGTCATAAGAAATGCAAAGTCATTTGTAACTTACAGCAAACTCAACCTTATTTTTGTAGAATGTCAGATTGACTTTGGACCTAAGGTTAGTCACTTTTGTATGAACACTGGGCCCACTTTTCCAAAATTGTGCAACAGTGATGAAACCTATGTCATACAAAAGCTGTTGGCGTGTACTTTATTTCATTATAATATAGCAGCCATGTTCAAATCCAGCGCGAAAATGGCTTGCTGTATACTTGTATTATGATGATAATGATGATTTTTTTTAACGTACCAAAATGCCATTTTCGCGCTGGATTTGAACATGGCTACCATATAATGAAATAAAGCACATGCCAAGAGCTTTCATATGACATATAATTCATCACTGTTGTACAATGTTGAAAAAAGTAGGCCCAAAATGACGCGTCCTTTGAGTCTTAGACTATACCCTTGTTTGAAGATGTCCTACCGGTTTTATTATACTGTGCCAAGGGTAACAAGCCGCTTGGGTTCGGAGTAACATTTACAACTTCGTGATAATATGAGGAATGTGTAATTTAGATATTGAAATGGCCAATTATCTATTTAAAGGTGATGATGATGTTACGTAGGAAATAATTTAACACGCAATTTCATTTGTAAATCGTCAGTAAATATTAAATTAGTTATTATTATCTATGTTATGACTAATGACGTGCCAGCCTAGTTGGTAGTGATTCTGCCTACGAAGCCAGCGGTCCATAAATCCCGGTAAGGGCAGATATTTGTGTGATGCGCGCGAGTGTTTGTTTATGAGTCTTGGTTGTTTTCTATGTTTTTACATAAATAAATTTATTAATTCCAATAGTGGGGTAGGCAGAGCTACAGAATTACAAACAACTCTAAAAATTGTTGATAATTCTGTAACCACATTTTGCACAATTAGTTGCCGGGTTAGAATAGTGCCACTCCATGTCTTCCCGTGGATGTCGTACGAGGCGACTAAGGGAATAAAGGTTTCTAGAAAGTACTGTTAGGCGATGGGCTTGCAACCTTGTCACTAATACGCTGGTAAACATCATAGCCTATTGGTGCAAAATGTGGCTACAGAATTATCAACAAGTGTTTAGAGTTGAGTGGTTGCAATTTTTTTAAGGAAGGTATTTTAATCGGGGTAGTTACCTAGTTATGCATGTAAATTGCTATTAAAATTCATGTAAATCGCTTCTGCCGTTTTAGAGATAACAGCTCTGAAAATAAAGGGTCGCCATTTACATCCCCCCCTCCCCAATCTTATCTATTTAAAATAGTTGATAATGCGTGAATTGATTATGAATTTGATTATACATTTGCATAAAGTAAACAATTGTTTGCAATTTGTCACAACCTATAGGCTCGGCTGGAAAGGGTTATAATAAAATGTTTTGATCTATTCCGCGTTTAAAACGTAGATATCTAACGTGTGTAAAAATGGCACTAAGCACTTTTTATGCCGTTTAATATTCTTTTTAAGGACATGAATGTCCTTCTGCGTCACTGTTTCCTGGTTTCCATGGTTACACTTGGCGTCTGTCGCGGCTCTTTATGTACCTATCTATACGTCAAGAAAGACACTTACTGTACTCAGTATTTTTATTGTGATTGCAGTTTATACAGGATGCTTGCCATGCTTGGTTGGAGATTCGAATCATTATTTTTAGAAGGGCTAAGTAAAGCTTGTTAATTAATATTGATTTATTTATTATAACATTAACTAGCTTTATTGTAAAAGAACAGCAGCTAAAAACGTCATATAGAACCTAGACCCATTTTTTTTAACCAAAGTTACTAGGAAAATACCGACCACCACTAAACCGACGTCGATGAAATTTTAACCCTGAGAAAGGACATGGCGTACTTTTTACCCTCAAGTAGCAATAAATGACTTGTACGTGGACGAAGTCGCTGGCAGCGGCTACTTTTAGATAAAGTTTAAAACTTAAATGTTGAATATTTAAGTACCTATAAACTGAAAAAAAAAATGGTCGCTTCTAACAAGATTGTGATTGTTGAGCATATGCGTCTTGAATCTATACGAGCCTGATAGGACGTTAGACGCATCAACTAAGATGTTAGTTGAATCGCTAAAGAACTTGCTGTTTTTACTATAAGTTTTGTTTGATATAACTAATATCATGAATAGTGTATTCATTTTATGTCAACTAAGGGAAGACCTGGTTAGCCCACATTTTTCTGCGTGTAAGTACTGCTTTCTGAAAGGGGCTCTGCATGAGTATTTCGCAACAAATGAGCTTATCTATGACCCCCAGAAGGAATGTATCTATTAAGCAATCACTCTGTTTACTATATCTATCACGCTAGCATTGTACCGAAAAGTAATTTCTCAAATTGTGAGTTTCTAAGAATATTCTTGAATTTTGTATGGAAAGAGTACATTTTCAATGCTCTCAAATGTTTCCCATAATATTCTCAGTAATTTCTTGAGATTTCTTAACTTCGGAAAATGTTCTGCAACTCGGACCTACACGCACGTCTCAAAACAAGTAAGATCGGGCGGCGCTATTCTTCTTCTTCGGGTTTGTACCTACTTGTCTCTCACTCGCTCTTATACGGTCTTATTAAGAGCGAGTGAGAGAGAAGTACACACCCGAAGCATCTTCTAAGTGCTCACAGACTGTACTTATTTTAAAGATTCATAGGAATACAACGTTTAATAACTATTATTGCTCCCTTTTATACAAATTTAGGTACTTAAACTACTATAGAAGGGTGCAGAAATAGTTTTGAAACGTTGTATTCTCAAAAAAAATAAACCGTTCAAGTGCGAGTCGGCCTCGTGCACCGAGGGTTCCGTACTGCCGTACAGTAGGCCTATTATTATATTGCGATTTAAATTCATCATCAGCGCGAGCTCAACTCACACTTGTCAATTCTTTAGTTTTTGTTGTTTTTCTTTAAGGTATACTTAATCTTATCAAATTTGACGCTTGTATTATATATTGAATACGTTGAAAAAAACTGGTTCATGTATAGGGACCCCCTCATTATTTCACTTTTTTTTATTTGTCCGTGGAAGTCGTAAGGCGGTAGAGGCGACTAAGGAAATAAATGGTTGAAGGAATATTAGGAATCAAGTGTTGTTAGGCGATGGGCTTGCAATGCCACTAAAATATACATGGTAAACATCTTAGCCTAATAGTGCAAAATGCGGTTACAGAATGAACAACAGTTTACAGTTGTTGGTAATTCTGTAGCTCTGCCTACCCCGCCCTGGGAATGAGGTCGTGAGTGTATGTATGCTATTATTTGTTAGTAAATCCACGGTAATAACACATCATTATTCTGAATTAGAATCAACACGCTATCTCTTACGGTTCAAGAGATACAGAGGGCCCTGCCAAGATGCACTACGCTAACTAGCGTTTCTATTCGTTTCGTTTTTAAACCAATCGCGTCACTGGTAGTCACGTGAGTTTTCGTATCAACTCATCTACCAATGACGCGATTGGTTTAAAAACGAAACGAATAGAAACGCTAGTAAGCGTAGGGCAGGGCCCCCAGCTCGGGTACGGAACCCTAAAACGACGCATTTACCATTCATTCGTTATACCCCACCCGACCATACAAGTGTCGTGGTGACGTGGTTCCCTTGGCTCTACACGAGGGCACTCCTATCTCCACTTATTCAAAGTCAAATTCAAAGTCAAAGTTACTACTTCATAAATTCTGTTTTTGTTTTAGGAACATTTATTACATGCTTCGGTGATACGATTCAAGACGATGACTGGAAAAATAAAGGGTTTTATAGACCTCGACGGAACCACCAGACTCAAAGTCAGATCCGACACTCTCCTCAACCGGGGGGTGAAGACAATCGTTTCGGTGACACGATTCAGGACGATGACTGGAAAATTAAAGGGTTTTATAGACCTCGAAGGAACTATCAGACCCAAAGTCAGATCCGAAACTCTCAACCCAGTCAAAACAACCATGATCTGAATGCAACAAGGGAGACAGGATTTAGACAGAGTCTAGAAAATCAGAAGACACAGAATTATGATACAAATCACCAGGGCACGAACGCTTTTGGAGCAAGCAACAGCCGTAATGTGCAGAACCAGAATTTATTCCAGAGGACGAGCTACAACCACAACAATCAAAATGCTTTTGGATCCACTCCAGATACATTTAGAACGAGTTTTAATCAGAATATACAGAGAAAAAACTCATTCGCAACGAGTTACAGCCAGAGTCAAGATCAAAATCCATTTGTAAATAAGCATTCTGAGAATCAGAATCCGTTTGGAGCGAGTTCTAATTCTTTTGGGAATAGTTACGTTTTGAGAAATCAAAATCAGAACCTAACTGGAGCTGGTAACAGGCAGGAGTCCCACAATTCAAATTTATTCCAAACAAGCATCAGGCAGAATCATCCGAATCAGAATTTTTTCGGGTCCGCTAACAATCAGAATTTTCAAAGGCAAAATTCTTTTGGATCTGGTTTCGGTCAAAATGCATTCTCAAACCAAAATTTTGGCTCTTATCATCAACAAATCGCCAACTCGGGTAGTTTTAGCTCTTTCAATCAGAATACGTTCAAAGGTTATGATTACCTACCACCTAGAGACAAGTTTAAGCCCCCTTTTGTAGGACCAACTTACCTACCACCTAGCACCGATAAACGCGTTGTCACTACTACAAAACGACCATTTCCCCCATATCTCGGTTATGGTACGAACGATGTTTCCCCCGCTTCGGCAATACCGGTCCCACCAGAACCGCAAGATGAACCTACACCGACTAGAACTGTGGTTGTGACAACTCCTTCAACAACGACTCCAACTACTACCACAACTACGTCTCAACCCCCGTTCGATCGAGAACCCTCGGAACTCTTCCCTGAAACAATGACCACAACAAAGCGGCCAATCTACCTTCCAGCTATGGCAATGCAGGTCCCACCAGAACCGGAAGATGATCCTACACCTCCGTCAACAACCACGCCAACAACTACAACGACAACTACAACCAAGCCAACAACTACAACCACGCCGCCCACAACTACTAGCACGACTTCTACAACGACCCCGGAGCCAAACCGCGTGTTGATAGAGGAAACCAGCCCCACGACTACCACTACTAAACGGCCAAGAATTACCACGCCAACAACTACAACAAGAAAAATCGTGACAACGTCAACAACGCCAACCACTCTCTATTTCACAGCCCCTGAGTACTTACCACCTACAACACCACGTAAAGTACCACCGCCAGCTCCAGCTAGGGCTATGCCAGTAGTACCAGAGTGCGATCCCTCTGACCCCAGCACATATCCACCTGATATAGATCTCCGTTTCACCGGTGGCGATCCGTGTAATCCTACCACTACAACTCCTGAGCCAAACCGTAGTGAAGAACCTACAACGCCAAGAACAACGCCAAGAACAACGCCAAGAACAACGACCAGAATCGTGACAACATCAACAACGACAACTCCTCACTTCAAAGCTCCTGAATACTTGCCTCCTCTGAACATGACTATAATACCACCACCACCAGCTCCAGCTAGGGCTATGCCAGTACCGGAGCCAGAGTGCGACCCCTCTGACCCAAGTACATATCCACTGGGCGTGAACCCATGCACCGTTCCTCCGACGTGCATAGCGCCATCATTCGAACCTCAAGGTCCGAAAAAAAGAGTGGCTAGAGCGATTACTTCTGGTCGAACACTCAGGCTGGCAGACCTCACAGGGATACCGCGCCCTGTGTGGTATGTAGGGATTTACGATAAAACTTATACGCCGCGCTATAAACCAATTTGTGGAGGATCCGTACTAACCACAGACGTGGTTATATCTGGCAAGTATTTTTAATTTTTTAACTTAAATAATGACACATAAAGTCGCCGTCAATAGAATTTGCGAACTATGTAAACAAGTTAGTACTGTTTGACACATAACCTCAAATATTCACCAAGTGTGTTTTTATTAAAAATAACGTATAATGAATAGTTATTTCATCTTAAACTTAAAATGAAAATAATTATTTAGTGTATAAATCGTTGCCAAGACTTCACTTGATCTTTAATACTACGTGAGTATCGAGTAATCATGGTGAATTGGTTCGTTTGGTTTTGTTTACATAGTTCGCAAATTCTATTGACAGCGACTTTAGTCTTAATTTATATGAATGCTTTGTTGACGACGCGTTGGCCTAGTTGGTAGAGACCTACGAAGCTAGCTGTCCCGGGTTCAAATCCCGGTAAGGGCAGATATTTGTGTGATGAGCGCTAATATTTGTTCCTGAGTCATGGATGTTTTCTATGTATTTAAGTATATATTTCTTTATGTAAGTATGTTGATCGTTGTCTAGTAGGTACCCATAGTACAAGCCTAGAGCTTAGTTTGGGAATAGGTCAACTTGTGTGACATTGTCTTCTGATATTAATTATTTAACTGAATCTTCCGTTAGGGATAGTTTTAACCAAAAAGCCAGTGTGTAAGCGAAGTCATATTCGACCGTTCGATTTCTGTTTAAATAATGAACACTTCATTTTATTTTTCCCATAAAATATACGTTAGGATTTTTTCAGATTTTTTGATTAATAAACTTTGGAGATAAGGGGGGGAACGGTCATATTTTATTTTGGATATAAATCAAAAAGTACATCACAGAAAATTAAAAAATAAGTTTTTTCACTTCTCATGCTCTTAAAATCTTACTTTAGTCTCTGCACATCGGGACTAAAGTTCCTTTTTAATCTCTAGGGATTAAAGTAAAATTGTTTTAATTTACTTTGGAATCCCCTAAACATCCAATCACGGTGTTTGTGAATGGAGGATTTATTGCTATTTTCAGTCTTTTTGTACAGACCACAGAATAAAGACTAAAGGCATAGAAGCCGTGCAATAAGATGAATGTTCCACTAGCTACTTGTCTCTACTTTATAGATTACATTTTGATAAGAGGATAAGAAACAAAAACTAGGTGTCCTTTCTTCTTTAATCTGTCATGATCAGAAGGTGAAGAAACGTCAAATCAACGACCGGTCTTCTTTGACGTTACTTTCTTCCACACTGGTGCTTAAAGGGTCCAAATCACGCCTTGTGGCGATCTCTTTCCAACTCACTATGAAAACCATAAGTAAAAAGAAGTCAACCATAATGTATTTTCTGCCTATTTAGTACGGTTTCTATGCCTCTAGTTTTTATTCTGTGGTGTAGACAATTTTTAGCGCGTGGAAATAACCTCAAAATGACAACTATGAAAAAACATAAATAAAAATGATTTAATTTCGTGAAACACGATTAATGATTACGAATATGAATATATTTAATTATATTAAGGATGAATTCATTTTATTATGCTTGGTCCAATTAGTTTTTAAATAGTTTTCAAGTTTGAACCTGTTGGCTAAAATGCAAGCATTTAAAGCGGCACTTCACAAAAATAATAAAAGAAAAGAAAAAACCGCGGAACAAATTTGTAAGAAACTTTCTTATAATCAATTTTATAAATATGTATAGACTTCTTCAGTGCTGGATTGAGCAAGCACGGGGTCCGTAGCAAATTCTATAAAGAGACCCCTGGGTTTGTTTTAGGTTACAGGTTGTGGCGGGCTTTTTTCCGCAACTGAGCGACTTAGATATGCACCTATTTTGCGTGGGTGTTTGTTTTAGGTTATTCTGATGGAGAATATCGACTGGATTATTCATCTTATCGTCAACCCTGCACGGGTAGCACAAGTTGTATTTTCTCGCTTGTCGCTCAGTGCGTCTCTATCGTTACTGACTAAATAGAAAGGGAGATCCGAGCGACAAATAATTCGCGGACAACTTGTGCTAGCTAGTGATGCATAGGTATGAGTACACGCATACGCATACTGATGTAAGTACTAGCATTTTAGAGTTTAGACGTGGATGCGCGGAGCCCGTAGCATTTGCTACTCTTGCTAGGTACGTGGCTAATCCGGCACAGAACGTTGTTTTTTTTCCTCGCATTCAAAGTGAAAAGTAGAGTGTTTAACGCGAGACTAAACAACCATAATGACACTCGAACTATAGCCACTCTCGCTCGCTGGCTCGCTCGCGTGGCTAAACATCTCGTGTCATTATGGCTTGTTTTAGTCCCTTGTTGAACAATCTACTATTATATGTGCAGATTAAGACCTATCATATGACACCCCATCAAGTCTTCAAGTTGATAGCATTTGAAGTTGCTGAGAAAATCTGCTGTGACGTACAGACAGACAGACAGACAGTTTTTGCCATTTTGGTACGAAACCCTAAAAAGGGGTGAGTGTTTAAAATGTCTTTTGACTGGTACGCTAGCTCTGTGCCCAACAGAGGGGCTAGACAAGATGCATTACGCTAACCAGCGTTTCTATTCGTTTCGTTTGTAAACCAATCGCGTCACTGGTAGATCACGTGACTTTTCGTATCACGTCATCTACAAGTGACGCGATTGGTTTAAAAACGTAACGAATAGAAACGCTAGCTAGCGTAATGCACCTTGTCTAGCCCCTCAGTAATGGATGGTGTCCACAGCCGGCCACTGCTTCTGGGGCGACGACTCCCTGCTGCCCGCGGCGGACTTCGCCGTCGGCGGCCAGAAGATCTACAGGCCCTTTGCCGACAAGATGGACAAGAGAGCCCAGATATCCGACGTGAGTTACCCTAAATTAGATGGAAAAATATACAATAAATAGCTATCCAGAGAGGTAACGCAGCCAGTGTCATAGGGACCATGCCGCGAGCGGACCTGCTAGAGGGGGTGTTCTTTTTATAGTGGTGATTATTATTGACGTCTTTAATATTTGAGTAGCTTAGTTTTAACTTTTAATTGTATTATATTAAATATGTATCTACTTATGTTAATGAACTATAAATACTTTGTTAGGGAGAATTTACACAATTTCTCAACGAACATTGATAAGCCAAAAGCAACCAGGAGCACAGGAAAGCTCAAAACCACATTTTATAGACTGGCCAAAACTTCAAAATCATTCTTGGGAAATTGGATAAAATTTTACAATAAAATTCAAAAAAAAAACTGAGCTTACTGACTCTAAATTTTAATCTGAATCTGAAATTTATACCGCGTACAGTATAAGTAAATGCACGCTTTAGTACCTTATCGCTTTGGCACCTTTGACAGATTAGTACTTACAGTAGTTTAAACTTACATTAAAATGACAAAGCACTAAACTATGCAGCTGCCCTAGGCTAGTTGGTAGTGACCCTGCCTACGAAGCTAGCGGTCCTGGGTTCAAATCCCGGTAAGGGCAGATATTTGTGTGATGAGCGCGAATATTTGTTTCTGAGTCATGGATGTTTTCTATGTATTTAAGTATATATTTATCTATATAAGTATGTTTATCGTTGTCTAGTACCCATAGTACAAGCCTAGAGCTTAGTTTGGGGCTAGGTCAATTGGTGTGACATTGTCCCCTGATATTTAAATATTTATTTATTTTATTTATTTTAATAAGTTCGACCGTATGAAGGCATTATAGTAGGGGAGCCCACGACACTAAACCCAGTTCGATAAGACTACTAGATGATATACATATATATATATATACAGGGTGACTCCTAAGTGGTGAACAAAATGATCACCTCTGTGTTCTACCCAAGAATATGAACAGATTAGTCACTTCATTAAGAGGCCGTATACGAAATTTTGCCGATTTCGCTGATATACGTGATTTTACAGTTGATATACTGTATTTCTACAAGTTTTAATGGACAAAACGAAAGATAATTTCTAGTTTTAACGAATGTAGTAACTATTAAAATTCAAATGAAATTTGTAAACATTTACTTAACAATAAAATTCACAAACTATTAACGCGAATCGGAATAATGAAAATGTCTTGCTGATAAGTAATTTGTTAGCAGAAAAATCGAGTAAAAGTAAAGTATACGCGAAAAGTTAGCGATTGTTTATTTTTATCATTGTCATTTGAAGCTTGTAGAAAAAGTTATGTATGCAAAGGTAAAACTAAGTACCTAGTAAATATATCCTCTGAATTCCAGGTAAAAGAACTCATCGTCCCTCCCCGCTTCCGCGGAGTGAAGACGAGTTTCCAGGATGACATAGCATTACTGAAACTGGTGACGCCGTTCAAATATGCCCCCGGCCTGAGGCCCCTCTGCGTGGACTTCGACGAGGACTTCGAAGAGCAGCAGTTGAAGGAAGGACACAGCGGCACGGTAAGGCCAATTTGTTCACGGAGAATTGACGGTGGATTGATTGAATTGATTTGAAAGGAGAATGGACAAAGGAGAACATTCATCTATATATATAAAAGGCTAAACTGACTGACTGACATATCAACGCACAGCCGAAACTACTGAACCTAGAAACTTGAAATTTGGTACATGGGTTCCTTTCATGATGTAAGTGAGCACTAAGAAAGGATTTTCCGAAAATCGACCCCCAACGGGAAGAAATGGGGGGGGAGTAGCGGGAAACTAATTGTACGCGTACGAAGTCGCGGGCGTCCTCTAGTCCTTCATAAATGTTTGGGCTTTTTTTTAAACTGCCGACCAAAAAAATATTTTGGTTTACATCGCTGTAATAGAATTATTTATTTATGTTGAACAACTTTCATAATAATATTTTAGAATTATTTATGTTGAACAACTTTTATTATGGCACGAAAACTGTCGGATCATTGCCTGACTTCTTATATCTTCTTCTCTCTTCGAAAGATGGACTTTTTCATAGCACAGTCACGGACTTTAATTATTAAATTAATTAATTATAAATAAAATAAAAAGTCAGAAAATGACCCAACAGCTTTCATGCCATAGTAAAAGTTACTCAAAATAATTAATTCCAGCGACATATACCAAACTTTTTTTTTGGCCGGCACTTTCGAAATAGGCCCAATAATGATTTTTTGTATGGAACCTGGTCTATGAGCGGCCAAGGATAAGTTTAATATCTGAAGATGTAGTATAGTCCTACTGTTATTTGGTGAAAGTTTCATTACCGCGACTTAATTGTAACCGGAATAAAAGATGTTTTTCTTTTAGAATACTTTGCGTAGTCTTCCCAATTAGATGTTAGATCATCAATAAATCAAATGTTTAGGAAAGAAGGGAAATCTCAACATATATAGATGATCTAACATCTCACAGTGAAGTATCTAGCAACTATCAATATGTTATTTATTTACTATTAGGCAATAAATATGCAATAATAATGGACGATAGCCTCTCGACCGTTTCTTTGGTCGTCAATCACAAGGATCAATAATAAGTTCTAGATCTGACATGTCTAGATCGAATTCAGACTTAAGTTTAAGTAATTCTTAATATCATTTGCAAAAAGTATTCCTTAATATCAAAGCTTTCATATGACACTAATTTCATCAGTGGCCGCCGAAAGGCCAATTTGCCCTTCACCTTTCAAGTTCAAGGACTTCAAGGTCACGGTCAAAGTTGAGTTGAGCCCGCTTTATCGTGATTGGCATGGCAACAAATACTGGATCTTAGATACAAATTGAAATAAAACTTTTTTAAAATATCAGGGGACAATGTCACACCAATTGACCTAGACCCAAACTAAGCTCTAGGCTTGTGCTGTGGGTAGGTACACTAAACAACGATATAAATACTTACATAGAGAAATTTATACTTAAATACATAGAAAACATCCATGACTCAGAAACAAATATTCGCGCTCATCACACAAATATCTGCCCTTACCGCAATTTGAACCCAGGACCGCTAGCTTCGTAGGCAGGGTCACTACCGACTAGGCCTTCGCGTCGTCGTCGTCGTTTATTAAATACATCAAGAGAATGTAACATAACAGGTTGAATACCCAAGTGAAACATTTCATGAGCATTACGTGTACTTAATGGCGTGTTATATCGTCAGTAACCGCGTAAGTAACAATTTTAATAAAGGAGCAAAATGCACCTAATACTTCAGTGATTAAGGTGCATTTTGTTGCATACATTTGTTACATACAATTACGTGGTGTAGCAGTATCACATATATGTATAGCCGCGGTATAAAAAGGTTCGTCTGTTTTCGACCCTATTTCAATAATGTTAAGGTCCAAAAGTGACGATCCTTTTCATACCGCGGCTTTAGGTACCTACTGCGTTCTTTACATTCCCTGCAGATTAACTTGGCTAAGGATGTCTTAATGATGCGCTAATGACTCTTAAGTGTGACATCACTCGGTAAGTCTTACAAGGACTTGTCCTGACCCGTCGTTACTCGTAGACAAGGCATTTTAACACGTTTCTATTTAATAAATAAATAAATAAATAAAACTCTGGTCTACAGTCCCATGCAGCTGTGAAAAAATCAAACTTCAACATTAACGTAAAAAAAAGATACGATAGCCGTTTATACAACGTTTATACCGAAAAAAACGTGTATTTCGATACTCGAGGGAATCAAAATGTATAGGGTATTTCTTGTTGACCTAGAACTATGAAATTTGGCAAGTAATACCGTCTTATATTACAAGTTTAAGGAAAAATCTGAAAACCCAATTTTTTAAATTAAATCACAAAAAAAACAGGGTCTTTATGCAAGGAACGACAGCGGTGCAAATTTTGAATTGATTTAACCGTGTCATGTGCGGAACCCTAGGTGGGCGAGTCCGACTCGCCTTGTCCGGTTTCTTTTTTATAGCTGAGAAGGCAAACGTACACACAGGGCTATATTCTACTCGGTAAAAACCATATGTCTTTTGATGTGCGTATCGTATTTTCGACGTTGCTCTTTTTTACTAATAACGCTTTTTTCAGTAATGGCGGTTTAGTTACAAACAATACCATAACGTCACAATCACAAGCAATACTGTTTTTCACTCGGCCGGCCGCCATTACTGTCAAGTAAATAAGAGCTATCAAAACGTTAACAATACGATAACAGGTCAAAGACGATATTGTTTAACGTCGTAGAATAGATCTGTGGCCCGTTTCACGAAGCTAAAAGTTACAAATTACAAGCGGAACTCTCTTTTTAGCAAAAGGAGTTAGAAAGAGACTTCCGCTTGTAATTTGTAACTTGTAGCTTCGTAAACCGGGCCTCTAGACATAAGAGTATAGAATCTGAGCCTCTATTCTACGTGGTAAAAACCATATTGTCTTTGACCTGGGCCGGTATTCTAGGCGCTAAAAACCATAACGTCTTTGACCTGTAATCGTATTGTCAACGTTTTGATAGCTCTTATTTACTTGACAGTAATGGCGGCCGAGTTACAAGCAATACCATAACACGTCAAATCAAAATCAATATTGTTTAATATCGTAGAAAAGATGCCTACTTGGTAGAGTTGCGCCGCTCATTCTTTAAAGGGAGCGCTCCGATCTCCGTCAATCGGTCAAAGGAACTAGTTCGGTCTTTTAGTTCCTTTAGGTCCTTAACTCCGGAGCAAATTTTGAGATCGAGCAGGATACGCTTTGAAATAGGTACTATCTCGTTCACATCGAGCGCCATGCCGTGTGGTCTTTTCTCATTCGCTCTGTTTCACTCATACGTTCAACAATTGCTACTGACCTAAAGGACCGAAGACCGATTAAGATCGTTAACGAAGAACTAGTTCCTTTCGGTCTGTGACGGGAATTAATTCCTTTTAGTTCTTAGTTCCTGACCGACTCAAGCCTACTCTACTACTTGGCATGTGATCTCCATAGCATTCATAGTCTAAGGGCTCCCTCGACGGACGTCGAGACGGGACGTCGACGTCTCATTAACGCCCGCGCAGTGTCGACGCAACGTTCTCGCAGCGCCGACGCGACGCAATGGCGTTTTTCGAACGTCGACGTCACAATAACGCCCGCGCAGCGTCGACGTCGAATGGCGTTTTGGCGCTGCGAGAACGCGACGTCGACGCTGCGCGGGCGTTAAATTGCGTTCGAAAAACGCCACTGCGTCGCGTCGGCGCTGCGAGAACGTTGCGTCGACGCTGCGCGGGCGTTAATGAGACGTCGACGTTCGAAAAACGCTAAATGTGAGGGAGCCCTAAATCTCATGCTTGTAAAATAGATATCAAACTCACAAAATATCAAATAATATTATGACCGTCACAATCATTAAATTCATTACTAGCAATATATATACTATGTGTTACGTAACGTTGCACAAGACTAGGTACCTACTCGAGTCGTGCGGATGATTCTCCTGTCACGATAGTAGCAAAGTTGATGTAATAATAATTTGATTGGCCTCTAAATAACTGAATAAATACTTATATTGACCCCAAACGCTGTTTATATACTGTGCCTAAATTTATAAATGTTGCACAAAAAACACCTGCTTTGAACAGCCGAGGTCAAATCTAACATAAATATAGCATTTTATATTAGTCGAGTGTTTTTCTCTCAAAAACGGCTCTCTGTCGAAAGGTCATAGGTCGATTAGATTAAGCCCGCTTACATTCGGCTAAATTGAGTGTGCTGAGTGAAAAAGACAAGTGTAAAGGCAGTTAGCATGTTAGTCAAGAGGACGCGCTTATCCCCTCCACGCCGCCAGTCTAAATTTAGCACACTGAATTTAGCCAAATGTAAAGCGGACTTTAGATCGAGTGAGCAGTCATACGAGCGTACTGACTCGAAGGATAAAGCGGGTAAGTTAAGAATACACGCCTTTATCTGCCTTAATAGTAAATAAGGCGCCTACTGCAATGTAGTAGGTAGTCGAAGCATTGTACAGGGTGGAAAAAACGAATACCAATAGACGGTAACTACTTGTACTGTACCTTCGTACCTTAAATATTGGAAATAGCAAATTCTACGCAAAGGAGAGTAACTTTTATTTTTAAAAACAATTGCATTTTTTGATTTTTTTGAAAACATCCTGTTCCTTAACCGGGAATCGAACTAATACGAAATAATCCGTACCACAAGCATTGTGCATTCGTCGTAACATTCAGTGTTCAAATAGTTCGTTACACCATATTAATTGTATGGTGTACCGACTATTTTAGCACTTTCAATGCTACCTTATACATATATGACGCTGACTGTAGGTACATGATTCAAATTCAGACCACTAGCCAAGTTATTTGGAATCGACGATGGTGCTGCCTTGCAACACTGCTGAGTTTGTGATTTAAAAAATGTTTTTGATGTTTTTGTATCTTTTTCATAATAAAATTGATTTACCTTTATGTGACAAAACAATAAAGTCGTGTTTTTATTATACAGATAGAAAGCGTCATTGATAGTGATCACACTGATCATTTATATCTACAACACATACACCTTGAAAATAAATAAAGACCGTAAAAAACCCTACTTTATTATTTTGTCGAATTTCCAAAAATCCATAAATGTATGATCTCAAAAATAAAAGTAAGTCTCCTTTGCGTAAAACTTGCTATTTCCAATGTTTAAGCTAGTTACCGTTCATGTTGCGTTATTTTTTTCCACCTGTATACCTACCTACTCTGTTACACTTACACCCGTATTCACAAACGTCACTATGAGGTCTCACAGTGCTCACGAACGCACGGGGTGGCTCAAATCGTCTCATACACAAAAGGTCGGTCAAAAAGGACCAATCACAAAGCTGTATTGAACGCAGTGCGTTTACTCAGTGAAGGATCCCATAAGTATTGTTTGTGAATACGGGTGTTTTACTATAACATTATACAGTCAGCCGCCTTTTTTTAGCAGTTTTAAGGATTTTGTAACTGAAAATTTCCATACAAAATGCGGCAACGATTTTCTCCCCTTAGACCTAGTCCGATTTTTACAATTATTGAATATGTTGTAGATATTTAAACTAACAACAACAACAACATAAACTCACGCCTTCATTCCCAGCAGTGGCATAGCGTGGGGGGGGCTGGGGGGGCCATGGCCCCGGGCGGCAGACAATAAATATTATATTATAGGGGAATATGCATTAAAAAAAACCCGACGAATTGAGAACTTCCTAGTAAAATAAGCGGCGAATTTCTGGTCCGCCCCGGGCGGCGAAAACCCACGCTACGCCACTGATTCCCAGAGTGGGGTAGGCAGAGCCACAGACTCACCAACAACTCCAAAAACTTGTTGATAATTCTGTGACCACATTTTGCACAACCAGGCTAAGATGTTATTCAGTGTATTATAACCTAACCAACAAAAAGTTGGAAAACCCCTGACACTGACATTTCAAAGTTCAATACCTACCTACTTCAAAAACGGCTGAACCGATTTCGATATAAAATGTCTAAGAACCACCGCTAGAAAACCTGCTTTCTAATAAAAAAACCGCATCCAAATCGGTTCATCCGTTTAAGAGCTACGGTGCCACAGACAGACACACACACACACACACTTACAAGTCAAACTTATAACACCCCTCTTTTTTGCGTCGGGGGTTAAAAACTAGGTCTGTACATTTTCCTCCTGTAAGTTATTTTAATAAACAGATGCGTAAGATAAACACGATAATAACCTTTAATTTGATGCCAATAGTATAAACTTAAGCAACGCTGCTCCGTCGTAGATCGCAGGTTAAATAAAGAGTAAGCTTGGGTAACGTTAAAATGATCTATAGCTTCAGCTTCCATGGCCGTTAGTGATGCAATGATATATGAACTTTCAAGGCAAACCGATATATTTTAGAATCTAGAATATTTCAAAATGACTAGTATTTAAATATTAGAAACAATTAAATCATTCCTTATTTGAGACGCTTAAGGTAAAATTCCGATTTGTCCTTGAAATTTGGTATACGAATTTAAAACTTAATTTGTTTGAAGAAAGACGCTGAGTCCGTTGTCCTTTTGCATGGACTTATCCGAGTTTGAAGTTAAGCGACGCATTTAAAGTTGTATAAAAAATCGTGACTCAGGAACGACTAAGCCCCAGCCACACCGGATGCGTGCGCGTAGACGTGACGTGCGCGTTCGCTTTCCATTGCTGTGTATAGTATGAATTCTCATACGACATGCTACTATACAACGCAGTGGAAAGCGAACGCGCACGTCACGTCTACGCGCACGCATCCGGTGTGGCTGGGCCTTTAATCGTCATCAAATGGCTCTTGAGTGCAGGGGTGTGATTCTCTTGAAAGCGGCGCTCGGTCGGTCGAAAGAGTGAACGAGTAACGCGCCACACCGGCGAGTTTAAGTAGTTAGTCCCGTCAACATATTTTGTTATCTATCTATATATATAAAAGAGGATGTCCTGACTGACTGACTCATCAACGCCCAGCCCAAACCGCTTAAGATAAAGATTTGGAATTTTGAGGGAAAGTTGATTTTTTTTTTTGCGTCTTGTATGTTCGCGGACGCGCGCACGGACGGCTTCCCCGCCATCATGCGCAAGCGCTGCGCGGCGTTGCAGACCCGGCTCCGAGGTAGCAGTAATAGTATCCTGAGTGTGTTCGTGGACCGATGGGACTCGGCACTATTACGGCGGTGGTCACAGATACATGTGTCCCGTCAGTGAGCTGTGTTTAATTTTTAATTATTATTTTATAAATTTAAATTGTGTACTCCACTAACTAACATAGAATAGGCATGTTACTAACAATATGGATGTGTATATCTGAAATAAAGGGAATTTAATTTAATTTAATTTAATTTAATAACGTAGGCGTCCTTTAAGAAGGGATTTTTCGAAATTCAACCCCTAAAGGGAAAAAAAGGGGTTGCCAAGTTTGTATGGGAAAAAATGATTTTATGGTCCAATTTACTTGAAACTTGGTAGAAAAGCTCTTCAATGCAAATAATGAGATACGTATTTCAGCGATTACTAAAATTCAAGAAATCCCTAGAGGGATGAAAGGGGGTTACAAAGTTTGTATGGGAAAAAATATTTTCATGGTCAAATTTACTTGAAACTTGGTAGAAATACTTTTAAATGGAAATAATGAGACACGTATTTCAGCGATTACTAAAATTCAACCCCTAGAGGGATGAAAGGGGGTTGCAATGTTTGTATAGGAAAATACTGTCTGTAGGTATTGCAAGCAAATTAATGAGGTTTTTATTTTTACTAAGTTCATAAAAACTGACTGCCAAAGTCAAAGGAAAAAAGAAAGCATAGATATTTTATATTATAAAGTAAAAAGGATTAAATCAACCCCCAACGGGAAGAAACAGGGGGAGTAGAGGGAAACTAATTCTACGCGTACGAAGTCGCGGGCGTCCTCTAGTCTATATATATAAAAGGCAAAACTGTCTGACTGACATATCAACGCGCAGCCGAAACTACTGTACCTAGAAACTTGAAATTTGGTATAGGGGTTCCTTTCATGATGTAAGTGAGCACTAAGAAAGGATTTTCCGACAATCGACCCCCAACGAGAAGAAATGGGGGGAGTAGCGGGAAACTAATTCTACGCATACGAAGTCGCGGGCGTCGTCTAGTTTAATAATATAATACTCTTAAGTGCATCGGAGCCGAGATATTTAAATATTCGTACCTGAGGGGCTATTGTCTAATGCTCGGGACACACGACGACGACACTCAACACAACTGTCGACACTAGTGTCCATTGCTTACCATCTATATACATCTGCAACTAAGTGTCGTGGCAGTGGACACACACAGACAGTCGATGTATAAATACACTGAGTGTCTAGTGTCAGGTGTCGTCGTGTGTCTGGAGCATTACGCACTCGCAATCGCAACCGGCTTCAAAGTGGAGCAGTTGTTTTCATTTTGTATGCAGACAAGCCTTCGATTTTAAAAATGAAAACAATCGTGATTGCGTGTGCGTTAGACAATAAGTCTGGGCGTACTTTTAGTAGGTATCAAACTGTATACTTAAATCTTTAATATCTCCACTCCGATATTAGTTAACGCCATAAATTATACATATCTATGTGTATTTAGAGGTCCTCTTGATAACTAAACTAAACAGACAATTTTCTTCATACAAAACTTACCCAATGCCCTTTGACGCGGAATTTACGGAATCCTATTTATTATTTAATAACGAAATCCTGAAAGTGATCACCCCTTGTCGTTTGCTGCGCAGTTCGCCGGCTGGGGCGCCATCGACGCCGCGGGCACCCCGACGGCTCGGCTGCTGTGGCTGGAGCTGCCGTTCGTGCAGGTAGACCGGTGCATCGCCGGCTACCCCGACGACTTCGTCAAGTACATCACTAGCGACAAAATATGCGCCGGAGAAACCAACACCGGTAAGATAGAACGATTACGACCGCGTCCTGGAATGTAATCCATCCATACTTAATATTATAAATGTGAAAGTGTAAATGATACTATTAACAACAAGTATAACTGTAAATTCTAGATATGTAACCTTGAAATAGATTCGTTAGGTAGACATACAATTTTGAAAAATAGCTTTTATCCAAATCGGTTGTGCCGACAAAATTTTGTATATGTCCCAGAAATATAGTACCTATCTACATTCAATATAATAGAAAATCTAGCATCCGGAATAATACAAATCTCTCTATCTCCAGGCAAGGCGCTCTGCGGCGGCGACAGCGGCGGCGGCCTGGTGTTCTGGCACGGGGAGCCCCACAACGCCGTGCCCTACCTGCGGGGGATCGCCTCCACGGCGCCCAAGGCCGACCTCCACGAGTGCAACGTGCAGGTGCGCTCCCAACCAACTTATTTACAACTATAGCGATACGCCCACTCTTAAACTGGGTCCACATTTGTATCATTTTGCCGATCACGATCACGCGTATCGTATAGAGCTCGCGTATCCTAAGTATGGACGCTCACTTTGGGCACACCGTATCACTACCATCGTCGTTGCGTGAAAAAATTCGTCCATACTAACCGCAGCGTAGCAGTGTATCGTATCATAACGCCGTATCATTAAGTGTGGACGCTATCCGTATCCCCTTTGGTGGTCGGGGAAAAACCGCCCCGAGAGCGATCACGGCGTATCGCGTATCAAATCATAACTTCGTATCGTGATACAGTATCAAAACACGTCCGTACTTACCGATCTTGATACCCGTATCCGATCGCGAGTGTGCGGGTGATCAGATACGGCGCGCCGATGATCGCGCTGTTTTTGCGTCCACACTAGCGATCTTGATACGCGTCGATGCAACGCGACGGAGATACGATACGACGAAATGATACAAATGTGGACCCAGCTTTAGCCTCCAATGCATATATGAGTCCACTGGCATACAAGTTCGTTCCTAGGTCACGCCACCTGTGGCCTGTTTTATATAATTATAAAGCTACAAATTACAATTTACAGGTTACAAGTTTCCATTTGACACAACCTCGACCAATGACGACCAGCACGGCTAGCACATGTTGTCCGCGACTTGTTTGTCGCTCGGATCTCCCTTTCTATCTAGCCTGTAACGATAGAGCCACACTGAGCGACAAGCGAGAAAATACAACTTGTGCTACCCGTGCAGGGGCCCGTTTCACGAAGCTACAAGTTACAAATTACAAGCGGAAGTCTCTTTCTAACTCCTTTTGTGAGAAAGAGAGTTCCGCTTGTAATTTGTAACTTGTAGCTTCGTGAAATGGGCCGCAGCCATTTGAGCAGTGTTGCCAGTTTGTAAAATTGTAACTTGTAGCTTTATAAAACGTGCTCCATGTGGCGTCCGTTTTCTCCACCCTGTATAAACCTTTCCTTCATTAAAATAATCACTGTCTTTCAGGTGGTGGGCACCTTCACGCAGGTCAGCTGGCACCGGCGGTTCCTGCGCGCGCACGTGCCCGGCCTCGGCGACGAGTGCCACTTCCGAGATTAAACAATTTAGTTAATTAATAGTTTCATTTCTTCCTATCCTTGTAACCTAACCGTCCCACACTTTTTAATCCACAAGAAACTATAGTTTCACAATGTCGGCCTGTCCGCGGTTTTATGCGTCGTCGTCGTCGGCAACGTTTTATGCGTCGTTGCCTGTATATCACAGCAGCTGGGGGTTGAAAAAGTGATTTGATTATAGCAAACGGGGTGTCATATGAAAGGGCTCAATCTGCAAATTTCAAAGCTTTTTATAAATTTTTTAATATTTTTTTTCTTACATAGTTTTTGATTTATAAAAATGACCGTCCCTCCACCATTCTCTCTAAAGTTTATGGACCAAAAAATCTGAAAAAAACCTGATCCGTGGCTAGAACATTATCCGAGATGGTACAAGTTTAAAGAATAAGCAATAGTTTAGGGAATTATAAATCTGTGTGTGATGTTTCTGAGCTTTTGTGTTTAACATGGCACCGGAAAGGTTTTTTTTGGTTTTTGCTCATTAACAAATTACAATGTGAACAAATAAAGACTAGACATTTATTACAACAATGAGCCTTACATTAATAACAATATTTATTTATTATTTATAACGAATGACACAATTTTATTTCATTAACATTTGTTTTCCTTGGGCCATTTCTTCCTGTTTGTGCTTTCCGATGCAATTCCGGAATTCGGTCACTTCATTCTGACACTTCCTCCAGTCCTTCGTTGTAGCTATGCACTCCTGGTAGAGGAAAACAAAAAAAAAGTTATTGCATATTAGTGATTTAAAGGCATATTTTACAAGAATAAGTAGAATGACATGTTTTTAACGGGTTTTGCAAATTTTTCCTAGTATCTCCTATAGTTTTGTAATTCCCAATACTGTCACTGTTGACTAAAATCTGTATACTGAGAAGGTAGGTACTGTTTTTTTAATAGCAACAAGCACATTGACGGGTTAGTGCCACTTTTCTAGTCCACTCAATGCCGTATTTTTTTCTAATTGCATAGAGGTTATCTCGAAGAAATAAGTATGCCTTTGTACCTTAATTTTAATTTTGATTGTATTGTTTCTGTTTTATTACAAAGTGTTTACATAATATTTACAAACATATATTCCAGGTATCAACCGCAAACCAACAAATAGTGAAATGTATCATAGGTGGCTACAATTCTAAAGAATCCCTGTTCTGAATGACAGTGGATCTGAAACTCAATACTTTCCCATGTTTTCATTGCTTCATTGTAAACAGATGTTAATGGGTATTTTTCAGAGGGTTTGAAATGCTGTCACATCCATGGTTGCATTATTGACGGCTCCCCTGTAGACTCGAATGCCATTTGCGGCTATTCTGTAGAACTTAACCTCTGCTTACAATTCTTATCAAATTTGTTTAGCTTTTCCTCAGAAAATCGTCAAAATTGTAGCCACGGTTGTGACAGCGTTTCAAACACTCTGAGAAATACCCTAATATCAATCTGCTCTTGTGTTGTTTTATCATTTCACTGACCTTTAAATATTTGCCATCAGTTTATAACTTTTTTGGTTTATCCATGATCATTTGTTAAAAAAGGAAATATTCTTACATTGATGGATATTTATCAAATTTATATTCTTTAACATCACACTGAGATTTGACTGACAAGATCAAACCTACCCCTTAACTCAATATAAGTATTGAGAATATCAATCTATCAGTTCTGGAACCAGTTCACAACCAGTTATAGAATCCCTAGTAAGTAATTAAATTATAGGTACGCCTTTACTTCAGACATACAAGCAAGACACACGAAGAAAATAATGATAATTCACTTTACTCAACCTTCCAGTGTACCCGGCTTATCATTTCACAAGCAAACAAACAAATCTAACAAATCAAACTTGTTAACAACCTGAACTTTGTAGTGTAACTCTATGCAGCCCGTTTTCTTCAACATGGCTTCCACCGGGTCATCCTCGCCTTCAGGAATTTCTCTGGGTTTAACCGTCATGTTCAAATGTATTTACATTTACTATTTACCACTATTATCTAGAACAAAAATTCCGAAACTTGGATTTGTATTCACTTACTACTTAACTGACTGAACCACAGATTATAGGATAGGATATGTCTATACTGATGTTCTGTCAATTTTGACACTGTCACTGACAGTTCTATCGAAAAAAAAAAATTGCACACCTAATTCATTGTAAGGGTACCTTATAGAGGTGGCTAAATGTTTGATGCCTTTGTTATATATTTGGGTATGATTTATGTCGTTCCCTTACACGGATTTGTTACTAAAATAATCATTTCTAAATAACTACCTACCTAAAATCGTTATTTCTTCTTAGTAGGTATTTACATTTTTATTAACTTTTCACAATCGAGTTTTTCCCATGTTTTTCCACTGACTCGTTTCTTCTTGTCGCATTTTCTCGGAGCTACACTGCCGCAGAGCTTTATTTTTTATTAGCTTTTTCGGGTCTACTGCTGTAAAACCATAGATATCTATCTTTTTCGACCGAATATAAATAACAAAAAATTGCGATTGAAAAAAACATAACCCTCCTTATGACGCAGTCGGGTAAAAATCCGAATAGGAAAAAAGGCCACTGACAAAAATACCATTGGAGCAAACTGCAAAATGAAAATTCGCTCCAGTGGCCCGTTTCACGAAGCTACAAATTACAAATTACAAGTGGAAGTCTCTTTCTAGAAAAAGGAGTTAGAAAGAGACTTCCGCTTGTAATTTGTAACTTGTAGCTTCGTGAAACAGGCCTCAGGTTACACACTCTTTTTTGAACATTTCAAAAATATATTACTTTGCTACTAATGCACATTATCCTCGAAAGTTTCCGTTCAAAATAGGTCACTGACGGGAAAAAGACAAAATCAAGAGGCAATTTTAGCATTTACATTTGGTTAAACTAAACAAACACTTACCCCCTTGTATTAGTAAGGGGGATAAGTTTTAATTCCAGCGCCCTCTAGCGATAAGTAGAGTAAGTTCATAGTTTTTATTCCAGTGCCCTCTAGCGATGAGTAGAGTAACTTCTTAAAATATGATTTTCCCTCCTGTTTTGAGAAGTTACTATATTCAAAACTAGATGGCGTTCATCGTTCTGGCGTTTATGGTTCTCTTTAGTGCCCTCTAACGGTAAGTAGAGTAACTTTTTTGAACCGAGGTTGGTACCGTGGTTACACTACTCATCCCTAGAGGGCACTAAAAAGTACTACTAACGCCATCTAACTTTTAGTAACGTAACCAGAAGCTGTGGTATACAATCCATAAAGTTACTCTACTCATCGCTAGAGGGCACTAGAATTAAAACTCACGTATCAGTTTTGAGCGGGAAATGAGGCTGGGTCAGAATGTATCGCGGAGCCGGGAGCAATGCCATCTTTACCATAAGGGCACAATTTCCCTCACATGTATTCTCAAAACATTTTTGTCGGGCACAGACAGTGAGCACCCAGCCCCAAATTCATGTGTACCCAAGGGCCCTAGCGTAGCTTAATACGCCCATTATTATTATTATTATTATTTATTTATTTATTATAAATTATAACAAACACAAAGTTTACATTTTATGACCGGGAGTCATCGGCGGCGGCGGCCTAGGCAGAAAATAATTCACAGTAGGTATACCGTAAGGTACAAAGGTAATCCGGTATAATCTTACAACCAAACGAACCTCACAACAAACTAAAGTCATGGTCTCTTTTTAGTAGTAGGTAGGTACATTCAACTTCCAATAGAGAAAATTTTCAATGTTGTAATTCTTTAATTAGTTTTATTACACTAAGTAAACAGACTCTTCCACTCTTGGGTCTACACTATTCCATTGACAGTTCTATTGATAGAAGTATCGGGAATTTTTATTCCGAATAGTTCCATTATTTATTTAAAAGACTTCTGATAATAGAACTAATGGGAATGATTTTTTCCCAGCAGTTCTATTTTATTAAAAAATAATTTAGTTAAAATCCTTGACTAGGTTGTTTAAACAAATTTCACTTACATTCTGTTTATAATACAGTATTTTGTAAAACAGTTCTTACTAGTATGAGGAATAAAGTGCATAATGCAACTTTTAAGTAACGTAATAATTTCCTGACTGTGAAATATATAATGTAATAATGTTAAAAAAAATGTTACCTTTTAAGTATTAAGTTAAGGGCTGATTTTTGAATCCCCAGATAAAACTATCCGCCAGTTAAATGTATTACTATCATATGAAAGAAAAGGACAGAGGTAAAATTTACCTTCCGGATAGCTTTATCTGGGGATTGAAAAATCAGCCCTAAGTAGAGTAAATAAATATTATTATTATTATCATACTTTAATGAATTAAAACTATTAATTTTGTAGTATGACATACAGGATGTATTAAAATCAAAAAACAGTTCTAATAAATCAGTTTAATTAAATAATATAATAAATTAGAGTCTAGGCGAGGATCCTGCTCTTGTTGCGCAGCGCGGCGTAGGCCACCAGCACCGACAGCGCCGTGGCCAGCACCTCCGAGTTCACCCACGGCCCGGAGTAGCCTGCACAGAGACCGGTCAACACTTACTAGCCTGCACCACAATAAATACTCACACGACCAGCTTGGTCGTAGGGATCAATGTCAACTGGACCGGGCTCCCAGTTCAATGCTCTAAATAAGTAAATATGAGTCTTTGTTTAAAGGCAACCTTAAAAATTCAACCCCTCATATTTAAATAACTATAATAAAACGCAAACTTGAAAAATCCCATGTTTTCACGAGTATGTTTTGATGTCTCACACAATGGGAGTTAGACGGATATTTTGTTTATCATCTCAGACACGTTATCAGATTAAATCCAGGAGCAGCAATGGAAACTACAAACCCGTAGTTTGTTTTAATCTGTGGAGCACCCTATGTGCACATAATGCTATTGTTAAATTGTTAAAAAAAACTCTTGTCATTACAAATGAATAATTGAGTTTATTAACTTCAAGAGCTTGACGTTTGAAATCTCATTCAAAATTGTGAAACGGTTGAAAGCGACAAGGTACATAAATTATCACTTATTTATGCTGTTGACTGTACATTCATAATGGTGTTTTCAACCAAGCCCCCCAAGTTAAGTTAACATTATTTGCTTAATGTATGAAAATCTATACATACAGGTAGATACATTAACCATTCTTCTTTGAGAGTCAGGTATAAATAGAAATTTGGGTTTTTAATCTTAGATGCAGAAGGAAAGGTACTGTTGTGATGGTATGGTACTCACTGCCGGGGTGGGAGAGCTGCACGGCCAGCAGCGGCGCGACGGCGGCGGCGGGGTCGGCGCGGCGCGCGCGGCGCAGCGCGGCCCAGCCCTCCTCGTCCAGCACGCGCACCTCGTGCGTGCCCGAGCGCGCCGCCGACGGCTCCTCCGTCCACGACACCTGAACACATGAACTTAGTTCTACACAACAACTTCTTACTCTTGCTCTCCTAGTGCTTTTTTCGCCAAAATGATTGACAGTTCCCACAAATAGGTAAATTTTCTAGAAAAAAATATGTTGCCCATATCCTCTGACCTGTCTCAGTTCACAAGGAACATGTTCTAAAGTGACAGCCGACAGGTGACAAATCACTGTACATTGGTTAGCTAAGATGGACCCTATCCACTTCATCCTCCGGTTTCACAAACTTGTCATATTATAATTAACTAGAGGACGCCCGCGACTTCGTACGCGTAGAGTTAGTTTCCCGCTACTCCCCCCATTTCTTCCCGTTGGGGGTTGGTTTTCGGAAAATCCTTTCTTAGTGCTCACTTACATCATGAAAGGAACCCCTGTACCAAATTTCAAGTTTCTAAGTACATTCGTTTTGGCTGTGCGTTGATATATAAGTCAGTCAGGTTTGCCTTTTATAATATAGATTGACAATGGGAACTTTTTAAACGATGTTCTGATATAAATCTTTGAGGTTTGTCTCAAAACCATATAATTTTTTTCCAAGTTTCGTTCATTATTTACTGAGCGCCAAAATAGTGATTATTAGTTATATCCACTTTGGACATTCATATATTTTTTAGTGTTGCACTAATTTGTGACATAGAGAAGACCAAGTGGCGTTTAAGCCTAATTTGTTTTTTTTTTTCTCAGTAAATAAGGAACAATAAAAATTGTGTTTTTGAGACAAACCTCTATTTATAAGCATGTATTTACTCAGAACACCTTTAAAAAGGTTCCCGTTGTGAATACCAAGTTACTGAAACAGGCGGCTGGAAGTCCCAATGGTGACAAAACACTTTGTTTTCAAATCCTCCAAGTACTTTCCTACTGGAAGCAGGTTTGCCCAAATCACTAAACAATTTACTTCATTTCAATAGTTTCTGATATCCAAAGAAAAAAATTACATAACCATTGTCCTAGTCACCTATAGTCTAACAAACAAACAGATGTGTATATTATTAGTTATGGAATTCATTCAAGAAAATGCAGAGATCATCTGATACCAAATTCAATACCACTTATGCTGATTTTCATACAAAACAGACATGACTAGCAGGATTCCGGCAGCAACAGTATTAAATACAATTTCAATTATAAAGATGAATCTCAATGTGCAACTCTCAATATTAAAAAACATTACTTGGAATCTCAATGTTTTTACTAAAATTTTATGTTGCTGCAAGAGATGTCCAATATAAGCAAGCTGCTTATAAGACCCAATACACATTGGGCGTTTTCAAACGCGCGCTTTTGCCAACGCCAACAACACCACAAGCGCGCGCTTGCATGTGTACACATCAACAGAACTCCTGGTTTTCACAATGCGCGTTGGCAAAGCGCGCATTTGAAAGCGCCCAATGTATATCAGGTCTAATGCTGCTTGTGCTCTCTTTTCAAATTACCCAGCAGAAAAAGAAAATAGATACACAGACCCAACATTACGTGTTAATAATTATGAACATCACGCACCAATGAGAACTTTACGGTTACAATTTTGATATGTTACAGTAGTTAAAGAAAATTGCTAAAACCCTTTGCTAATATCAGTAAATATTTATACCTAATTTGTGTCCAAACAACAAACGGCAAATAATAACGGTACTTTAGCCTGCTCTTTATCACATTTTTAAAGATAAATTCACTTAGCAAACATACGAAAAAAATTGTTTCATGAATTAAAGAGTAACAATAATCAACTTTTGTTACAATTTCCTACCCACAAATCATCAGATTAGGAGTAAAAGCAACGATAAATGTAAAATAGGGGCTATATAAGAATGCTAAAAATACTTATGAGGTTATACTGACCTGGTACTTATTCTCTCCGATACGAGCTGCAGTGAGCGACTTCCCATCAACTTCAGCGTATAATGCGTAGTTTTCAGGCAGAGGATTGTCGCACTTTAGCGTAAACTCCGTAATATAAGCAATATGTGTCACCACAGTCGCATCTAAACTTGTGAACGATGCCGCCTCAACTTGAGGGTTTTGGCAGCTTTGTGCAAAAGCTCCGCTGATGGAGCACACGGCAAATAGGGCTATAACGTATTTTGTGACCATTTTGCAGTCTTTTGATTAACTTTTATGTCTAAAACTAGTTAAATCTAATAGGAAACTCTCGCCTATCGTCGTAATTTCGTGAAGTGTCGAAAACTGTCGAAGTGGCAGTGGCAGCAGTCGTCCACGTCCGCCTAAGCGTTCAGAATGTGGTCTCGAAAAGAGAAAGTAAAAATGGGTATCATTAATTAAACGTAATCAATTTCTTAATTAGTATCATAAGTCAATTATTAAGTAATGAAATTGTACTGTGTTTGTATGTTTTTGAACATTTGTTTTTTAATTTAGAACGCTTTAAAAAAAACACAATTTTGTGTTTTATAGTTTACATTCTGAACGAAAGATCAAACATCATCGGTGACGTGTGGCCAATTGTCCCAAATGATTTAGGCAGCGTTCATAAAAGAAAAATATATTATTTTGCCACCATAATAAATTGGGATACCTTAAACAAATTGCTCGCTTTTTTATAATAGGTATTAATTTAATAGTAAGAATGATAGTCCATTTGTAAACAAATAAATTTAACATGACAACTGAGGCTCTACTTTGAAAATCGAAGTTCAGTCCCTGTCACTCATCATTCGAGACTAAATCAAGAGAAAGGGAGGGAGCGAACGTACGAACTTCAATTTTCAAAGTAGAGCCTCTGCTGTCTTCAAACGTAGGTGTTAGATAACTAGATTTACTAGCTGTCTAAATTATACCATACCATTATATTGGAAAGGTTTTATAATAATAGTTATGTATGTGGCTGGTACAAAATGGAGCTTCTTAAAGTACGAGTGCCGAGGTTAGAGCGCGAGCTTGTGAGCGCTCTAATTACAGGCACGAGTAACCTTAAGAGCTAATTAAACGTTGCATACATAACTTTTTCTACAAGCTTAAAATGATAATGAACAAAATAAACAATCGCTAACTTTTCAGCAAAGTCATTTTCATTATTCCGATTGGCGTTAGAGTCTGTCTAATGAAAGATGAACCTGAGAAAAAGCGGCAAATTCAAAAAATCTTCATATGGTATTACCGATCAATGTAGGAATAAACGATTTTGATACTTTTCTTATTTTGTTTATTTTGGTCGGCACAAAGGAAGAGGAAACGCGTACTTTTTCACAATACTAAGGCCCGTATTAATAAAATATAGGTACTCAAGTCTACTAATACCGCACTCAAGTGTCCGTTTATCCATCACGGTATCATATTTAAGTACAGTTTATTAGTAGAAGCCCGAGAGTCTTACTACTTAATATGTATGGGTGGATCAACTTTTTTGTTTTTGTTTGTGTCCCGTAAGCCAGGAGACAACAGTGATAGTTTCTTAGAAAAAAAATTATAATGTATACTTCTATCTCACTCAGGATAAAAGCCATAAAAGAATGGTAGTGGACTTATATCCTTTGAAATCATAGTTTTAATGAGTGACCCAGGAAACGTCACCCTGGCACCGAACTACAAAGAAAAGTTGATTGACCCGTATAATCAGCATTAAATAAATAGATAGTGACACCCAAAGTCGCCAAACGTGTAAGTACCGAACTATTTAGCAACTTTGGGTATCACAAAGTATTTGATGCTTTGAAACTATCTATGAAAAAAAAATGCAGACCACCATAATAATGATTGCATCAGCATGCTTTCTCATTTGTGAGCTCTTTTAGTAAATAAAATCACCAATAACAAGTCATTAAGTAAAAATATTTTATTTATTATTAGGGTAAAACCGATGCTTTCTCTCAACTCTGCTAATAGGCATCTGAGTGTAGGCACTTGCTTCTTTACAATATAAAATTCGTTCACTTTATTTCTGATGGCATGGATTTCAAAACTATCTAAATTGGATACTGTGGCCTTGTGAGTTCGCTTCTTTCCTGGAGTACTGAAGACACCATGGTTTACTTTGCCTTCATTCTCTTCAATGTCGAAACACAGATATCTGTAAGAAGAAAGTAGGAATGAATTAAACAGAACACCATTTACAAATATATTGTGACACACAGTACATCCCCATTTTACAGTCCGACAGCTCTAAGAACATTTGCGTTTAGGTGAAATCAAATTGCATCGGTGAGGTTCAAATCGCAACGGTTTAAGAACAAGGAAGACAAGTATAACCCGAACATCTTTTCCAAGAGCTCATGAAGTGTATGTAGGTACATATTAATATGTTTATGATATCTTTTAACTAAATGTATATAAACACCTCCTTAGGCTGGGTTTTATAAAGATCCGTTAGATCAAATTTCGGTCAGGAATGTCAAAACTTGCATGAAGTTACTAAAATTTGATCTGACATATTTATTAACGGACTTTTATAAAACCGGGCCTTAGTGTTTTACTGAAACTAGGTATGAGTGTCAGTTATATTAATCATCTGTCTATTTAATTAATTTAATAAAATTGCGATTGTTAATAGATTCAACATGGTATAGGTACAGACAATACACCTATGTATAGGAAAAGATAATGATTTAATTAATCTTAGTATTTACCGGTCATCGATAATAATTCTTCTAAGTACTTCGTTTGACTCTGGCATAGTAAATCGTTTTGCTCCAACTCTTTCAACTGCTGAAGATTTTTCAAAACCGTTTGTTTTTCACCATCCACGTCCAGCTTATCTGAAAAGAATACATCGTTTAATGTCTTAATGGAAAAGAAATACCAATTTCAAATGATAGGTAGAACAGATAAGGTATATATTCTATGAAACTTTGGATTGAAGATATAGAAATAATAAGTATCAAAATTAACATGCCATACTAACCTTGTTATAACCTATGAATTCGGTCACCGTATGTAAACACTCTATTTTTTGTTTCAACAATGCTTCCCTCTTCTCTTGTTTTTCTTTATATTTGTTTATAATGGTACAAAGGATCTGTCGCACACCACTTTTGATAGTTTTACGCATGTTTAGTCCGTAAATTTCGAGAAGAAAACTTTAATTTGACAGACTCGAACCAACAACGACTTGTTTGTCAATGTCAAAACGTCATTTTAATAGTGTTGCCAGACCTGCCAGTCAAATAAAAGCCCGGTTCATCATTCATTAGACAGACTCTAATAGTTTGTTGTGAATTTTATTATTAAATGTTAACAAATTTCATGCAAATTTTAAAAGTTACTAAAACAGTTCTGGCAATTTATCATACAAGTTGGAATGCCAAACGAAACGCCATTTTGTTGATATCCATAACCAAATAATTTTAGTTATAGAACCGTTATTACCATGGCAACACTCATTATAGAATTGTTTTCCCGCTTCGGTTACGCAATAGATAGTATTCTGATACCGTTAACGATATCAATATTAGCGGTTTAGTACGCGAGTAGAAAATTAATAATTTATAGGGCAGCTAGTGGTGAGCTGACGCCCGTTTCACGAAGCTACAAGTTACAAATTACAAGCGGAAGTCTTTTTCTAACTCCTTTTACTAGAAAGAGAGTTCCGCTTGTAATTTGTGACTTGTAGCTTCGTGAAACAGACCGCTTTTGGTGAACGAGTGGCGACACCACGGACCTGAGGGCTCCCGAGGGTAGGTCCAGAGACCCTACTTTGAAAATCGAAGTTCGAAGTAACGTTAGCTCGATCCCTGTCTCTCCTCATTCGACACTAAATCGAGAGAAAGGGATGGAGCTAGCGTAACTTCGAACTTCGATTTTCAAAGTAGGGCCTCTGTTCCTCACCTCACGCTTTCCTTCACCGGCCCGCTGCGGTGTCACAAGGGTGTCACAGATTATAAGGGTATGTGTGCGGTGTACAGTCAAGGACTTTACTTGTTAAGCCACTATGGGACCCTGTCGCACAACATTAATCATTAATTTTAGCGTAATTTTTTCATGTGGTTTGACGCTATCACTATGACAGGGTTCCATGGTGGACGGTGGCTTAACAATTGAAGTCCTTGACTGTACAATGACGAGGAACGACCCTCACCTCTGGCTTGCCTTTATTGGCCGGTCAGAGTGGAGTCGCAAGAGCTAATATGCTCGAAGGGCGGATGTGTTGCAAAAGTGGCGAGTTATGGTCGTTTAAAGTTCAGAAGCACCACTCTGGAACTAAGGCTCTACTTTGAAATCCGTAATTCAAACTTCGTCTATTGCCATCCCTTTTGCTCTCGACGCGTGACTTATTTGCAAGAAAGTGACGGGGCGATCCGAAGTTCGAATTACTGATTTCAAAGTAGAGCCTCTGTTGCCTCCCTGCTGCTATGTATATGCGGCTATTTTGGGAGGCCCATTCCATTGAGTTGGTTAAAAACATTGTTAAAAACAGAGGCACAGAGGCCCTACTTTAAAAATAGAACGAAGTTACGTTGTCTCATTCGCTGTCTCTCGTCATTCAAGACTAAGTCGAAAAAAAGGGATAGCGCTAGTAATTTCGAACTTCGATTTTCAAAGTAGGGCCTATGTAAAGAAACCAGCCAAGTGCGAGTCGGACTCGCGCTCGAAGGGTTCCGTACCATAGTCTATAAAAAATCACGTTTGTTGTATGGGAATTATTAAGCCCCCCTTAAATATTTATTTTATTTTAGTTTAATTGTTTATTTTTAAAGTGAATATAGAACTAAATATTCTGTGAACATTTCAAGCGTCTACCTGTTGTCGTTCTTAATATCGAGCACAAATCTCGTTTGTTGTATAACCTCACTTAATTTATTTTTTATTTATTTTTTAGTATTTGTTGTTATAGCGGCAACAGAAAACATTTCAACTGTGTAGCTATCACGGTTCATGAGATACAGCCTAGTGACAGACAAACAGACGGACAGTGGAGTCTTAGTAATAGGGTCCCGTTTTTACCGTTTGGGTACGGAACTCTAAAAACAATTTCCAGGAATTTTCAACCTTAGGGTGTTGCCATGTCCATAAAACAACGAGAATGTCAACTATTTTCAGTTTTAATTTTTGTCTAAACTTTGGATTTCAAGCAAAATAAATTAATAAAACTAAATGCGCTACAATTCAGTTTTTCAATAATTTCTGTATACCTTTTAAGCGACCCGCCCTCTCTTCGTCGTCGAGACGTCCACTGTTGGACATAGGCCTCTCCGAAGGACCGGTTCAGCGACTTATATCAACAAAATATCCGGATAAATGCGTCTCGTTATGACTTCTTTTATATCCATGTCGCACAATGTATATTTTGACAGAAACTTACACTATTAAAAAATTTCCTATTGGATGGGAATGAAATAAATAAAACAATCAAGTAACTTATTTTATCCATAAAGGCCTATATTTATTTATTTATATCTGTTGACAATAATCCATGTGTGCCCGCGTTTCGTAAAAGTCAAAAAATTACAATGTACCAGGGGCGCATAAACAGTCTGGAGCACTGACGCCGTCCAAGACACTGTACGTACAGATTCCACGTGGCGGGGCGCGAGACCAATTTTCTCTTGCCGTAAATTTCACGAGGCAAAAAACATCTCCTGAACGTTTAATTTCTCCTAGTTACTGTCATTGTAAACCCTTAATCTACGAATTAAAAACGGAAGGTAGCTACATAAATTAAATATTTTACCCTGAATTTTTGTAAAACTTACCCAAGAGATGCTTCTGCATATTTAAGCTAGCAGCAATGAAATTTACAACTTTTAAGTGCCAACGTTTTGGGGTCATACCTCTGTTACGGTGAGTTCTCACTTAACTCTATGATACATTTAATAAATAAAATAGATTGGTATGTACAGCTTTCTGTACGATCAAATGCGTTGGAACAAACTCTAATATTATATAGAATCACTCCGAAATTTATAGTAATCTACCATCTCTAGTAGCGTGCAAATCGTACGTTCGTACGTTTTGAATACTCGTTTTTTTTATCAAACTTACAAGTGTTGCCAGAATTTGTATTCACACATATCACAATGTGAATAATGCTTAGTTTTATGACATCACGCTTGCCGGTTCGTCTACGATCTATGCAAATGATCACAGATGGCGTGAGATCCCACCATTATTTAAACTATTGGAACAAACAACGCTCCCTTTTTGATTTCCTGGACAATTCATACTTTACTAACTTTATAAGACGCATTTCCTATCCTAACCTTAAAAATCACAGAAATAATCAAATTCTTTCAAGGCTTAAACTGACCGTTAAATGTTACACAATACCATTCAAAAAGTTATAATTATATTATAATTCCCGCAAGATGAAGTCAACCCTAACACCTATCAACGCAGTAGAATTCATAACCTATTCTTGTATGTGAGGTAATTTGTACTGGGATGACATCTGGCTGTCAGTCAGCTGATTGGCTTTATTTATATCTTGCGGGAACATAACAGCTCGATGCCAAGCGCCAGAAAGCGCTGGACAATGACCCTTTTTTTTTTTGATTTGGTGGCCTGGTTGCAAGACCTTTAGGCCAGACAAACCCATCAGCTGTTACAATGTTACTAGCTAAATTTTGAAAGGCACGGCGAGAGAAAATGGTAGAAATTCACGCCATTCTGTCGAGGAATCTGTTTGAAAAGTACTAAGGCGGCATGAGCGCGGGGCGGCGTCAGTGGTTCCCGGGCGGCGTCTTGGCGGGGGAGGCGGGCGGCGGCGCGCTCCACTCGACGCCGTCGCCCTCGTACTGCGTGTTCTCGAGCCGCGTGATCAGCCGCTCGTCCTCGTCGCCGAACTCGCCGCCCATGAGCGACGGCTCCCCGACCACCATGACGTCCTGGTGACAAGCGAGAGATCGTGCT
Source organism: Acleris cristana (assembly GCA_948252455.1). Lineage (NCBI taxonomy): Eukaryota > Metazoa > Arthropoda > Insecta > Lepidoptera > Tortricidae > Acleris > Acleris cristana. Next base: position 5,947,827 of record OX411798.1, on the reverse strand, counting down.
TAGTATAATCAAGTCTGTTCAGGGGATGAATCATCCTAAATACTTCTTAATTGCCTGTCATAAGTTTTAAAAGATGTATTAGCGACTTGGGTCTTTCCGCTAACACGATTGAAAGAGTTTGCTTTTACAATAATGAAACTGCGATTAAACCACGGCTAGTTTCAAACATACTTGGCCTAATCGACAATAATTTTAAACTACACCGAGCGTCCAGGGGCACGTTTTATAAAGCTACAAGTTACAATTTTACAGGTCTAAGCTGGCAACACTGCTCAAATGGCTGGTCGTTATTAGTCGAGGTTGTGCAAATGGAAACTTGTAACCTATAAATTGTAATTTGTAGCTTTATAAAACCGGCCCCTGTAGTCCACAACCCCTTTAAATTGTATATTCACTAGTACACCATTAGTATTTCAAGACAATACTTTGGTTTATTAGAAAACATAATATAATATGAGGGCGACACTGGAGGAGGACGCTCGGCCGGCGTAGTAATAAGAGTACAGACGTACAGGGCCTCTATTCTAGGTGGTACAAACCATATCATCTTTGACCTGTTAGGGCTGCGGCTCCACTGAGGCGGAGACGAGCGGAGCTGTGCCTATATTAACCAATAGAAGGCGCATGCGGTCACGTCGAGCGAGCCTCGCGCACGTTAGTTTAGATTCCATTGGTTAATATTGGCACAGCTCCGCTCCACTCCGCTCATCTCCGCCTCAGTGGAGCCGCAGTAGACAATACTATAGCAGGTTAAAGACGCACTCTCTGGCATAACAAATACACCGACAGATGTCAGAGACAGTGCGATTCCTATGTCATAGGGCGTTAAAAATGATTATAATTTTTCGGCTTTGTGTGTCAGCCTTAGGCCAGATTTAACCAAACTGGAATAAGACTTACTCCGAGATTAGTCTATACAAATTTGGCGTTTAATCTAGGTACAGTCACGAGATTTAATTTGGTTTAATTTGGACATTCTACAACAATTATGTTGAGTTTCCTAAAAGTTACGAATGACTTGACATCTCTAATGACATTGCCGACTTCAAGCATATTTTTCTTGAAATGGGTCCCAAATTAACGCTCGTGACCGTATAAGACCTTATTCCAGTTTGGTGAAATGCGGCCTTAGTAAATAAATAGCAGGTAGGGTAGGCTATGTTGGGTTAGGTTAAGACTGGTACCTGCGAGGCGAGGCTGAAGTTGGGTCCGGGCGACCGCTTCTTGGCGGGCGCGGGCGGCGCCGCGTTGGCGCCCGCGCTGCCCTTGCGCTTGCGTCGCTTGCTCGCCGGCCGCTGCGACTCTGGGGAGAGACACGGATCGCATTAGAACGATCTCTTCATCTAGCGGAGATGACGGGAGTTTAAATACTGCGGTTCATCTAAAAGTAAGTAGGTATTTAGAGAGACACGTGGCACAGATCTACAACCAGTAAAAACGTGATGAGTGCGGATAAGTTGGATCATGTTGCCAGTTTCACTCTGAACGCCCTCATTTTTTTTTCATTTTTTTTTGATAATAAGTACAAAATTCGATTTGAATTTCTCGAGGAACATCCACATTATTCAATATCGACATTATAAACCATCTATTTTATCTATTTTTAGTAATTTAAACAAAAAGTTAATTTAAACACATAATCAGTCTCAAAAATAATTTTGTTTTTAACATACGTAATTGTAATTGGTATTAAAGTGTTTTCAACGGTGTATTATACAAATTAGAATGTCAATTGTTCACTAAATGCCAAGACTGATATCCGGAATGATCATAATTCATAACCATGGTAATAACAATGCTTTAATTATTATTATAGAACTGTTCAGTTATTACCAAGGCTCATTATAGAATTGTTTTCCCGCTTCGGTTACGCTATAGGTAGTTTTATGATACCGTTAACGATGACAATATTAGCGGCTTGCAGTAGGTACGCGAATAGAAAAAGCAGTATTTCGGTTTAGTCTCAAGGCACGAGCTACGAGCATTCAAAAACAATACGATTTTGCAATAGGGATAAAACTAATTTTATTAGAGGCTAGGAGCTATTGTCTAACGCTCTCGCAATGGCAATCGGCTTCAAAGTCGAGCAATTGTTTTCATTTTGTATGCAGACAAGCCTTCCATTTTCAAAATGAAAACGATCGTGATTGCGAGTGCGTTAGACAATAAGCCCTCTGGGTTGTATCTGTCGGAACAAAGACGGTGCATTCAGGCTTCTGGCATTAGAGACCTACGTGAGGTCTATGGTCTATTTTTATGTATAGAACTAGAATAGCCCGCGGCTTCTTACGTGTGAATTCGGTTCCCGTTAATTCTCATTTTTCCTCATAGTGCCCCGCTATGGTACGTAAAAATGATTTCCTTCAAATTTCAAGTCTAGATTTTTCAGTTGGCGGTTGTGCGTTGTCTTGCAAGTCAGGACACCAGTCTCAGAAACCATAGATAATAAACCGAGGTACCGGAGGCTCATGACTCACCAGGAGGTGCGACCATCCGCTGCCACTTCTGGAACAGCGTGGTCTTGAGACAGTCGCGGGGTGACAGCGCGTACGCCTTGTGCCTCGACATGAGCTCCTGCATCGGCTCCAGGATGACGCATAACTGGAATGTAAAAAAAAACAGAACATTAATACCTAAAAAGATTTTTTCTACTCGCGTACTATAAACCGCTAATATTGATATCGTTAATGGTGTCAGAATACCACCTATAGCGTAACCGAAGAGTAAAAACAATTCTATAATTAGCGTTGCCATGGTAATAACAGTGCTATAATTTATTATAGCATTGTTATTACCATGGTAACGGTCATTCCGGATATCAGTCTCGGCGTTTAGTTAACACTTGACATCCTAATAATTTGTATATAAACCGTTAAAAACATTTTAACACCAATTAAAATTACGTATATTAAAAATAAAATTAATTATGAGACTAAATATGTGTTTAAAATAACATTTTTATTCAATTACTAAAAATAGATGGTTAATATCCATCGATTTGTTATTTGGTTACCATGGTTACGTTCAATATGGATATCAACAAAATGGCGTTTCGTTTGGCATTCCAACTTGTTTATGATAATTTGATAGAACTGTTTTTAGTATCTATTAAAATTCGCATGAAATTTGTTTACATTTATCAATAAAATTCACAAACTATTATCGCGCATCGGAATAGTGAAAATGTCTTTGATGACAAGTAATTTGTTAGCAGAAAAATCGAGTAAAGTATACGAGAAAAGTTAGCGATTGTTTATTTTTATCATTATCATTTTAAGCTTGTAGCAAAAGTTATGTATGCAACGGTTCATAATTAGCTCTTAAGGTACTCGTGCCTATAATTAGAGCGCTCGCAAGCTCGCGCTCTAACCTCGGCTCTCGTACCTTAAGAGGCCTCATTATGTACCAGTTACATAAATAACTATAAAAGACACCCACCTTTCAATTCTATTTTTCGCAATAGTTATGTATTTGGTAAAAGCACTGCAACCTGGATTGAAACTGATGGATGAAGTAAGTGGTCAGCCATCAAGCAGCTGATGGTGGGTGATATGCCGCCCCCTCGAGTAGTTAAGCTTGGACTCGATGTTGCCCTGCCTTGTTACGTTCTTAGACAGCAGTCGAGCTAATATACCGCCCTCTACAGCCCATGCTGTTCTGAACCAAACTAAGAGAGCTGCAGAAGGCTTGAGGCGACTCACCCTCAGGTATTTAAAGTGGAGTTGGTAGATAGATGCTCTGCCTCGTCAGGTTCTTGGACAGCGATCAAGGTCCACAGCCTATGCCGTTCTAAACCAAAGTACCAGGAATGCACAAGGCTTGAGGCGACTCACCCTTAAGTATTACGCGTGAAGTCAGTCAAGCGAATATACCGCCCTCCACAGCCTATGTTGTACTGAACCAAACTACGAGGGCTGCAGAAGGCTTGAGGCGACTCACCCTCAAGTAGTACGCGTGGAGTTGGTGGATGCCCTGCCTCGTGACGTTCTTGGACAGCAGTCGAGCGAACATACCACCCTCCACAGCCTATGTTGTACAGAACCAAACTACGAGGGCTGCAGAAGGCTTGAGGCGACTCACCTTCACGTAGTTAAGATCGGAGTTGGTGATGCCGTCTTGTGACGTTCTTGGACAGCGGTCAAGCGAATATAACGCCCTCCAATACCTATGCGTGTTAAACCAAACTACCAGGGCTTCAGAAGACATAAGGCGGCTCACCCTCAAGTAGTTAAGCGTGGAGTTGGTGATGCCCTGCCTCGTGATGTTCTTGGACAGCTGGTCGAGCGCGGCGTGGTCGGGCGGGTGCACCGCCTGCCGCGGTATAAGTTCCCGGTGCGCGCGGACCGACATGTGCCACGACTTGATGCGCATTAAATCGTCAAACGTGAACTCGAGGATTAGTCGCCCTTCTGTGCACACCTGGAAGCAACGACACGTCAACGTTTATTAAATCCTAGTCTTTAGTAAATCGATGTGGTTGATTCACACGATAACGATTGGTTCGACTTTTATCAAACAAGCGTGAATTGAGAAACGAACACGCTGTTACCTCATTGTCTTGAATTTAATCTTTTAATTTTAGATATAAATTTTCTCCTAATCGTGAAAAGGTGTTTATCTCTAGACTAAAATGCCATAATGGCACTAGAACTATCTATAGCCCCCTTGATTTGCTCGGGTAGCTAAACATCTACTGTGATTATGGCTTATTGTAGCATCTTGATATCTAGGGAATGAACTTTTACTACCAAGTTTTCAGAACACCTTTGGAGCTCACATAAGCCACCCGTAACGCGTGGCTAATGGTCATATATGTATAGTTTAATTGGGATGATTCCTAACTAGGTTTTATGAAAATCGGTTGGGTCGTGAGATATCGGCTCTAAAGAAAGGAAAACAGCAAAAGTAGGAGTCGCATAGTCATCGCATCCTTAAATACTAGTAGGGTCCTTTACTACCAGGAGCTCAGGATTTCACAGAGACTGTTTATTAAACATGAGCTTCCTAAGGGAGGAGGGGGTTCACCAAGTCAAGTCACATACAACTGTAATTTTTGACATAGATCTTAAGACGAAACGGGCATAGCACGCAAGACTAGTTAATTGAGAGCATTTTAAAGCTGAAAATTTCCATTCATGATGCGGTAACGTTTCGCTCGCCTTAAACCTAGTCCAACTTTTACGATTTTTGAATCTGTTGTAGATATTATGAAAAACTAGTGCCCTTACTTATAAACGTAGAGTAACCATGGAGTAGCTAAGCCATGCGTTGTCCTTATCCGTCGAATTCAAATGTCACAACGACAGGTAAGGACAAAACATGGCATAGCTACTCCAAGTTTATTCCACGTTTATAAGTAAGGGCACTAACTAGTCTTTACGATTTCCTATCCAAGAAAAAAATAGGTGAAAGAAACCATTTTTTGAAAAAAGAACAAACAAGTACTAAGTAACCTACTTTTTTACAACATATTCAAAAATGGTGGAAATTGATTTAGGGGGTCAGAAACGATACCCCCACATGGGGTCCTAATATGGCTGCGTTTATCACGTGACAATCAATAATGGTGAGTGTACCAGGGTCACAGAAGTTCTCAAGAGCTCACCTTTGTGAACATGGGCTTGCCGTGGTGCGTGACCATCGTACAGTGGTCGCAGTCGAGTGTGATGCTAGTGTTGTGGAAGGACTCCTTGGGTTGCCGCATCGTGTAGTACAGCTCCGAGACTCCCCCCTCGTATATACTACGGAAGTAGCGCGGTATCAGCGTCCTTCCTATTGCTGAAATTTAAAAAATAAAGTTTTAGTCATATAAATATTTCAAAGTTAATTAAAGACCTTATTACGATCGTTTTCATTTTGAAAATCGAAGGCTTGTCTGCATACAAAATGAAAACAATTGCTCCACTTTGAAGCCGGTTGCGATTGCGAGTGCGTTACACAATAAGCCCTCTGGTCACACCAGGAAAACATATTCAAAAATAGCGGATACCCAACCTTTTGCAATGTAAATACCCTTTTGTGCCTAGTGCCTAGTCAGTTTGATAATCAAAAGTCTAAATCTCATCTACATATTGCGATTATTTGACAAACATTCCAAATACATGAATACAGCAAGTAAAATATAAAGCCGACCACAAATAATACGTTACAGCGTCATTGTCTGTTTTTTTAGTCGTATCATAAGATCCAAATATGCAAATACGCAAGAGGTCTTCACTTCTCATGGCTATACATATTCATATTTCAATAGTTTTTTTATAAGAGTGGGAGGCAAACGAGCGTGTAGGTTACCTCATGGGAAGTAACCACCACCGCCATCCACCGACCATAAACACCAGCAACTCTAAGAGTTGTCGGTGCGTTGCCGACCAAATGAATGACAAACTTATTTGGTTATGTTGTTAAAACATTTGTCAAACTGGGCCTCAATTCTACTGGGCCATATTGCGTTTGACGTGTTTTTCGTACTGTTTTTAACTTTGGAGACATTAGGTCAAGTAAATAAGAGCTATGATAACATTGACAATACGATAACATGTTAAAGGCTATATGATTTTAAATAGTAGAATAGAGACCCTGATACGATATACATATAAGCAACACCCAATGAAGTGATACAATAAAGCTACTGACAGACGTGCTCAAAAATGGCATGCTCATAAGCTTGCTTAAAATTAGCATGCTCTGCAACTTGTTCACATTTGCTTATGCATGCTTGTTTTAAGCATACTCATAAAGAAGCATGCTCAAAGCAAACGTACGGACGTTCAGACGCGCTCGAAGCACGCCTCCTTCCACCCGCGCTTCAGGTAGCATGCTCGAAAATCAAATGTCGTTTGATTTTTGAGCACGCTCAAAATTAGCACGCACATTACTAGCAATGGTGCGACACACGTGCTACTGATGAGCACTTGCTCAATAAAAGCATGCTTTTGTGCTAGTAATGAGCACGTCTGTCAGTACCTTAAATGCAAGAGACGGAAAATGAACTATTAGTTCAGCTACCTACTGATCAGACAATCAGCCCTTAATGGCATAAAAGATAAACCAGGGGACCTAATAATGGTTGCGTTTATAGCGTGACAAAATTTGGATAAAGCATCCGTCACTGTCATGCTTATAATAAGTGTCAGAAAGTGACGGATGTTTTATCCACATTTTGTAACGCGATAAACGTACCATATTAGGCCCCTGGAGGCCAAGACATTTGTCACTTTTTGACACTTATGTACGAGAGTGACGGATGCTTTATCCACATTTTGTCACGCTATAAACGCAACCATACTAGGCCTGTAGGCACGGTAAAAACTAAAAACCTAAAAACTGAGAAAGTGGCCGTAGCTGACCAGTGGTCGTTCGGGAAATGGCCGAACTGGGAAATAAATGGAAAGGTAGTGGCCGTCCAAGGAAGTGGCCGAATCTAACCAGATCCGGAAAATTATTTCTTAATGACGATCAAATATACGCTTCAACACAGCTACCAGGACTGCATAACAATGGAAGCTACTCACTGTATCTCTTAGGTCCATCTTCTAAACAGAAGGTGAGGGTTAGCGTCGCATCGTCCTCGAAGAACTCCGTCGCGAACGCATCCCACCAGAGATTGTCTGAGTCCTGGAATACGAGACACGCTCTGTTAAATATGGTATCCTGGTACTTTGTGCAATCTTGAAAACGTTAACGAATCAATGAATCTGTTTATAACCCAACCACACAACAATATTTTAGTAACTAGAAAAAAATATGATCATAAACAACGGATACAACTCTTACAGCACTTTTAATCGTCATTTGAGACTAACTGCCGCACTCAGAGACGTCAATTTAATTTAATGCTTGATTAAAGTTGCTGCTGTCACTTTCTTTGCTACAGCAATAGAATAAGACAACACGTCACTTAACAAGCATTAAATTTAATTGATGTCTTTGAGTGCGGCAGTAAGTCATATTACATCCTGGATCTTTAAATTAAGACCCTAGAATACATGATAGCAAATTTCTGTGTTGAGATTTCAATATTGCTAAAGATAAAGGTAGAACTCTAGAAAATAATAGCCCGTGGTGGGTGATACGGATAGTTTTTTTTTATATTGGTTTCTTTTTGGTACGTCTTTATATACAGGGTGACAGGATGTTAGATACAATCCGTTTAAGGAGGCATAGTAAAGCTCATTTTCTCAAAAATGTCAGGAAAAGATGACATTACTATCTACATATTGAGACGCGAAGTACATAGTTTACTGACAGATCTCAAATTAAAAAAAAAACGTTTGGTTACAAATTCCATTACTATTTAGCTTGTAACTTTTTAAAAAGTGAAAAGGCCTATAATAATATCGTCCGTTTAAACCAATACTCGGTCCGCAATTGCCTACTTCCCTGCCTAGGCAATAATGTAGTATTGGAACAAATTAGGTCATGCTTGTAGTACCCTGGCCGAAAATGATTAGTTTCGAGATATTCATAATTTTAAACTGAATTTTGGTGATTTTCCCTTTATGTCCATGTCTCGAAAAATCCTTAATGCCATGTTTTACTTCGGTAGTTTTTGAGTGGTATTTTTAGAATCATTACAAACGCCATTATCATTTTTTATTGACAGATTTAGGGCCTGTTTACAAGGACATAGACAAGGAGAGAGCTAACTTTAACCAGGGACCGGAAAGCCCGTTCGTTTCCTTAAGCCGTTCGAATCGATATCCCCTTCATACGATAACCCAAACGTTTCGGTAAGCCTTTCATCGGCTTAGCCGTTCATTACGATAGCCCGTTCAAGCCGGGTAACCCGATCCGTAACAACCGGTAACCGCTTACCGAATCAGATATGTTTTCGAACTAACCTCTTATCGTTCGGGTTACAGTAACCCGTTCCATCCCCTCTTTTCTCGCACCCGCACGCGACGTGGTATGTGTAAGAACTAAAATATCTTGACAGGTTCAATCAGCGCAACAAGGGGTAACCCCTTCGCGGCTTATTGATACCGGTAAGCGGTAAGCCGAATTAATTCAAACGAAGCGATAGCCTTTATAGCGGGTAAGCTGATTAGAGGGTTACCGAAACAGGGGGGTTTTTAAAAACCAGCTTAATAAAAACCCGTTCAAAAACCCAGGTTACGGTAAGCGGGTCCGGTCCCCGACTTTAACTAGCACACAAATTTACTTGTCGATTATGAAACACCCGTTTTTTTATAATCTAGTTTTTAAGTAATCACATAAAGTTTGTTTCTCCATACTAGGTGATCCCGTGTGTTTTTTACTTGGTATGGTTTAGGGATTTGTTAGCCTTACGCAGATCCCTTGTACCGCCCTACCTCGGCGGTAATTTAAGGTCGTTCCTTGGCATTCCGCGGCCGGCTGGCCATAATCTGTGAGTTGGCCTTGCAAGTTGCAGTTGCAGTTGGAGCTTGCAAAAGTGCCTGTACTGCACTTCAAAGAACTCAATAGTTCTTAGACCGCATACTGATACTGATGTATGCGGTCCTTATATTCTTTAGTAAGTAAGACCCCGTAAATTCGTTCATATTGTGAATATCACATTCGCAAAACATCATACTAGAAAAACACGATATTCGCAAAACATGATATTTACAAATAGTCGGGTTTTGTTATAAAATCGTAGGTAGGTTTCGGTTATGTTAGGTTTACAGTAGGCCCAGAGGGCCAAACCACCCAGAAAAAGGAGCTCCGCGATAGCGTAGCTCCGTCGACATTGTCTAATTCATGTCTTAATAGTTGTTTTTCTAATGTGATGTTTTGCTATTATGATGTTTTGCGAATGTCATGTTTTGCGAATATAATGTTTTGCTTCTATGATATTTTTGAGGTTATCATGTTTTGCGAATATGATATCAAACGACGGAGGGCCATAGATATACTGGATCTTCCTAAATATAACAGAAACTATGTTTATGACCTATAAATTATTGCCTACGACGTACCAGCAACGCTGTTTGCACAATTTGTTTAATGCTACATCGTAAAAACAGATGGCGTTGCTATCAAGTTCGACGTTTCGTTTTCAGTTCACCATATAGATGGCGCTAGTAGTCTTAGAAAACTTATACCAAGTTGTTTTTTGAATCGAAATAATGATATAAATATTACTTATGTATAATCTTTGTGTCTTATTTCTATTTAACTAACCTCTGTCCTTTGTTGTAACCGTTTATTGAGCTCGTAGACTCTGTAGTCCGGTTGTCCGAAGTATGGAGCATGCCGCCTGAAAAAACAGAAAAATTGAATGTTAGATATCATTATACATTTTTAAGTACCATCTTAACATAATAGCCTAACCGCCTGATTCACAATCGACAAGTAAAGCATATTTGACAGATAAATTTAGCCGTTTCTCTCTGTTAAGGGGCTTCTAAACGGGCCATATTTTCACTGCAATATGTGGCCGGCAACTATTGGTGTCTTTCTCTAACATACGAGTAAGAAAGGGATACCAATAGTTGCCGGCCACATATTGCATTGAAAATATGGCCCGTTTAGAAGCCCCTTTACACTTGTAAATAGACAAGGAGAGTCAACTTTAAATGGCAGATAAATTTACTCGTCGATTGTAAAACAGTACCTTAGACTACCTATTTACTATCCGTATGAGTACCCCGTTGTTAAACACCGCATTATTTTTGTGACAGACGTGTTTGGACACTGGACTAATTTGTTTAAACCTACTGAGCTTTACGATTGACATAATCTTACGTTAGGTATTTGTACATCCTGCTAGTGTCTGGCTAGTTTCAAAACATAGTAAATTTAACGATGAGGATGGTGATGGGACAGATACAATATACGCATTAACTATGCTGAAAGGAACACCATAAAATTCCGACATATATTTTTCCGAATGTTTATTTGTTCGAAATTTAATTTTTCCGAATGTTTATTTGTTCGAAATTTAATTTTTCCGAAAGATATGTTATGTAGGAGCTATTTTAGATTATATGCATAATTTAATTTCTAAACGTAAAGTTAGGTAAGGTTTGATTGCTAAGCAAAATCAAAAAATTGCAATTATGACTCTTCGGAATTATGTAGTTTACCCTACCCACCTAAATCTATTTATGATTAAGACAATATTGTTAATTTCTAACACCATAACCATTATCATCATATTTATTTTATATAGGTATATAGCAAATTGTTGCACATCAATGCATGACGAAAAACGTTATGTATTAAAAAAGGTAAGGTAGTGGGGCGGGACGTCGCCGTGAAAACAACATTTATAACGGTGTCAATTTTTAGTATTAAGTAAAGGTTGACTTCCATGGGTAGCGGCTGATGCGACAGACGCGTGCGGCTGACGTGCGCGATTGTCGCGCGCGTCTCGCGACAGTAGTAAACACTATGAAAACGTATGGCACCGCTTCCGTGGTTAACGGCTGACGAATCTGCGAGCCGTGCGCGGCTGAGCCGCTTACTACGGAAGCGGTGCCATACGTTTTCATAGTGTTTACTACTGTCGCGAGACGCGCGCTACGATCGCGCACGTCAGCCGCACGCGTCTGTCGCATCAGTCGCTACCCATGGAAGTCAACCTTAAGAAGCAAACAAATGAAAAATAAATTAGAAGCTTTTCATTTTTATTTTTATTTTCATTTTCTGTAGAATTATAATCCCAAGCTGGTAAGGTAACCTACCAATTTTTGCATTTTTTTCCATTATCTTAGTATCAAAACGATAAGATTGCTTAGCGATTACCGCCCCTCATAACACTGTATCATCAGTCAAATACGGGTATTTTGTTCTTTACAGAAAGACTACGAAATAGGAGGAAGGTGAATAAGGTTTAGGGGAAGTATTTGGGCCTATGAAATGGTTCCTTTTTAAAATTTTATCCACCGTTTACTTCATCACTAACTATCTCCTTGGCCTTATTCCAATCACTTCGAGTCATAGTAGCACGCCTGGCGCAGCAGGTCTTTTTCTTCAGCCATTTCTCTCTATCAGCCATCATCTGAGTATTCTCTCCCTTCTTTCTCTTATACCTTTTCACAAAGTCCATCCATCTCTTTTTAGACGACCCCGTTGCTTCTTAGAAACTCCACATTTATATTTAAGACTATTCTCTCAACATGAATTACATCCCTTCCCGAGAAATGGCCATACCATGACAATCTATTCTTCAATTTCTTTCTTTGGCGTCATCTCCTATATCTCGTTCGAAATCCTATCCATTATTTCCCACTAGGGTTGCCAACTTTTTCTTGGGAAAATATAGTATTTTCCAGCCCAAGTTATAAAAAATATAGTACACAGAAAGAAAATATAGTACTTACTTTGAAGAAAAACTTTTAAAAAGTGTGTAAATTTATTCATTAAATTGAATGTACAATATTTTCTACTTACTAACATTCTGCCTGCTATTGGGGCAACTATCCGAGCTGAAAAAAGCCTATTTCTGCAACCCAAACGGCGGCATGTGTTTAAGGACTGACCGAAATATAGTATTTTTGCGTACTATATATTTCTTCAACAGTATATAGTACACAGAGTCAAAATATAGTACAATACTATATATTATAGTACGGTTGGCAACCCTATTTCCCACACATCCATCACAGCTTTAGCTATACGCACTCTGTTTTCATCCTTCTCCCATCCCAATATTTCCACAATAAATGTATAAGTTCTGTGAGCAGAACTCGAAGCAAGCTGAGCTGGCACGCAGTAAAAGCAGTCACGGTCGACGACGGAATACGGCAATGAAGCCATATCTGTCTAGCGGTCTTCATTTCATTTGACGAGAAACCAATTGCCTTCCAAAAGCCTTAAAAGAAACGTTTTTAATTAATCAGTACAATCTAGAACGTCTCATTTCGTCCTATAGCTACTCGATATATCTCAAAGTTCGATTAAAAGCCTGGGTTTAGTTTAGACTAGTGACATTTCGCGAATGTTTATAAATGAAGAAAGTATTGTATAGGATTGTGCATCCACCTATATCATTATCATACATTTTGACAGATGCGTACAATGCTAGTTAGCGACTGCATAATTCTGTCAAAATGTATAGAGTTGACACAAATCCTATACATACCATTTTTTCATTTCTGCAGCCGTTTCTGCAAACAATTTTTTCACAACACTGCTCGGAAATATGGCCATAGATGATCTTGTTTGGGGTCACCAAACGTCACTTATAAGGACACACCAAGAATGTTTTTGTCGGCATGTTTGCTGATTGGTCGAGAACATTGTTGTCCAACTTTAAGAACACATGAAATCAAACAATTTTTGTGTCATATCTAGGTACTTAAAATAAAAAATTGAAATCGGCCAATAAGAACACACCATTTTGTGTCTTAAAATAATAGGTGTATTTTTGCTAAAAGATACACAGACTAAAAACTATGTCACAGCTTTTTTTTAATGTACTTAATTCAAACTTGGCCCCTAATCTCGAAGCACTAGAGATGAAATTACATGGGAGATATAGCGAAATAAATACAATTTTATATGGAGTTGACATCTTCATCTCGAATGTTAGTTTATTAATCTCGAGTGCCACGAGAATAGGGGTCCAGATTAAAAAAAAAGTTATCTATGGTAAAATTGGCGGTATACAGCTTCTACACTACCTTTGAAAAACCGACGCCAATTGACTAACACTATTGAGTTTTGAACATGATTTTTTATTTTATTTCCTCTCAGTAGTTGTGAAAAGCACTATGTCTGCCTCCGTAGAAAGTTCAATTTATGGACTCGTCCAAAAATCGCGTACTTTCTATCCTCTGCAACAATGTACCTACTATAGAAACATTAGCTAGTAGATACTAGGCAGTCAGAAATGAAAAGGGATAACACTAACTTGTTCAGTTTCACAAACCTATCGATGGACCCTGGCGTAAGCAAACCTGGGTCACCCAGTAGCTTACACATTTCATTGAAAATCATGGGTGCAAATCAAGCAACCGATATTTATTATAATTCGACCAGAAACGAGTAGGTATACTAGGAAATAGGCAAATGAATACTAAGAACTATAATCGGTCAGTAGTTAGCGTGGCACACATGGAGCCCGGGACCGGCTTCTAATAACATGTTCGTGCTGTCAATACTGTCTCAAGCTGTACTGTGTACTTTAGAGTTAAAAAGTAAAGAAAAAGGATTTCATTCGGAAAAAAGCATTATGGAATAAGTCAGCCATGAGTGGTGCGACAAAGATAGGTAGAGTAAAGTAACTTGGAAAAATCAAGTATCAGGAGCCCATAACGCAGTAACAGTTGACTATCCTAGCAATTTGTTCACCGACGGCGGCGCTTGGGCAACTGGAAGTATTGAAAGTAAAGTACTGGACGTAAAGAAAGATACAAACCAGCTACATACCGGGTGTCCCTAAAACCAACGATAAAACTGAGAGGGCTGATAGAGCAGCTAAAAGCTATCAATTTAACATTTCGGACATATCTATTGATCATTTTAATCTGAATTTTTGTAATTTTCCCTGACACGAAAAATCATTAATTTCATGTTTAATTTCGTAAGTTTTTCAGTGGTATCTTACATTATTAAAATCATTACGAATAAGCGAAGTTTTTAAAACCGGTTGCTCGTTTTTTTTAAAGTCTTTTTTTAAGTAATCACATAAAGTAATTTTTTCCATACAAAGTAAAAAGCAAACACTGGGACACCTAGTATGGAGAAACACACTTGATGAGTTTAAAAAACTTTGCTGATTCGTAATGATTCTAATAATGTAAGATACCTACCACTGAAAAACTTATAAAATAAAACATGAAATAAATGATTTTTCGTGACATGGACATAAGGAAAAATTACAAAAATTCCGATTAAAATTATCAATATCTCCGAAACTAGTAAAAATCGCTAAACATAAACAGGGTTAAATCGATAGCTTTTTAGCTGCTCTATCAGCCCTCTCAGTTTTATCATCATCATACTAACATCAGTTGGCCTTCGTCAACACCTCAGAATTCTGATCCCTTAAATGGGAAAAAAGTCGAGATAAGTACCTAATTTAAAAAGCGGTTTAGGGGTTCACATTTCCTCTACACCAAGTTATATTTGACAAGAGATGATGAAAGCGATAACATCACCTGTATTCTCAAATCCAAATAGGACATAAACCTAGTATTTCTACGCAGGTACCAAGGGCATTGTCTCAATAGCTTAAATGTGCAAGAATAGTATTTTATGTAACTGATACATAAAGAGGGTCCTTAAAATACGAGTGTGGTTTTATAAAACGAGCTGAAGGCGAGTTTCATAAAAAGATCACACGAGTGTTTTAAGGCCGAATTATGTACAGTTGCATACATTAATTTATCTACACACATATTATAAGTACTCTAAGATGCGTTCAGTAGGCGGCAAAACAAACAAATGGCGGCAAAGCTAACCTGTGTCATGAATACGGATGTTTTTTTTTAAAATCATAGACAAACTAACGTCCCTATTCTAATGTCATTCGAAATCAAAATGGCGTAAGACTTAAAATATACCGAGTCGACGTTTAATTGATACTGGTTTTGGAAGATGTTCCAAATTTGAACAACATTACTTTATCAAAAGTTGTATCGTAAATTTAACTTTTCATTTCAGCTACAGATAAGAAAACATATCATAGTAAAATTGTATCTTGTAACGCCGGTCATTGTCTACGGATTCTGAACGTATTATAGAGGACTTATGATATGAGTGTAGATAAACCTTGTAAATGATCCAATGTTCAGAACTTGAAAGTAGTTAACTCCACGTAAGTACCAGGTGCCCATAACGCCCCTGGAGATTACCTGAAGTACGGATCCGGCATGGGATGGTACATCGGCGGCGGCGGCGGCGGCGCATACTCATGGTATAGATGCGGCGGGTGGTGCGGCGAGAGGTGGTGGTACTCGCGGTACTCGCCCTCGCCGAGCGAGCCCAGCGCCACCGGCATGTAGGCCACTTTGTCACCGCGCCATCTACCGGGCGGAGGGCGATGACGTTTGCGATTTGGACGTTAGTATTTCCGCTAGTGACGCGCCAATGTTCTATGCTACCGGTTTTTTATTTAAGATTTTATTTGGTTTTAAAATTTGCGTCACTTCAAGATCACTCGCGTCGCAATTTAATTTAGCTTTTTTAATGATTTACGAATAACTTTAATAAATAAATTTGTAAATATTTTTTTATAAATAAATAACACTAGCTTTGGGCACTTTGGTTTTTTGATAACTTCTTCACAGCTCACAGTCTACAATGTCTTCACACAACACCTCAAACTGATCAAGTCACATTTAAATTCCGCGTTATATCTGTGAAACAGGTGAAATGAGTACAACGTACTGACGAAACCGCGGAGCGCGTACTGCCGACTGATAAAAAGCATTTCGAATTTTTCGCGCCGGGAAGTGTCACTGTAGCGTGAAGAACGTCACAAGTTCCTTATGTACTTAACCGTGATAAGCGATAGTCGACTTTACTGCGCGGAAACAGAGGCGATAAGCTCGTAGATGCTAGTCGCGAGTGGCCGCGAGCTGGCAACGCCGCTCGTCAGCTGGCCGCGCTAGAACGAGGAGCGCTCGGAAAGGTCAACATCGGTTACTATTTTTTTATTATTACAACGGGCTATTTTTATTTAATGTCCAACTTTTTTACTCTTGTCTATATATGGTAAATTATTTGGTTCAATGCATTGTATTTTTTAAGTAGAAATTTAGAACACGCTTTGTTTCTAACGCCAAAAAGAGAAACTCACAGCACGGTTACTTCAAGTTACAACTCTTAACACTGACATAAAAAACCATTTATCACTAAAATACTTTAATTGAGCTATTATCGTGTGTCGTTCGAAAACTAATTATCGCATATATGCATAAATGTATTATTCAAAAAATAATAAAAAGGCTATTGTTTTCACCGCGGCAAGGCCTCCGAACGCACGCGACGTTGCCGCTCCGCGCGTTCGCGCCATACTTTTTACTGTTTCTTAGCACATAGAACGCTCATTACGCTGCCACGCACACACTGGCAACGACGCTGATATTGTTATATCCGTTGTAGGTACATACGGTCTACATAGTGCAAGATGTACATACATTCCGCGAGCTACGACCGTAGATTATGTAGGTAAGCTACGCCGCGCGGTATACAAATCAAACAACGTCTATAAATAACAGACGAGATGTGTCCGTGAAAATTCCATGCTTCAATTCTACGATATTTAGTTATCCTTAAAATAAGTTAGCAGTTTAAACGTAAATTTAATGACAATCTGCACGCGGCGGACGTCATAGTGACGTGCGTACGCAACGGGATTCGAATTTGAAAAAGGAATTTGAAGCGCGCGCTTAATTGTTGGCGATGCATTGTCTCTGGCCAATTATCCGTGACAGGCAAAGCCATCTGGATGCCGCGGGCGTGCCGCAAACAGCCAACAAATTAATTAGCGATTTAAAACCGGTATTTTCGCAACACCGCTCGAAAATGCACTCACTTAAGAACAAAAAAAATAAACGGAAAATAGCCATGTTTAAATGTTTAGGCGTAAAGTATTTAACATAAAACTAGACTTTAAGTCAGACGGCAGATGACGCGTCGCACCACACAAGTAAAAGTTCGCAGCCTCGTCGCACTATTGTTATTACTATGAACTAAAGTATATCCCACAGCGGCGAGACTCGCGCTATCGCCAGATACATTGATAACGCGAATTTAAACGTGAATTTAGAGATAAGAACGTCGTAAATTAGACAATACACAGTGCAAAAAGCGTAGACGCGGACGTGTCAGTCAGTCGCGGAATGTGTGTCACGGGTGTCAATGACTCCAGCACTAGTAAACAGGCGCACGTGGAGACTCCAGGCCTGGACTGACGCGGCCACACCTGACCTGAAACTGATGTGTACATAGCGTCCGCTGCACCGCGCGCCGCGCGAGGCGCGTATTAATATCGGCTATCGCTGTCGAATCGATAGTGAAAAAACGCTTCCTATCGACAGCGGTTCGAATCGACCGATTCCAATTTTGAAACTGCAGTGTAAATTTGAAAAGAGAACGCTGCGCGGCGTACTGCCTATGTAATTCAATACATAAGAGAAGTGTGCCGCTGTGACGGACAAGTGACGAACTGTCAGCGCTCGGCGCGCCTCGGGGCCGCTCGGGCGCGCTCGGCAGTTCGGATATGTTACCCGATTAGATTATGTCAGTGTGATTAATAGTAAAAACCGGTTGTTGTCGCAGGTCAATCACTTCGGTTTGGCTACAATAGAATATCAGGTTTGACAGCCAAGTGGATTTTGACTGGTATTGAATAATGACCAAATTTTAAAATATACCAATTCCATTTCTGCTCAGAAATATTTTATCACAATGATAACTAAGCACATTTACAAAAACATATTAGATTACAACACGTCACAGTATTAAATCATATAACAACTACTAGCTTATTAAATTCCCTTGAATATTACCAACTAAAAAATCAATACCCTATGCATCAATAGTTAATAATATTAAAGATTCACCTCAAAAAAGGTAAAAATCTTCGGGCATGTTGCGACGCATCAGAACGCTTAGCTATTGTCAAAGAGAAAGTAAGTGAAAGGGAACTGTCGTACCGTTCTGCCGTTCGCTTGATGCTTCGATAGCCCCAAGAGTTCACAGCTCCGGCGCTAGGCTTTCCATACAGATCGAGCCACATCTAGACCTTGGCAGTTAATGAGTTTTACACGGACTATTTATTTGTATCACAAGTGCACTAAATAGCACTTTGCTGGTACACTCGGCGTATTTTTTTAAAATATACAGATGGAAGGCAATGAAGGTAGGAGAGCATATCTGGATCGACGAACTGGATGATCTGGCAAGAAGTTGTAGAGGGAATTGCATCAGCTTGGAGTAAATGAATTGCAAGAATACGCGAAGTTAGCAGAGGTGGCGTCTCGTCTCAGAAACCAAGATGCAATACAAAGCATACTATCACTTTAGGGATGCGATCATTGTTTAGTGTCAAGGCAACACAGAAATCAACTCACATAGTTACAAAAATCGACGTTCGAAGTTACGTTACTTCCCATCTCTTTATCTCGACTTGGTATTGATGTTGCCAGGTCTAGGCCTACAAAAATCGGGACTATGCTAAAAAAAATTCGGGACCTGGGTTTTCAAATCGGGACAGTATAAATACTACATTTAAAAATCGCGCGTGTTACAGCCGTCTTAAAATTATCATTATGATCAATGCGGCGTACCGTTTTTGACTTCCAGTTGTTATCTTATATGATCGCTCTAGTGATGTGCTGAAAATCGGAACGATTGGCGTCCTGATCAAGGTTAAATCAGGACGTGTCCATAGAACCCCTGACAATTGGAACATTCCGCGTAAATCGTGGTAACCAAGGCCCTACTTTGAAAATCGAAGTTCGAAGTTACTTTAGGTTCATGCCTTTCTGTCGATTAAGTCCTAAGTGATGAGTGATGATTTTGTAGTTCGTAGTAAACACCCTGTACTTGGTGATTTGCGATGGTCAGATTGTTCCCACACTTATTCACAAGCAACGAAGACGAACGCAAAAAAAAATCGTCTAGTAAGAGTTTAACAAATATCTTATAGATACCATATCGACTAACGGCGGATTCGACTAAATTGGAGTAAATACTTTTCCAGATTATATGACAACATTTTATAATTAATATCTATAATAATTTAATAATATAGCATGACCCTTACTAACTCTTAGTTCGTCGTACTCGATGCTTTAGCAAGAACCTATAAAAGGCTGCAGCGCTGCAGGCAAGGCCGCGTCAAACTGATGGTTACCTTACCACGAATCACTAAATTCGAAACTTAGGATGCCCCATCACTCTCACACACCATTCGAGACTAAACTGAGAGAAAGAGACTGAGCTAACGTAACTTCGAACTTTGATTTTCAAAGTAGGGCCCCGGAGCTGTACATTATAACATCTGACAGACGAATAATAACCGTTTTTTCATGCCAATCGAAAAGGTTCGGTTTGAAAAATGCAAGAACCGTTACAATGTCGTACAGTCAGAAAAGAATAAGTGCACACCGTCAACAGCTTTAACTGAAGACATTTAATGAACTTGATCCGGTTTACGTTGTGCCTACAACAGCAACAATAAGGATTAAATAAGTAAACAAAAGGAAAAAAACCTTGTACTTTAAATAAATATAGAACACTAGTTAGTTAAGCATGTAAAGTAGGATCTATAAAAACCGGTAAATCCTTTGCCTTGCATTGTACATCACTATAGGTGCCAAATTAAGGATTAAAAATGAAAACGATTATTTCGTAACATTTATTGAAATTAAAAAGTAAGTAAATAAGTACGTTAAAAAAGTTATTACTTATTATGTAAGAATAAAAGTAAAACTTTCTAAAAACGCACCAACATAACCAAACCGATGCAAGGATTCAAAAATCGAATTTCTATTTTCAAATATTCAAATAAGAAATCATCTCATCGAGAGGGAGCGAGAGGTCGTTAATTTAATTCATTAGCGCGACGAGGACGCAGCTACCGGCGTATGAAAGGGACGGCGTTATAAGGATGCACTTCGAGTGAATGAGTGAACGGTACCGGCGTGCAAGGGGGACGCCGCGTGTCGCGTGCCGTTAGTCGGACAAGGACGGAGTCTGTTGACGTAGTAGTAGATGAGATAAGGGGCTATCAGTTGGAGGAGCGTTTGAATAGGTTCAAGTACTTGAATTGAATACGTTCCAGTAAAAGAAACTGTCACAAACATATCAAAGTAATTTCTGTTTCACAATATAAAAAATATCTCTTAACATAACTGAAACAAGGTAAAGTTAGGAAGCTGCCCGTACTTCGCGAGGTCTGGGTTCGGGGCTTCGAGACAGCCTCAAGACCGTAATGTTAAGCTGTTATTTTGTACCTCGTGGCTACATCCATTCCATAGTATAAATAGCTACATCCTTCCTTTAGAAAGGACATAACAAACTAAGCAAACTAAAGCTGGGTCCACATTTGTATCATTTTGCCGATCACGATCACGCGTATCGTATCGAGCTCGCGTATCCTAAGTATAGACGCTCACTTTGGGCACACCGTTTCACTACCATCGTCATGTGAAAAAATGCGTCCATACTAACCGTAGCGTAGCAGCGTATCGTATCATAACGCCGTATCATTAAGTGTGGACGCTATCTGTATCCCCTTTGATGATCGGGGAAAAATCGCCTCGAGAGCGATCACGGCGTATCGCGCATCAAATCATAACTTCGTATCTTGATACAGTATCAAAACATGTCCATACTTACCGATCTTGATACGCGTATCCGTTCGCGAGTGTGCGGGGTATATAATAAACGCGTATCAACATCGATCCCGAGCGATCAGATACGGCGCGCCGCATGATCGCACTGTTTGTGCGTCCACACTAGCGATCTTGATACGCGTCGGTGCAACGCGACGGAGATACGATACGACGAAATGTTACAAATGTGGACCCAGCTTAAGCCCTAAGCAATACAATCTTAAAGTTTCAAAAATATATTCCATAAAGAGTACCACTTATACTCTAACCCTCTTATTCATAACCACACGATAGCTAAAGTGTGTTTGAAATACAGTCTGTCATTATCCTAAGGGACAAAGATACTTTAACTAAAATAGGTTTATTGTGTGTTTATGAATAAGAGAGTTTGCAAACTTTCTAACATAACTTATACGTATAAACACTAAAAACTACTTGTGGTAGGAAAAAACAAGACGGTATCAGTACAGAATACACTTAATCGTTCGAGTAACTCGCTCAACTCTCATCCAATCCAAACACAGCACACCCACACACTAGCAAACAGTTGACTCACGCACACAGGCACAATTTATTATTATTACGGCCACGGAGTAGAGGGAGAGTGCCGTAGCTGAACATTTTCCAGGTCATTATTTTATTTAATTTAGCCGTATTTGGTCCGTCGGGTCGGGACGGTAGCATCGCAATATTTAAAAAAAGGGAAGACGTTTTTTTTATAAACCTTGCCTTATTCGATCGATCATTGACGTGCACTTATGTGAATGTCAACACAATACTAAGCTGTAAAGAGTTGCAACTTTTTAAGCCACGGTTGGCCGGCTAGACAAATTTGAATGTATTATTAGGAAAATCTAGGTAACACACATATTATTATTAGACAAACTTACTAGCAGTAGTAGCATTTTTTTTTTATAAATTAGAAAGTACCTACACTTTGTGGCCCTAAACTATTAAACGAGCAATATTTACGTATATATTTGTAATCACGTTCTCTAAATCGGCTCTAACGATTTCAATGAAATTTGCAATATAGGGGTTCACGGGGGCGAAAAACCGCTAGGTCTTACTAGGTAAAGTAGGTAATAAAATATTATATTACAAATATATTAGTCTAACATTGAATATGTAAAAAAAAAACTATGGTACGCCTTACTAACCTATTAACGTAGGAAATTAGGAAACTAGGAACTGGTATACGAGGTTTTTGATTTAAGTTTTTTTTTGTAGTTTGGCAAAACGATACACTACTGTGACTTTCAATAAGACATCGTTTTGTAATGTGACAAACGAATTATATTATTCTCGTTTTTTATAATTAATATTGTTACCACAATCATTGGTGAGGCGGGTCAGAAAAACCGTTATGTCCATGCAATAAGAGCGAACAACTTGGTTCGCCTTGGCTAGCTGCCTGCAATCCATGTGTTCACAGTTTCACACTTGTCCTTCCTTATCGCTTTTGACGCAGCCCTGCCAAGGTTGTAGAGTCTGACCAGCGAGTCGTGACACAAGCATCTTTTTCTAATTCTTCACATGGCAACAATTTTACCTATGAAACCAGCTGTCACATTATGCGTACCTATTCAGTCATTATGCATTTCGTGTTACCAGCTAGTGATATTTTAATTTTGCCGCCATTTTTTTGTGTCACCACTCACTGGTCAGACTCTACCTACGTACTTACCTAACGCCCCGTAATACGTACAGTCAAGGAATTTAATTGTTATGCCACTATGGAACCCTGTCGCATAACGTTAATAATTAATTTTGGTGTAATTTCTTTCATGTGGTTTGACGCTGTCATTATGACAGGGTTCCATAGTGGCATAACAATTAAAGTCCTTGATTGTACTAGCGTTTTTGAGAGAGAACGACATAACCATCCTTTCATATTGCCATACGATTAAATAAATATTTTTTCTCGAAGTAATGTATATTATTTATGTCTGACATTGAATAACTAAGTAATTCATTTTATGAAGTCACGCGAATAGTACAGTTAAGTAAATTATTAATTACCGTTATTTAGTTCAATGTAATTTGAATGTAAAAATAGCAAATTACATTTATAAATTATTATTAATTAAATAAATATAAGGGGACAATCTCAGTAAGATTAAAATTACATTAGATTATATTTACACTAGCTGTTGCCCCCGACTCCGTCCGCGCAGAAAAACAAAACATAGCCTATGTTACTCAGGGATAATGTAGCATTCTAATGGTGAAAGAATTTTGAAAATAAATCGGTCCAATCGTTTTTGAGTTTGTTCGTTACAAACATACAAAAATACAAATCTTTCCTCTTTATAATATTAGTGTAGATTTAAGATAGGTATTTATGTATTCATATATATAAAACTAAAAAAGAATACAAAAAAATTGGCTGATGCAGGTAAATATTTGACATTTGCATCCATCCCTAAAATACAGAAAACTCAGCTACCACCTTGTGACGCAACGCCAGCGTTTTGAACTCACGCACACAGCCGCGCAATGTTTACGTGCCGTGTACGAAGACAATAAAACCGCGCATGTGTGCGCGCCTATACTGCTTGTAGTTAGACCGAGTAGTTATGATCTTTTGGACAGGTACATATTTGCGTACGTATACGGTTGTTTTTAAACATTGATTGACATTTTTGAATTATTAATTTAGTTGCATAGATTAGTTAGAGATTTAAAATTATTACTCATCTACACTAAGAGGAAAGATTTGATTGATTCTTGCATTGAATAGGCTCCGAAACTATTGGACCGATTTGAAAAATTCTTTCCCCATTAGAATCCTACATTATCCCTGATGAACATAGGCTATTTTTTTTTGCGCGGACAGAGTCGCGGGCTACAGGTAATTAAATATATAAGGAGGAAGTGTTGAACAGTGACACTAGTGAGTGATAGGCAAATACCTACCTACTTATTAGGATTTAAATAGGCTAATATTTCGTTATGTGTTGTTAATAGTAAAATGCTACAATTTGTGAACTCAAATGGAAAATCATGAAGTAAAAATAGTATTGATAAAAACTAGTGGCGTATTTTTTCATAATTAGCTTGTATTAATTGAAAATTACATTTGATAACCGTTCAAATACAAGGATGCCGCTGATGTTACTGAATAGTTTTGAATGAACTACGGAATTTTTATACCAGTCTCCACGTTATAGTGAGATAATATTAAAATGGATTTAAGTGTCGCCCCATTTTATTTTGATAAATTATCGCGCGTTTATCGTTGAAGTCTATACCGTACCGACTACCGACCTAACTAGTACTTTGCGTGCGCAGCAATGTATGACGTAGTAGATTAACGCGGCTTCACGCCAATCCAGAACTGCATTGTATACAAAAATCTCCAACATTTAATAGAGTGTTCAATCTGAAAAGTTCCTCTCATACCTTTTTTTTTACGGAATTAGTACAGCTCTTCATAAGTAAATACTGATTAAAGTACAAAACCAATAAAGGTAACTCCAGACACATGCTGTGAAATGAGGCAAGCTCACGTGGGCCCGACACACTCCCTTAAGTCACGTTTTGACATTACGAATAGTACTCGTACGGGACGACGGACCGACGGAAAAAAACAATAGTTTGTTTACTTCTCCAGTGGGTGCTAATAGCTCTATAACGGTTTACGTTTAATAGAAATTAGGGGAGCTTTGTTGTTAACGTGTTAAAATGTTAATTGGGATGGATAGATGAAGTAAGTAGCCTAAATTGTATACTAAAAATTGTTTACTAATAAGATTATAGTACTGTTCTTTTAAAGTCTTCCTGCAGTCAAACTGTCCTAAAAACAGTTTTGCAGGGCTTTTGTTTATTTGTATTTTTTGTTGTTGGTTGAATAAATAAATAACTAATATTAATAATAAGCACTTATATTACTGTAGTAATAGTATATTTCAAAAGTATCAAAATATTTCGAACCTAGTATCAAAACATAACCGCACACATACAATCCAAGCATGCGTACAATTACATTTGACAATTACCTGTAAGTGTGTGCGGAATGACTCGACTGACTTTAGTTATTTTTTTCTTGTCAGACGAAAGACGAGAGCAACAGAAAACTAGGTAGGTAATACCTGGTAAAAATATGAGAACTTATTGATTTGATTTTATTAAACTACTTAAAGAAAATTTTAAAATACGTAATCTTTTAAAAACAAATTTATTAAACGTGTTTTATTGGAAATAAAAGAAGCTATGATTAGAAATGGAACGCGTGAAAAAACAACTCTTCACTTTAAAATGTTTTGACAAATATTGATATGAGCGCCATCTGTGGTCGAGTGGCAGCCACTCGCTGTCAACAAAAGTTACCACAGTATTTGGGGTTGCGATTGCAGATTTTATTCGCTCCCCATTAATAAATGTTCCCTCCTCGTCGCACTTGTGCTTCAGGGTATACGCCTCTCACCCTTCATGCAAATGAAAAATCAATGGGCCAACTTGTATCTCGCGGAGTGACAACTTTAGTCTTTAATAATTGTGACAGGCAGGGACCAGGGACTCATAGAACACTTGTACTTACTATCAAGAAATACGGTGCATGCAACTTTATGTTTGACATTTTTAATTAGATAAAGTAAAAGGCATTTCTTATAATTATTTTAAGTCCCTTAGATTTAAAAACAATACCCTAACTTACCTAAAGTCGCCGTCAATAGAATTTGCGAACTATGTAAACAAATTATTACTGTTTGACAAATAACCTCAAATATTCACCAAGCGTGTTTTTATTAAAAATAACGTATAATGAATAGTTATTTCATCTTAAACTTAATATGAAAATAATGATTTAGTGTATAAATCGTTGCAAAGACCTCACTTGATCTTTAAAAGTACGCGATTATCGAGTAATCATGGGGAATTTGTTCGTTTGGTTTTGTTTACATAGTTCGCAAATTCTATTGACGGCGACTTTACCTACTCTATTTTAAATATTTAAAAGATTTACCGGTAGACAATGCTTATTAGCATTAAGTCCGTCTATGCTGCTTGAATTTCGTGTTTAAATTAATTAACTAATGACAATAATTCAACAATATTTTTTAAAATGTAAAATGTGCTTAGCATTTTTTTTACGCGCGTTCAGCAAAATTATAATGGGCACACAACGTTTTCGCGGGCGAGGGGCGGCGGGCGAATTTGTTACTTCAGCATACGACGTGTAAATGTGGTGGATGGGAGGTGAGCGAGATAATTATATTAGAATTAGAAATTAGAATAAATATCTAAATCATAAAACCGCATGACAATCCGTTTAGTACTTTTGAGATTATCGCGAACATACCGATAGACAGACGCGGCGGGGATTTTGTTTTATACTATGTAGTGATCCAAGGGGGGGCAAAAAGCCAAAAACAGACTTCAATGGACTGTGAAACCAAACGTTAAATTTACTATGTAAGGTCAGCCAAGAAAGTCCACCACTTTTGGACCTTAACTTCATACAAAATAGAGTCAAAGAGTGGTACGACTTTATATCAAGGTATGTCAAGGACACTTAATAAGCATACACCAAAAAGTCTCAAAAAAACCAAACATATCTTTCTATACGTATTTATTATACCTAAATGTGAAAGTTTAGATGGATGGATGTCTGTTACTCAATCAAATCACGCAAGAACGGCTGAGCAGATCAGGAATAATCAGGAAGAAAGGCACAGAGATATAGTCTGAAATAGCACATAGGTTTCTTTTATTCCGGGAAATTGGACAGGTACCGAGGGAATTGCGATAAACGTGTATACACGAGCAACAACTAGTGTTTACATATTTTTATAACTTTGTGTGGATATTTATTTTTACCCTTATTATTATGTCACTGTGACACAGTCCTATGATAGGTCAGGGTTACCATTCTGCCGATTGTACAACTTTTTCTTTAAATCTTATTTAAAAAAAAACACAATGTGCGATGCAAAACACGGTTATAAAAAACATACAACTAACTACATTCCCTGGTAGAGAGCCTTTAAAAGGATAAGTTCGCCTTTGTACCTACATTTGTTTCTGTTTCCATTTTATTTTGGTATTTAACGTTTGTGTAATTGTTTTTGACACACTTACATAAAAAAAATACACATACTTAATAACTTAAAACTTTTGTAAAATTTCATGAAACTTAGCCAACGCAACAAATACAACCTAAATTTTCAAATAACCTCATTGAAATCAGTACACACCTGCCCAGTCCCGTCATTCATTAGTCATTAGCGATGACAGAGAGAAGAACAGACACGCAGACAAAGACGAATACATAGATAGTCTTTAGGTCGGAGGTTTAAAAGTTCTATCTGACGATCTCGTATCTACTGCATTGGTATCACGAACAGGTTTGTTTTTTAGGGTTCCGTACCAAAATGGTACAAAAGGAACCCTTATGGTGAGACTTCGTTGTCTGTCTGTCTGTCTGTATGTCACAGCAGGTTTTCTCAGCAACTACAAATGCTATCAACTTGAAATTTGGCATAGTTGTACAACTTGCTTGCCCACATCTTTTTAAGTATAATTTAGAGCGTATCGGTGGCGTATTGGCTGAGGCACTCGACTCGCCATCGAGTCTGTACAGAGTTCAAAGCCCAACGGTGGCTATGTACGTACCAATAATATATCACCCAACATTGGACTCGAAAATATCTATCTAACTCGTCTCTATTATTGGCATAAGAGCGTGTCAGATATTTTTGAGCGCAATGTTGAATAATATATTATTGTTGGCCACTGTATACACTGATTTCTTTTAACTTAAAATGAAGGAAAACATCGTGAGGAAATCTACCAATGCGAATAGTTGAGTGTTAAGGCGTAATTAATTAAACTAAATATCCCACAACTACTTACCATTTAGGAATTTAAAAAGTCCTGACAATAGCCTGACATTCCGATAAAAGTCCGGACTTTTTAGTCACAAAATGGAAACATTACTCTTGTGTAATTTTATTACTCATACTCCATCTAATAAAAAAAAATTAAAACGCCGGAAAAAGTCCGGACAAGAGTCTAAAAGTCCGGACGTCCGGACTAATCCGGACGGATGACCCTATCCACAACAAGCAAGGGACTATTTGTACAAATAATCAATAAAGCAAAGTAGAAAAATCACTAAATATGTCTACCATTGATTCGACAGTTACCAGGAGTGCATAACTGGCGAAGGGGCGGCCACGTGCTCGCCCCTCGTACCTATAAATATATCTCATGGTACCAAAACCGCAATTTGTTTGCGGTCTACCTAATTACTATACTGTTTCCGTAACCGTCACAAGGGTATCATATCAGTGCTAAACAATTAACTTAAAAAAAAAGAATAAAAAAAAATGTAGTTCATTTCAGATTTCTAAGATCCATATAATGTTAGTGGGTTAGTTACAAAATTCCTTATACTATGCTATCTTACAACTATGTTAGTGAACACATCATTGAAATGGAACAAAAACAAAACAAAAGTGATCAATTTATTTAAGAAGTAAACAGTCGGGCCGTATCTCAAACAATGTATCTATGACCAATTCATTAGCAGCGAGGGAACGGTTAGCCTATAGTGAGGTCAATCTAAGATGATCCGTGTGACAGCTGGTATCAACTAGGGATGTAACGATTACGAAATGATGCATCGGTTTACATTTTTAATCGTAATAATTACGATTAATAACGAAGTTACTTATCGTAGTAAGAATTGTCACGATTATCATATTATTATTGTAAAATTTAAAAAAACAGCCGCCGTTAATCAGAACGCACTTATTAATGTCTGGCCTAATTACAAGATTCTAACTCAAAAAAAAACTCCTACTTAAATCTGATGGATGACATTTGTCAAATTTAAATAATGAAAATAAAAATTGCATCGTGAGTAGGTTGTTTTGTCTGTTATTTATTATTAATATTATTGTAGTATTGTGTGATTTTTTTAATGCGGAAATAACGTCTTTATATCATAATGTCATAGGTATAACATTTATCACAGTAAAGAAAAAAAACTTCAGAAACCAACTTTGAATTTTATCATTATTTTAAATAATGATATTGCATCGGTAATCGTAATAAATGACGATAATGGCCGAATCGTTGCATCCCTCATATAAACATGTCCCTTGTATTTTGACTATTCATAAAAAAATCCCTGGTAAAAATAGTAAAAACCTTGCGACGAAGTAATTTAAATAATACCTCTTTTTATGTCTTTCCTTCCTTTGACTATAGTAACTGTTTGAAATTACAAAATACGGCTGTCAGACAAGAGATCGCCCTACATTGATCGAGTTATAGTAGTTGGCAGTATTCAATTATCCTTCCTATGATACTATAGGTACTATTCTAGGGTAGTGTGATTGATGAGTACTTATATTCGTACCTGAGTCGTGGATGTTTCCTAACCCCCTTACTAATAAACGTTGAGTAACGGTGGTATAGCTATACAATGTTTGGTCCTTATCTGTCAAATTCAAATGTCACAATGACAGATAAGGACAAAACATTGTATAGCTATACCACCGTTACTCAACGTTTATTAGTAAGGGGGTTTGAGTATAGTAACTGTTTGAAATTACAAAATACGGCTGTCAGACAAGAGATCGCCCTACATTGATTGAGTTATAGTTGGCAGTATTCAATTATCCTTCCTATGATACTATAGGTACTATTCTAGGGTATTGTGATTGATGAGCACTTATATTCGTACCTGAGTCGTGGATGTTTCCTAACCCCCTTACTAATAAACGTTGAGTAACGGTGGTATAGCTATACAATGTTTTGCCCTTATCTGTCAAATCCAAATGTCACAATGACAGGTAGGTAAGGACCAAACATTGTATAGCTATACCACCGTTACTCAACGTTTATTAGTAAGGGGGTTTGAGTATAGTAACTGTTTGAAATTACAAAATACGGCTGTCAGGCAAGAGATTGCCCTACATTGATCGAGTTATATTTGGCAGTATT
The DNA here is from genome assembly GCA_948252455.1 of Acleris cristana. Taxonomy (NCBI): domain Eukaryota; kingdom Metazoa; phylum Arthropoda; class Insecta; order Lepidoptera; family Tortricidae; genus Acleris; species Acleris cristana. The sequence continues at coordinate 5,917,612 of OX411798.1, read as the reverse complement.
CAATTATCCTTCCTATGATACTATAGGTACTATTCTAGGGTAGTGTCATTGATGAGCACTTATATTCGTACCTGAGTCGTGGATGTTTCCTAACCCCCTTACTAATAAACGTTGAGTAACGGTGGTATAGCTACACAATGTTTTGTCCTTATCTGTCAAATTCAAATGTCACAATGACAGATAAGGACAAAACATTGTATAGCTATACCACCGTTACTCAACGTTTATTAGTAAGGGGGTTAATATTTAAATATTTATTTATCCTACAGGGTGGTTGGTTATTCAAAACATTGCAAGGGGACAATGTAAAGTGGACCAAGAATGAATGTTGCAATGTTTCGACTACATTTGTATAACCTTAAGGTCCAAAAGTGGTAAAGGACTTTCTTGGTCGACTGTACCTAGTATATTTTTAGCCAATTTTCTAAATTAAAACAATGAGATTTTGAATTATTCGACAAACGAGGTATCGTTAGATTCGTCGCGAGGAGCGTCACTGGGTATTATAATTTAAAAAAAAACAAGATGGTGTATGTAAAAGTATATGCCATACGTATTTAACATACGTAAGGCTTGTTCACGAAAAAAGTAGCCATCGAAAACTAAGTCTCCACTGTCTCCCAGTAGGTCTAGGTAGTTCAAACCGCAATTAGATTGCCAACTGAGTATTATTTTTTATGTGTAAGAATCTACAATTCATAAATTTTTCCTTGCAAGTTGTGAAACCCTACATAATGCCCGTTAAGGCTTAGAGCTAAAATGATTGCATAAAAATGTGTGTACTTCCGGCATGATTTAAAACAATTTATGACCTGCATACGGTAATTATGAGTCTGGGAAGGTATTCGCGGAACATTATAGCGTCGATAATCTATTTGAGTAAAGAAAAAAAAGAACCTCTGTGACCCAAACGTGAAAAATACAAAATGCAAGACCAAAATCCAGAGATTTAGAAAGTAAACCCAAAAATGGATAGCATCTGATATAAATATCCATAACGGCACTCAAAACGAAAGGTGAAGAGTCCCTCTTACTAATTAAATTCTTTAAAGATGTCATTTCATATTGAAAACCTCAATTATACAACAGTGGCTACTTTTTTTCGTGAACAAGCCTTAGACGACAATATCTAAACATTCAGTCGGAATTTTAAAGTTATTTTTTTAGACATAGGGCCTGTTTCGTAAATTATAGTGTATAAGTAAATTTATGTGCTAGTTAAAGCTAGCTCTCTCCTTGTCTATGTTCAAGTGTATGTAAAGGAAAGGGCTACATTTGTGTCAGATATGCTTTACTTGACGATTGTGTAACAGGCCCTTAATTATTTGATTTTTACCTCCTAATAAATTAACGACAAAGTTTTCGGTTTCAGTAGTACGCTAGTAGTACGCATGTCTTCGATACGATGCAGTACCTACCTATCAGATTTCTGGATTTCTACGAATACTTATCCGTCAACACTACTCGTTCGTTCGTTCGTCATAGCCTCGGCCCAGCGGGCCTAGTATGGTTGTGTTTATCACGTGATAAAATGTGGATAAAGCATCCGTCACTCTCGTTATATACGTGTCAAGAAGTGACGGATGTTTTATCCACATTTTGTCACGCGATATACGCAGCCATATTAGACCCCATGCCGTAATAACAAAGAAGGCAGCTAAAGCTAACTGCATAGTAGTAGTATAAGCATTTTAAATTCAATGTGGTTACCAATAGAGTATAGAATGCTTTGACTAGTACATTGCAGTTAGCCACCTTCTTTGCTACGAATATTACGGCAGACTGGACCTTTATTCTACTTTGGTTTAACCCCTCGTGATCACATTGTTGACGTTATGACAGCTGGGCCGAGATTCTAGGAGGTAAAAATCATATCGTCTTTGACTTGTTATCATATTTTCAACGTATTGATAGCTCTTATTTACTTGATAGTAATGGCGGCCGAGTTAAAAACAATACCATAACATGTCAAAGACGATATGGTTTCTACCATCTAGAATAAAGGCTCTACTCGACTTGATAGTGAGAGTGTCATAACGTCAGCAATATTATTACGATATCGAAGTAAGATGGGCATGTGGAATAAGGACCTCAACACGATCGCTCCGCAGCCGGAGGAATATAGGCCATCACCATCATCCGATGTTACAACGGGCTACCAGGATCACATGACCTGGGAAGATATAAAGCGTATCGTCCGTCCACGTAATGTCTGTATTGCTGGACGTAGACTATGGATCAGCCCAACGATCTACCAGGAACACATACCGTGTCGTCGTAGTCAACGGTGAAAGAATTGAGGGTAAATTAATTGATCAGCATTTAAATTTAAATAAGTTCGAGCCATGGGTGGGTAATGCAAAGAAATGTTGTAGCAGTGAAATCCGTGCGGGTTTCTCGTCCAACTTCCATGTAGTTTCATCTTAAGGGGCCTATGAATAAATTGACGTTGACTGATGGCTGTCTCAAGATACGTCAAAGTAAATTCAAGTCACAGAAAACTGTCATTTCTGACGTTCACTGTCTTGAATCACTTTCAATCACTTATCAACACAGTCCAAAAAATATTAATTATATTTTAGGTTCAACCATTAATAATATAGTTACTATGGATCAAGTTCCTTAATAAACTGATGCAGCACACAACATAATGCGTTATGTCATCCATCTATAGTTAGGTCATGCAAAAGATGTTCACTACTGAAGGAGGGAGGACCTTGACCAAAAATCGCCATTGGCAAATGCTTGAGAAAAAAATGGCGCCCAAAAAGTAAACATTAAAAAAATCCAACAAACTCAAAAAATACTAGCAACCTAATAAAAAATACAAAAAACGTCAAAATTCCATTTTGAATTTGGAATCATTTTGATCGGGGAGCACGGCAGACGACACTCGAGCAACCGTCTCACTCCAGTCTTTACTTATGTACATACACCGCGACCAACCTAACCTGGCCTCTGTAACGTCTACAGAATACCCCTTTATTGCTAGCGGGTGTTACGGGCGCGGAGGACGACTCGGGTCAAGAAATGCTGGGCGAAGCGGTACCAGGGAAACATAGCGTAGGTATGGGTAGATAGAGAGAGGTTGTGCGGGGTGGGCCAGTACAGTCGGGGAGAAGCCGCATTAGAATTAATTTGTATTAGTAATTTAGCATTCTTGTTATTTGGGTTTAAAAGTCACATAGAAAACATAATTGTTTCTTTAAATTAAGAAACTTCATTAAGGTATTAAGAGCAATATTTAAAAAGACAAAAAAATATGATTTTTAAGCCGTATTTTTTTTATTATATCGTTCCTATATATATATATATATATATAATAAACAGCATAGCGTAAAATTGTTATGCAGTAAATGCTTTTGTTTATTCTTCCTTTCACATCAAAACAGAGTAACACCGAAATAATTCATCGCAAATATCGATAATTGGTTAGTGACCTAACGATACTAACGATACGTTATTTGTAATCCGGTAAATAAGGAAAATTCCGTGGAAATAGTAATTAACGAATCTTATACAGCGGCTCGCGGGCGTTTGACTTAAGTATTATAATTAATTAATAATAAATTAATATCACACGAATTATTGAAGTTACACGTTCTTAATCCGGGAGTTTGATCTAACTAGATAAGTAGAACACTACGTCACAAAAAGATGGTAGCCTAGAAATTAACTAGGCCATTAATTAACTAGGCCATTTCTAGGCCATTAGGCCTTTCTGTCGTATGTAGTCCCGAAGTTTCCGTGACGGTATCCGGTTACCATGGTTTCGAGGCTAAGGTAAAATGGCTCGAAATTTTCGAGGGGCCAATTAGAAACTGGCCGCGATTAACATTTTATTTTATTTTAACATTTTATCGACGTTTTTTAGGTATATTGACAGTAATCTATTTGTTTGAATACAATTTTCAAGTAATTTATTTCATGATTTTCAATTAATTTTAAATCATTCAATGAAAAATTATTGATGGTTCATTTTAAGACGTTACTCATGGAATAATAATGAATTGGAACGAATTAGGTGACATTTCGCCGTTTAAATCTGTGGAAATGTCATAAAAAAACTGCTATATAACATTAAAATCCTATTTCTGATAAAACTACAGCTACTTTAAACAAATAGGTAGGTATAGAATTTTCATGTCTTTATACCTAGGAAAAAGGTTTTTAATGTTTTCGTGTGTGTGTTTTCTGGTTTAATATACCCTTTCATAAACTTTTGAACGCTACATACTTAACTGAAATTTTACGTTTCCTAAATGCTAGGACATCATAAATGCCGACGAGAAATGCATAAGCGTAAATCAACTGCGTTGTTGACGTGACTTGCCGACCGTGTTGATATGATAAGTTCTTAATCAAAATAACAAAATAAAAAATAACATTACTTTACTTGGCTTCACCATTTCTCTGCCCCTGTATGTCAGGCAGGTACCGAGTGAATCCTATTCAAACGAAGTCGCAAGAAAACCTATAATTTAAACCCCCTTGCAAAGGAAACGGGCACTTTCAATTTTTTCAAGTAGTTTAAACATACTGTAACTAAATGAAATTTTATGCCACAGCATTAAACTATTATTATTTGTATAAAATCATAATTTTCCTTTGTTAACAGTACTTTATTTATTTTATAGCATAATATCTTATTTAGTTATAGTATATTTAAACTACTTGGAAAAATCGAATGTGCCCGTTTTCTATGCAAAATGGTGTATAAAGCTAAGATTTTGTTTACATGTAAAGTTCTCCGAAAATAGGTTACACATTTATGGTAACATTTTCTAATACACTATAGAATGAATATTTACTAATTGAAATGAAAAAAACTTTGTTAATTAATACATTAATTAAAACCAATGAGTTACCCGCGCGACTGTACCACGCTTCACAAAATATATACGTACCGCTCACCTACATTTATTTGTGCACTCACACAGCGCCGTTTTATAGCCTCCACACAGACACACCGACGAGCTTTGCGCACACTTGCACAGGATAGTATTTTATTTTATACCAAGGATAATTTCGCGATTTTTACCGCGTCTTTGCTTCAAGTATTTAATGGGGTTTATTTAAGGTTTATTATTTGTATAATTTGTGACCTCCTTGATACCCATGTAGCCCTGGTACAGATTATGGAATTTTCTCCTCGTATTTTCTCCCTTAATTAATTTGTTTGGCATTTATTGGCAGGTTTTTTTTGAAAGCAGTAAAAAACATTCTAGAATTAAATAAAACTTAATTACTTAGTGTTTTTAATCCGCCACTCAAATTTGAAGTTGCACCGTTACATCAAAATGTTAGTGGTAGGAGGACCTTGTGCAGGGTCCGTCCGGTGCTCTACCACCATCTTATCCTTTACCCTACCGCCAAGCAACAGTATTCGCATTGTTGTGTTCCGGTGCGGGGATAAGACAACCACCGGTGAAATGACTAGCATGGCATTCTATCTTAGTCCTCGGGGTTGGCATTTGCGATCTTAAGATTGCAGTCTCGAGATTGTAGTCTTGAGAATGCATGTGTCTATCGGTCACAGATCCTACCAACAGGTAGCCTGTGCGTTCGTTTGCCAATTCCATCCCATACAAAAAAAACTTAAATTTAAGTACTGGGGCGAGACTTCGTGGATTTAAAACAATATACCTAGCTATATAAACGGCTGAATATTATATACTCATTGTTATTAAACTAATGTAAACAGGCGAATTTATTTGTTTTTAACCTCCCACGCGAAAAGAGGGGTGTTACAAGTTTTTGAAAAAATCTCTCACCATTTTAATCCTACATTATCCCTGATGAAAATAGGCTATGTTTTATTTATCTGCGCGTACGGAGTCGCGGGCTACAGCTAGTTATCTATATAATAGTTATTTATAAACGCCAGTTTTTTTTTTCCAATTCAATGCAAGCACGCAGTAGGCATGCGCATCTAATGTGAGTCGCTACGCTACGCTACACGTTGGTTTCGCGTTTAGGAGTTGAGAGATACCCCACCCTAGCGTCTTTTGAACATCGGCGTCCTGCCAAGTTACACAACGTCGACGCGACGTCAATAACGTCTTTCGGACGTCAGCGTCTTGCCAACGTCTTGGTGGGCACTATCTGAGACAAAGGTGCCGCGAGGGCGCTGACACGACGCTGGCTAGACGTCGACGTCCGAAAGACGTTATTGACGTTGCTTAGGCGCTGGTGAGACGCTGACGCTCGATAGACGCCGCTGGTTTCGCGTCGCCGTTGCGTCGTTGGGCGCTGGCAGGACGACGACGCTCAAAACACGCTAGTGTGTCGTATCTCTACTCTCTAACGGCCAAACCCTATATTCAAACCGCGGACAGATAAGGCTTACTTCGGGTTAAAATTTGATATTTGCCCATACAAAATGTGTCAAATTTTAATCCGAAGTAAGCCTATCTATCCGCGGTTTGAATATAGGGTTCGGCCATAAGTCAGTAGATCATATACTCAGTTCAATCAAGGATGATGCCTGTGACAGCTCCTATTAACACGTATTTACACTTGTTTCTCTAACTTCACACCAATACTACATTGGTAAGAACCTAGCCAAGCCCTTCAGGAATTTAAATAAATCGACAACAGGTTTTCTGTAACGCTGTTCTGTAAAGGTGGCGGTTCGCGCCGTGACAGACACAGGAGACCGAGACAGGAGACCGCGACCGGAGACCGCGACCGGAGACCGCGACCGGAGACCGCGACCGTCACTTGACGTTAGGCAATGTATAAGCGACAGTTCGCGAGCGAGACAGAGACAGGAGACAGCGAGACGGTCGCTGCCCCAGACCAGTAGTGTCTCGTGTCTCCGGTCTCGGTCTCATGTCTCGGTCGCTTGTCTCCTTAAAGGTTAGTCTCAAAAGCAAAAACGCAAATACTAAAAAATGGTCAAGTGTGCGTTGGGCTCGCGCCGAATCGATTCGAAATCCAATTCAAATCGGAATATGAAAAAAAAAGTTATTGTGGGAACCCTCGGTGCGTGAGTCCGATTCGTACGTGACCGGTTTTTTTTAATTTTGGGAAATCGTCGAAATCGACATTCATAATCTTTGGGAAAAATAATCTGCAAGCAAAAGTAGCAAAGTTACTTTTGCTAGCTGTACAAGTCATCTCAAATCTCTCATCTCTCTTGAAATAACCATAGGAAAGGGAGAAAATACAACAAGAATAAAGTTCCAAAATCGGTATCAGTACCAGGGCTACATGGGAATCAAGGAGGTCACTAGAAACCTGAAGCAATTGAATTTTTGTAGTGTTCTTGTAACACACGATGTTTGAGTGACACCGCCGTAGATCGGATACCTAGAAACTCGATTTCGGCTCCATTTTGTATACAAATCCGGTAACGGGGCGTTAAACGACAGATGCATGCTTTTAATGTATAGATAACAGTCTAGATTGGGTCTGGGAGTGCAGCTTATCACTGCGACGGCAAAGTTCAAGTCGAATTGTGGAGATAAACCATTATCACGATTTACAGAAGAATTACGCGTCTGTCGTAAGGTTATTTAAGTAGACAGACTCGAAATTACGGAAAAAATATTATTTTTAACACATCAGAGGGGTTAGTTACGGGTTCCCTTCATCTGGCATAATATCGATTGTCCGAAATACATTTCGCATAACAGTTATCGCAGAAACATTTTTAGCCGAATGATACTTTAGCATAATAGTATACTTAGCATAACTGTCATAACGCATAATAATCATTTGGCACAATTTTGAATAGCAGAATACTAATATCGCCGACTTTCATTTCGCAGAATTTTATGTAGTAGAATATACCTTCCGCCGAATTTATTATGGCGTAACATAGCATAATAATGAGTATCGAACCGCTACCAGTAAAATAGGTTGGGTTAGGTTAGAAGTTCTACAATAACAGCGCGCGAGCCGAGCGAGCGTAGCGAGCGTGCCGCGGCAGCGGCCGGCGAAGCGCCAGGACCGCATTGCAATTGGAGCAAATTAGGGGTACAATCAAGGATGAAGTACCAAGTAAAATATTATTCTGCTTTATAACTTTATGCCAACTACATAGTATGCCATACAAAATTCGGCGAAACAATTGTTCTACCATAGGACTATTTATTCTAATCAACGTTATGCCAATGTACTATTCTGCCAAAGACAATTGTGCGAAATGATAGTGTGCCAAGAAATTTAGGCAAAAAGCAATTGTGCGAAATGATGATTGTGCCAATGGTTGCTATGCGAAACGAAAATGTGCGAATAAATTTTGTGCAAGACATTAGTAAGTTACTCGTGTGTTGTTTTTCATTCAGTCGCGATTACTGTCAAGTAAATAAGATTTATCATAACGTTGACGATACGATAATATGTCAAAACTAATATTGTTTTACCTAGTAGGCTACAGCTAGGGTTGCCACCCGTACTTTATTATAAAGTATTGTACTCTATTTTAGCTTTCCGTACGTTATATTTTACATAACACATAAAGTACGCCAAAGTACTTTCTTTATGAGATTTACAGAACGGTTCTTCTCTATAATGAAAGCCAAGTGGCGGGACGACAGAAATGAAGCTGCACATAACTTCATTAAACATTTACTAATGATATGCCTTAAAACCAGTGTTTGCCATCTTTGAACGCAATTGATATTTTAAATGTGGAAAAATCACTGTTAGAAAAAACAAGGTCTGATAACAAATATGCATTTAAAGATAATAAAAAAAAACACTTTAAGTACATTTATGCTGTGTACTTTATTTTTCTTCCTCTTCTGGTAAGTAATACTTTATTCTGTTCAAAAAAAGGTGGCAACCCTAGCTACAGCCCCTTTTAGAATGCCAGATGCCTAGGTATTCCCTGAGTCATGAACTCCTGACACATTGCACATCAATTAACTTTCTGAATTATGATAATGTGGACACAAGTAAAACAATGCTCAACTTGTTTGTTGCGTTGCGTGTTAAGTAATAATAGTAACAGCCTTTTTTACTGCTGTCAAAATTACCAAAATTAAGAAACTTCATGGTTGTGCAATGTGTCAGGAAGAAGATCGAAGATCAAAATACAAGGAATAGGCTCTCATCGCTAAAAGTAGAAAAAAAAAACTAACAATTACTCTCATAAGATAACCAGGAATACAGAAATTCTCAAGAGTGTAACCAGTTCTAACGATTAGCCAAGTCTTTGATCAAGATATTCCCCTGACGAAACTGGTGGTCACCGGTCACTGCGAATCCCAACGCTTACGATGAGTTAATGCAATGTGCAGGCTATTCAAACCGGAGCATGTCAAGGTCACGGGATAATTGTATGAATTGTTAGCAGAAATGCATATATGTGTGCAAAAAAGCCACACTTTATTCACTATGGTGTTTATACAACTACCACGAAGCATCACGAAGTAAATTAATTAAAAAATGTAAACAAGAGAAGCATTTTCAGTGTATTAATTAATTAGGGCATAGTGAGTGGAAGAGGGATGCAAGAGGATGGTAAGATGGTAAGGAGGCTCTTATTGACGCATAATGCCCTAAATCAGGAAAATGTTTAAAACGCAAAATGACCTAAACGCATAATGTACTAAACGCAGAATGACCTAAACGCATAATGTGCTAAACGACACAATATGTAGATTAACAGAATCGACGGAGCTCCGCTGTCGCGGAGCTCCTATTTGTGGGTGGTTTGGCCCTCCGGGCCTGCTGCAAGACTAACAGATTACAAAATAAGCTGTAGACCCTAAGGATAAAGATGGAATGCCTCTATGCAAGTCATTTCAACTGATGTCTTTTACCGAAACATAATAGTGCGAACACTACTGATTGGTGGCAGTTTACACAAGCTTGTACCACCCTCAAAAGGTGAAAACTAGGAAAAACTTGGAAATGACTGAAATACGCGTCGGCACTGTGGGCAGCCGTGTTCCTTGAAACAACTCTCAGGCAAGCTCGTCGACGAATTTAAAATAGGTGACCCGTCAGCGCGTAGTTGCGTACCGTGTAAACGCTACATGTTCGACCGTGTCGCAATTCATCAACCTTGTTTTAGGGCATAAAGTACCTAGTCAGTGGTACTAGGCAGTCATAAACAACAAGAAGCCTACCTGTCAACAGGCGGCGGGAGCGGCGCCATCATGTGCGGGTGCGGCGGCATCGGCGGATGGGGCGGGTGCGGGTGGAACGGCGAGCCGGGCGGCGCGAACCCCGGGCCGGGGAAGTGCTGCTGCGGCGGCGGGCCGGGCGGGAAGCCGCCGCCGGAGCCCGGCCGGGCCGACGGCGAGCCGAACGGCCCGGGCGCCGCGTACGGCGGGCCTGCGAACCCCGGGCCGGGCGTCGACGGCGCCGGGGACGCGGCGAACGCCGGCCCGGCCGGGGAGCCGGCCGGCGGCGCGAACGACGAAAAGGGCGGCTCGGGGTTGCCGCTCTTCCAGGCCGCCGGCACGCCCGCGGCGTCGTCGAGCGCCGGCACGCGCCGCTGCGACAGGCCCACCGACATCTGCACCAGGAAAACATGCCTCACCAGAAGGTAACAACAAACAACATGGTGACATTGGTAACTCACAGTCACAGGATATAGGGTTAGGGTACCGATCGCGGAATTTTGAAACTGGTTGAACTATTTTAGAACCTAATCGCACTAAGTCTAAGATTAATATGTCTATGCAGTTTCCGATGCTGTATTCGACGGGTTTTTTTTTTTTAATTGTATACCTTTGCTATCGAGCAACACAGCCTTCCTAGCGGAATGGAGTCGCCTTAGCTATAAATATTACAGTCAAATAGTTCTGTCATTTCTTGCGGGGGAAATTTGCACACAAATGCAGCTTTGCACACCTACATACAAAAACAAAACTGTAATGATGACACTAATCTAATACCTACATTAACAAATTTTGTGTACGAACTCAGTAGCTACGTATTATATTAAGGTAGTTAACTCTATATCAAATCAGGAACGTTTATTGAAACGTCAAAAACGATTACTAGTATGAAGTTTGTATGAAAAACTGCCTTGTGACGTCACTATTTTTACTAATCAAACAGCTTCCTTTTTTTAATTTTTAATTAATAAAAATGGACTTTTTTCCGTGTATTATTGAATGCCTGGTTTAGTGATAGAGTTAAATATTTTATTTTAGGCATTAGTCAAATACCGTATTATAAAGGAGGTGTCGTTCATTATAGTTTCACGAGTGACAGAGATCATTTAAAAAAAACGTAGACTGGAAATAATATGTTCAATAATTTCTTGTTTGTGGCGCCATCTACCGGCGATAAGTGACACTTTGTCGTGCAACAAATTTTCTATAACAGAATCCAAAGTTCTAGGGACTACTTTGACAAATAGTGTTACTATAACTATGAAATTAAATAGTGACAAGGAAATATCTTCAGTAAAGTCATAAACACCACTATGAGGTCTCACAGTAACGTTTCCGAATACGTAAATAACTTTCGTACATAAATTTGGTACAGGGGTTCCTTTAATGATGTAAGTGAGCAGTAAGAAAGGATTTTTCGAAAATCGATCCCCAACGGGAAAAACTGGGGGGAGTATCGGGAAACTAATAGGCTATTTGACAACATTGAAAATATACTACAAATTGTGGTCATCCTATTAGATAATAGCGTAAAACAACATATTTCACTTTATTTTAAACTAAATTATGTATATTTTTTTGGAAATTACACGAAAAAAGTTGTAATCTTTTTTGAAATTTTATCCGTGGCAGAAACGCTATGTGATTGCTTTGTAGTTGCTTTGTTATTCCTGGTGACGTCACACGCAAGCCACAGATCATAAGGGCGTATCTCTTCAAATGATTTTTTATCGTCGTGCGACGGTTTTGAAAATTTAAACTTTAACATAGATTTTTATTGATAATACAGTAGAATCTCGCGGAAATATCAATGTAGTGTGCTTCTTATGTAATAAAGAATCATTTAAAAAGGTTGTCGTAAATTAGGCAAATAGCCTATTCTACGCGTACGAAGTCGCGGGCGTCCTCTACATAGTATACATTTGTACATAAAAGAAGAAACTGCGGGCCTAGTATGGTCGCGTCTATATCGCGTGTCAAATGTGGATAAAGCATCCGTCACTGTCGTACTTATTTACGTGTCAAATGGTGACGGATGCCTTATCTAAATTTTGTCACGCGACAAACGCAGCCATGTTAGGGCCCCTGGCCGGCTGATCGATCAACGCACAGCCGAAACTTCTCCACCAAGGGACTTGACATTCGGAGGGAATATTCTTTTTGAATATATAAAAGGCTAAACTGACTGACTGACATATCAACGCACAGCCGAAACTACTGTACCTGGAACCTTGAAATTTGGTACATGGGTTCCTTTCATGATGTAAGTGAGCACTAAGAAAGGATTTTCCGAAAGTCGACCCCCATCGGGAAGAAATGGGGGGAGTAGCGGGAAACTAATTCTACGCTTACAAAGTCGCGGGCGTCCTCTAGTATAGTCTAAGAGCCGACGACACCAAACCTAGTTCGATAAGACTACCAGATGATATATTTATAATTAGTCACGTCATTAATGGGGAAACACGAAATGGCAACGCTGCAACGCAAAAAACCTAGCTGCACGGAGGGTGACCTTTAATCGCTGCAGCAACCACTTTCTCCACTGTTTGGAAAATGCAGCAGTGGTTTCTAGTACACAAAATTGATAGCGGAGCTCCTATTTCTGGGTGTTTTTGCCCTTCGGGCCAGCTGAAAAGCGAACATAACCTAAACCCACCTCATATTAATGCGATGAGACTGGAAAAGCGATCTATTTGGTTGGTTCGATAGGAATAAATGGCTCCTTGGAGTTCCATTCTGTACAACTGGTTGGTCAGTTTAGTTGATCGGAGTGGAAGACGCCGCATTGTCGTATAGTCCTACCCCTCCCCTATTCCGAGGAACAAACGAAGCTTGGGAGTCTTATCATGCTAGACGTCGGACATATAATTTAAAAAAAATTGCTTTGCCAGGTTTTTTGCATTGCAGCATTGCAATGCAAAAAACCTGGCAAATTTTACAGCAGCCAATTTTAGCAGATGCCAATTTTGGCAGAACAGGACCACACTGTTCTGTCACCTCGGTGTTAGTTTTAAGTTTTATATTGATATGTATGTTAGTCTATAAGGTATTTGTAAATATGGGCCTCGTTGCCTGAAATAAAATTTATTATTATTATTATTATTATTATTATTATTATTGCCATTTCGTGTGCTCCCATTAAAGACGTGACTAATTTAAATATATCATCTGGTAGTCTTATTGAACTAGGTTTAGTATCTGTCAGTATTTTTTAGGGTTCCATACACAAAGGCTAAAAACGGCAGGGATGCCAACTTAGGGGTTTTACTCTAAATTTAGCGGGGAAATAAGGAGCATGGGATTTTTTTAGGGGCTTAATATTTTTAGGGGTATATTTAGGGATTTTTCCATTGCATGTTTGTGTGATATAGGAAAACATATTTACGATGTGAGAAACTAAATTATTAATGAAAATGGAACGTTCTCGATACCGCAGTGTATCCCACTGCCTATTGGTCGAACTCGTAAGTGCGACAGAGAAAGAAATACTCGCCGTACGTTCCGGTTTACGCTACTGTGATTTGTTTTATTTGATTAGTTTAATTTTATTTTAATTTAGGGGATTTTCCAAAAAAATTGTTTAGTTTTAGGGGGTTTTAACTTTAGTTCTAGTGGTAAAAAAATATGGAGTAGGTAACCCTGAAAAACGGGACCCTATTACTAAGACTCCGCTCTCCGTCTGTCTGTCACCAGGCTGTAACTGATAGTTAGACAGTTGAAATTTTCACAGATGATGTACTTAGGTATTTCTGTTGCCAAAACAACAAATACTAAAAACAGAATAAAATAAATATATAAGTGGGGCTCCCATACATAAAACGTTTATTCAATTTAAAAATAAATAATTAAAGTAAAATAAAATAATTATTATCTAGCAAACGTGTTTTTTTTTGCATTTTTTTGCTAATATTGCATAGATAATGGTACAGAACCCTTCGTGCGCGAGTCCGACTCTCACCTGGCCGGTTTTTTTTATAAATCACAGTTACAAACAAGTAAATATTCGGTATCGCAAGCCATGTTTTTTTTATATCGATTCGAACAGCTCAGCTTCAGCATTGTAATTTTATGTAAGAATTTACTTGTAATTGTGTTTTGTGCAATAAAGAGTTTTTATATATTCATACATACACTACATATACTTTGGTAACACTCGCGCATTTCGAGTTGTCAAACTGGGTCGTCTAATTATGGATTATATTATAGTTGAATTGTTTCAAGAACTCAGTTGGAACCGCTCTTATTGCAGAGTATTAAAGTTGAAATTCAATAGACATACGGGAGTGCGAGTGCAAGAACGAGCCACATGCACTGCGAAGTGACGTGATTAGTGCATGTTACGAAAGTAATACATTTTACAACTAAAGCACGTTAAATTACAGAATTATGATAATGTTTTAATCAGGTTTGATAGAAAAATTCCTATTTTAAAATAGAAAAATCACGCTCTTTCTGTTTGAAATTTTAACAGCCGGGAAAGCCCTTGCGCGTGTTTTTCCTATTATATTTCCAGGTGCTTTAGCCCTACGGGCTGCGCCAAAACTAACATAGACTAACCTAACCTATTCTTAACCTAAACCTACCCACTTATTTCCACTTAATTACAAATACCCACTTGGAAAAATCTGTGACTGTTACAAATCCGGATCAGCAAAGATACGACTGGATAAAATTAAGGGGAAAATGTTGTGCTTTTCATCGATTATTTTAATCTGATCCCCTGAAAACTCACCAAGATGGCTGATTTTAACAAATTTATATTTTTGAATCTCATGCCTATGATATCAAAGCAGAGTGCCCCAACCGTAACCAAAATCACCGCGTAATTAAATTTTAAAATCACTCATTAATCTGATGATGTCACTGATGTGAGATTCACAAATGGACTCCCTGTATTTGTGTCGAATAAATGTTTTCTATCCTATTACATATATTCTTCCACAATCGCTTCAGACGCTTGGACGTAGAGTAGGGTTGCCAGACATACTATAATATATAGTATTATACTTTATTTTGCCTCTGTATACTTTATTATATACGAAACACATAAAGTATGCTAAAATACTATATTTTAAACTGAAACTAATTCAAAGTTTATAGAGTAGGTAATATTGATTTCGGTTGAGTCTTAAAAGTATTTTGGGACACATTATTTCTTAGATGTGGCACTAATAACAGTAATGAGGAAAATATTAAAAATACTTAATTTTTTCAGTGTATACTTTATTTTTAAAGCCTTCAAACCGCCAAATACTATAATAATATATCTCAGAAAAAAATCTGGCAACCCTAACGTAGATCCTCCTCGGCCGCGCCATCTATCCGCCGTAGTGTAAAACAATTTGAAAGTCTCAATAACGAACAATCACTTTTCCCACGAGCGAAGAGCGGTGCGGTGATAACACTATCGCAACATTCCGCTCGTGATCTTGAACTTTTTCTTTCGACCTCAATCGGCTCGCGGAGAAAAGAGCGGACTTTGGTGAGGGTTAGTAGTAGGGAATGCAAATAACCGGTTATAACCGGTTTTACCCGGTTATTTTGATACAAAAACGGTTATTAACCGGTTAAATTGCATTCCCTAGTTAGTAGATAGTAGTAGAATGATTCGGTGGCAAAATGACGATATCGCTCGTTGCTTACATATTTTCATTTTATGTCTGTCTTGGCAAAGCCGACGGAGACCCGCAAGGCGGGGCTCCTATTCTTAGGCAATTTGCCCTTCGGGCATTTGTGGTTACCAAACGAACGTAACCTACCTAAAGTCGCCGACAATAGAACTTAAACAAAACCAAACGAACCAATTCACCATGATTACTCGATAATCACGTACTTACGTTTAAAGATCAAGTGAAGTCTTTGCAATGATTTATACACTAGATCATTATTTTCATATTAAGTTTAAGATGAAATTACTATTCATTGTATTTTTTTTTAGGGTTCCGTACGCAAAGGGTAAAAACGGGACCCTATTACTAAGACTCCGCTGTCCGTCTGTCTGTCTGTCACCAGGCTGTATCACATGAACCGCGATAGCTAGACAGTTGAAAGTTTCACAGATGATGTATTTCTGTTACCGCTATAACAAAAAATACTAAAAACAGAATAAAATAAATATTTAAGGGGCTCCCATACAACTATCGTGTTATTTTGCCGTTTTTTGCTAATGTTGTACCTATAGATAATGGTACGGAACCCTGCGTGCGCGAGTCCGTCTCGCACTTGACCAGTTTTTTAATAAAAACACGCTTGGAGAATATTAGAGGTTATGTGTCAAACAGTACAAATTTGTTTACATCGTTCACAAGTTCTATTGACGGCGACTTTAGTCACGATATTGCTCCTCAGACATTTTGAGATGTAGGCTACAAGTAGGGTTGCCACCCGTACTTTATTATAAAGTATTGTACTCTATTTTAGCTTCCTGTACGTTATATTTTACGCAACACATAAAGTACGGCAAAGTACTTTATTTATGACATTTATGATATTTCTTTCTAATATTTAATATATTTTTTAACGAAATTGTACCTCATTTCTGAACGCAACTGGCATTTACAGAACGGTTCTTCTCTACATAATAATGAAAGCCAAGTGGCAGGACGACAGAAATGAAGCTGCACATAACTTCATTAAAAATGAGCTAAGTGGTCATTTCGCGACCAAGTCATTCTACTATTACGTCTTTGGTGCATGCATAACTCGGCATAACAAGTCTGAGGTGACAGGTTAAAGTAAATATCTTCATGTGACGCATTCGGATAAATAGAAATTGACTCTGGGATTACAGGCGTGAAGGTATGTATGTATGTAATTTATCAAGATGCATATAAACACTGAACAAAAATAACATTGAAAAGAATAAACATGTATTTTGCATAAAATTTAACAAATTGAAAATAAATATCTGTTGTTGAGAGAAATGTTGGGACTATTCTAATGATGGTAGGATTTTTTTCATGACTTTATTTCAAAAACAATGTCTTTGACCTGTTATCGTATTGTCAACGTTTTGATAGCTCTTATTTACTTGACAGTAATGGCGGCCGAGTTAAAAAAGTACCATAACTGGTCAAAGACGATATGGGTTATACAGCCTACAATAGAGGCCCAGTTTAATAAATATAATAATAATAATACGGCCCTTTCGTCGGTTATGGCCGATTTACATTGATCTAGCAAAAGCATACCAGTAGAAATACATTGACGAGTTTGTTTTCACGTTTAAGGGCTCCCATACAACAAACGTGATTTTTTTGCCGTTTTTTGCTAATGTTGTATAGATAATGGTACGGAGCCCTTCGTGCGCGAGTCCGACTCGCACTTGGCCGGTTTTTCATTGTGACCTCGCCCTGCAGACTGATGTTTATAAGACTGTGTATCGACTCGATGATACAGGCGTTCGCAGAATAGGGTTTAGAGTTGCACTACACGTCAGAAACTTTTCGAAATGTGTTTTTTTTTCTATGATAAGGAGATGGAAAACGAGTACAAAGGCCACTTAAAGGTAAGTTGGCTCTGGCAGTTGGAAATCTCAAGACGTCGCCTCAATGCGTTGTTTTGTTTACCTATGTATTTCAAAAAGAACATTTTATGAAACTTAAGTGCCATACTTAAATATATTCATTATATATATTACTAGAGGACGCCCGCGACTTCGTACGCGTAGAATTAGTTTCCCGCTACTCCCCCCCATTTCTTCCCGTTGGGCGTCGATTTTCGGAAAATCCTTTCTTAGTGCTCACTTACATCATGAAAGGAACCCATGTACCAAATTTCAAGTTTCTAGGTACAGTAGTTTCGGCTGTGTGTTGATATACAAGTCAGTCAGTTTTGCTTTTTATATATATAGATAGATTAACTTGTACAATAGAAGCGGTAAGCAATGAGACGCACAATGAGATTGTCTTTTAAGTCACAAATTAACAATGAGGAAATAATATATGCTTTAGCTCTGCCTCTTGTGAAGCAGTGTTATAAAATGTACACAATATTCCCTTATTTGAAAATACTTGTGAAGGGCATAACAGTGATAGTTTAGATGGTAAAACTTATTGCAAGTTAGTAAGAGTAAGTGACATGTACTTCGTAAATTTTACTTCTATACATATAGACGACATCCGAAATTTGTCACGAATAAAAAATATATTTAGCAATATTTATTTTTAAAATAAGGCAGGTACCTATGAGTGTTGCAGTGTATGTTTGTCAAACGAAAGTTGTTAGGTCCAATTTATTGGGATTCTCTCGGTAAGTTTTATTTTTATCAAGTTACTAACCACGCACCCTCGCTTCACTTCGATCTAGGTTATGCGAGTTTTCTGTAACACATTTACAATCGTCATAAATATACATAGCTACTAGACGTCAAAAATATGTATACGCCTATATGCAACCTACAATAAGGTCCGTGTATACATATATTTACCGCGATGGATATATAGATATTAATGCTTTCGGCTGTACATAAACCAGAATTTATTATACACCAGCTTCTGCCCGCGACTTCGTCCGCGTAGATTTCGACTATCGTTATTCCGTCGGAAACTTTTATATATTCTGGCATGAAAAGTAGCCTATGTTAATCCAGGATATTAGCTATCACACACTCACACACACATATACAAACACACACACACACGCACACACGCACGCACGCACGCACGCACGCACGCACGCACGCACGCCCGCACGCACGCACGCACGCACGCACGCCCGCACGCACGCACGCACACACAACAAAACTTTCGCATTTATAACATTAGTAGGATAACCTAACGAATAGACAGACAGAAAGACGCAGGAAAGCGACTTTGTTCTATATTATGTAGAATTAGAGATAGAGATAGCCCTATCGAAGGATAATCAGCGTGGACGGCTCGCGTGCCGCGCTCGCGTGTCCTCGGGGCCATGAACTCCTGGTACCTGCAGGTGCATCTTGCACTCGCCCGAGGCAGCGGTGACTGTCCGAGCCACAACTATCAATAATTTATCCTGAATCTATTTCTTTTATTGTTTTGCTTCGGTTTGTTTAACTGTTATACAGGGAGTTAGGCAGAAGGTTGGACAAACTTCAGGGACTAATTCTGCAGGTCATACTCATCAACTTTTATTATGGGACCAACATACAAATCGCGAAAAAAAAAACAGCTGTTCCATACAAACTTTGACAGCTAAACAGCCGAAATGTATGGATCCGCTGCTGTTTTTTTTTCGCGATTTGCTTATTGGTCCCATAATAAGGGTTGATGAGTGTGACCTACAGAGTTAGTGCCTGAAGTTTGTCCAACCTTCTGTATTACAATTTATGGGCAATGAAACTAGCCGTCTTGCAATTTTCTTGTACAGTCAAGAACTTAGATTTGGGACCCACCTTAAGTCCAAAATCAATCTGACATTCTACAGCAATAAGGTTGAGTTTCCTACAAGTTACAAATGATTTCGATGACGTTCGTGACAATCTGCCTACTCCTCTGGGAAACAGGCGTGATTTAATGTATGTATGTATGTATATATTTTACTATATCTGGTGATCCGTTAAACACGAGACAGCCGCGTGTTTGAAAATTTCAATCGTTAGCTAAGTAGCTACTGGCTAAGTAGGTGGCGGAAATCGTGTAAGTATTAGATGTGATTAAAAGTAAGGACCGTTCAATTTACTAAGCGGACACACATAATTCAATATTGATCCTTCAACTAAAAAATACTGATAGACAGTGGCTGGTTATAAAATAAACATAGACAAGTCTATCAAGTGTCGTATTTTTTTTTTTAATTGTCTAAATATTTTTCACGATGGAGCGAATTAACATTAAAGATCGCAAATTAATCTTGCAAAAATGGTGTACAGGCCAATTTTCACTGCGGAAAATTGCGAATGAGTTTAAATGTTCCAAGTCAGCTGTGTTTCAAATCATAAAAAAATTTGGAGAGCATCATACGCTCGACGATTTACCAAAATCGCGGCGGAGAAGTGGCCCGGCAAAACCAAATGTCGAAGAAAAAGTCGTGCGGCTGCTAAAATCAACAAAGTACATGTCCGTTCGTGAAATTGCTAAAAAAGCAGGTATTAGCGTAGGCACTGTACAAAATATCAAGAAAAGAAATAATATACGGACATATAAGAAGCAAAAAATGCCGAAGAGAAGTGCCGAGCAACAAATACGGTCCAAAAAAAGATGCCGCAACTTATACGATATTTTGCTGCAAAATAAATCTCGATGCATTCTCATGGACGACGAAACGTACGTGAAATTTGACACCAGTACGTTACCGGGGCCCCAGTATTACAATGCGGCTGTAGGAGAAATTGTACCCGATTCCGAAAAAACCATAAAAATTGACAAATTCGGGAAGAAAGTCCTTGTATGGCAGGCAATTTGTTCCTGTGGCCTCAAAAGTACGTCTTATTTTGCAACTGGAACTATTGGTGGCGAAATTTACAGAAAGGAATGCATCATAAAACGGTTACTTCCTATATATAGAAAACACAGTATTCCCCCTTTGTTTTGGCCTGATCTAGCGAGTGCTCACTATGCTGGTGAGACTGTGGCGCTATTAAATTCAAAAAACATCGATTTTGTTAAGAAAGAAGACAACCCACCAAACTGCCCGGAGCTCCGCCCCATTGAGCGATACTGGGCCATTGTAAAAAGATACTTGAGGAAGGATGGCCGAGAAGCTAGTACATTGGCAGAATTTAAACGCATGTGGTTTGCTGCTTGTAGAAAAGTATCCAAAACCGATGTGCAAACACTTATGCGACGAATCCGGGCTAAAGTCCGAAATTTTTACCGTTGTAATTAATTCTTTTTTTCTTGTGTTATATATTACTTTATTTTAATATTGTAAATAAATATTCACCGTAATAAAGATATATTTGTTATAAAAAATCCGTAAATGAACCTATTTTTGATGTCCGCTTAGTAAATTGAACAGTCCTTAGGCAAATATAAAAACGAATTCTCCAAATAACAATCTTTTAGGACTTTCACAAGAACTGTTTTTTTTCTAAAGTAAATAATATGGTCTTAGTAACAAACCTAAACAAATCATCAAGTTATGAAATGATTTGGTAAGTCAATTTAGTTTGCAAAAGGCAATTAGCGCATTTTTAATTCTTCTTACTTGGTTGGTATAGCATGCATATTAATCCATTACTTAATATTATAAATGTTAAAGTAAGTCTGTCTGTATGTCTCTTACCCTTTCACGGCCAAACCGCTGAACCAATTTCGATGTAATTTGGTAAAGAGATATTAGAGACAGCTTTAACTCCAAAGAAGGACATAGGGCGATTGTACACTACAAAGAATTTTACTCTCAGGCAGTCTGATTTTTTACGGTTACGCCATAAATACTAAGCCATAAGCACTAGTTTGTGCAAAATCGGACTGCCGGACCATTCCTTGTAGTTTGTAGTGCACAATCGCCCATAGGGCATTTGTATCCGCGAGTAGCGATTAACGACTTCTAAGTGAACAGAGTCGCGGGCTAGTTTACTATGTCTAGTTTCTACGGCTTAATATCGCTACAGCATAATATAAAATCTATTGTATGAACGGTGTATTCGAGCTGTCAAAACGAGCACTTCAGCCAGTCAAGATGCATAACGCGAAGTTAGCGATTTTCGAATCGACAAATCGTATAGGATTGACGTAAGCTGATGAGATGACAGATCGCGTCAACCTCTTATGTTAACTCCATACATTTCGATAGAAAATAGAAACGTTAGCAGCGTTTGCATCATGGCTACGCCTACTGATAGTACTACGGCAACTTTGTATACGGCCATTACATTTTCTAAGATCCATTCACGTTCACGTGACTAACGTGGTCCGTGTCGCAAGGTTTGACGACTGTCTAAACGGACCTTCCGCCAAGGCCCTGATCGTTTAATGCAACCCATTCACGATCAAAACTTGTCGCATAAGACAGAAGTCCGTGAGACGATCCGTAAATGACCCGTTTTCGGATGCGAACTCACTCCTAACAGAGCAATTTTAAAATGCCTGCCTTTTGTCTTTCTCTCATAACAGTGCATCAAAACACGATGCACATCCCCATTGTAACTTGCTCAACCTATTCAACGCCAAGAAGGCAATATTGGCTCTTCTGTGTATGGTAGCCGAGCCTTGTACGATTTGGCCTGAGGAAGTGGCCGCCCGTGCACCAAATATTTGTTCTTTTGTTCGACCGCTCGGAGGTAGCAGGTAATAATACAGATTGGTGTTATCTTGATCCCAAAGTGACCGTAATGTTGCCCAGTGATATGTCAGCGGGACGGTTTTAACTCGGGGTTTTACGTTGAGTTTTATTTCTGACGTGCTTTTGCTGCGATTTTATTTGGCATGTGTGATCATGATCATGTAGGAAGACGCAAGATGACTGGAACGAGTGAAACATAATGACCAATCAGCTACGTTTTATGAAGTGTTAAAAAGATAGTTTTTATTGTTTTGAGGCCATATTGAGCACTTAAAACTTGCCCAGTTGTAGTCAGTTATGAGACAGAGCAGAATATCGTATATCTGACCCTTTCACTGGACCTTGTCGGATTTTGACCATGCATATTACGATCTCTGTATCTGTGTGTTTGTGTGTGTTTTAACAGTTATAGTGTTTGTGTGTATTTGCTAGAGTTAGACAGAAAAATACTAAATCCCACTTCTGAATGATCCAGATTTTTTACGTCGTCTCAAATACTTTTGATTTTTATCTACACATTTACGGCCAATCCTTAGGTCGCATTTGACCAAACTGGAATAAGGTTTTATACCTAAATTAAACGCCGATTTTTTATAGGTTTATCTCGGAGCAAGTATTTTTCCAAGTATGGTCGAATGCGGCCTTAGTCTCCCACGCCGTCATATTAAGTGAAATAGATACGAAAAAAAATCTTTTTTTTTTTCAGGTGACTGTTTCGACACTAGTTAAAATTATCAGAATGCATCGTGTTTAGGCTCAATGGGTGACTAGAAGAGAAGCCAATCAAACTCGCTCGCTACACTCGTAGCAAGGTCAAGGTGCGAGCTAAATGCATACCGTTGCAAAAAACCTTTATCTATACACATAATATATCATAACTCCTCTATTTGCGTTCAAAACCCGTAGGCAATGACCAGCATTACCTGTGGTAGTAGGTGACAGCGATGACAGCTGTTAATTTTGGAATTGTTCCAAATTTGGATCTCATTTACCTTACAATATTCGATAACGTAATCGCTGTCACCTACTACCACAGGTAATGCTGGTCATTTGCCATTCGGCTTCTGATCCCATCTTGGAGAACTTATAATATGGTGTAGATAAAGTATTGTACGCGACTCTGCGTAATTGGGATTACAACACTATTTAATTACCAATACCAGTTTCACAACAATAATGATAGTTCTTCGCAGTTAGCGGTGCAGTTTGCCGGCCGACTATGAATTTCAAATCGTTTTTAGGGTTCCGTACCCAAAGGGAGCCCAACGGGACCCTTTTAATATGCCTATAAGCTTTCCGTTCAAACTTTAAAGAGCTGTATCTTTTGAACCGTAATATATAGCGGGTATTTTTTCAGAATACTTACGTGTTTCTATGGCGGAAATACTAACAAATAAAAAAATATAAGATAGTGAAATAATAAAGGGACAAGCCCGCCGTAGAGCTTGATTTCCTCCTACACTGACATCGGTCGCTGACGTCAGTCGAGCGTACCGTCTGTCGCGTATGACAAAGAAAAGTCCCGCAGTGCGAATCCGATCGCTGTATGGAACAGTATCTGCTCGCCTGCGCTGCGCATAGCCAACCGGTCTGCTTTGCACTGAGCGCGCGATGGTGGTGTATAGCGCGTCAGCGCACCCTCGTACGCGGCGCCGACGAGCGAGACCGACGCGCGTAGCAATAAATCTGCCGCGGACGTCAGCGTCGGTGAGCGGTGTGCCATAGAACATGGTGCATATTCGTACGCTCGACCGACGTCAGCGACCGACATCAGCGTAGGAGGAAATCAAATCTTTACGTCTACATCTGGTACGTTACCGCGCGCTGTTGGAAGGCAAACAAAGTCGACCGGTCGGCATGTAGATCTGTACGGCTAGCACAAGTAGTAGGTATTGTCTCCCTTTTCGTTCAGTGCTTCTCTACCGTTACAGACTAGATAGAAAGGGATAGCTCTGACGGACTGAGAACTAGCTCGAATCCGAGCGACGAACAAGTGGCGGACGACTTGTGCCAGCCCTCCTGGCCAGTTCGTATTTACCAAATCGAAGTAATATAGAACATGGATAGCATTCACGGCATTGACGTAATCTGTGGTTTGCGGGGTTAAATTTGCCGGGTATACTCCAGTAGTGGAGTATACCCGGTACTTGTGAAGATTGACAGTCAGTTTCACGTCTAGTCGAAAGGCATCCCGAGCATTGACATCATAGGACTGGCAACGCCTCCTCTTCCCTCATCTTTGCCCATGACGATTGTTTGAAGCAGTTGTTGTCGTTCGTTTCTGGGAACGTGGCCCCTCGTGGTTCCTTTGGTTTGAAAAATGTAACTTAGCTAGAGCATACCTACTGTCCAAACGTTCGATAATGTCTGAATAAATCAATTATTATTTTTATTTTGTAGATATTTAATTTTCTGTACATTAGGTTTTTCATAATAAATATTCAAGTATAAAAGTTAAATAACAATACTAATACAAAAAATATACATAATAAAAAACCTAACCTACGAGTGCCGCCGGCAGCGGAGCAGAGCTCAAGCTACCGGTGGTTAGGGCTGCAGAAAGAGGAACCTCCTCACAATGCGTGCCGTATTTTTATTATTATTATTATTCTCATCGCGATGCTCGTAACTAAAGAGTTTACATAACAAGCTTCAACGAAATACCATATAGGTACGACCACGTTCAGAGTATTGAAATGAATTTTTTGATACAGCAGACGAAGGCAAAAGGTTGTGTGCCCTAATCGATTTAGTATTGGTGGCTGGTCGGTGCGGGTTAAGGTTCTCGTGCTCTGCCGGCTATACGCTACTCCTACCGGACCGAGTGGGGCGGGCGTGCTTTTCCCCGCTAGCCTAATCTAACATCTCCTCTCCGTCGCTGTCAGCGCGTACGGGTCCTTGCAGCAGAACTGCTGACTGGAGATGGCACCAGAACAGAACAGAACAGAACAGCAGACGAAGGCAAAAGGTTGTGGTGGACTGATCTAATAAATTACAGCACAAAACGTGTTTTCGCCGGCGACAACGATGTGCGACGAGTCCATACAAAACGTATGAAAGCTGTTTCGTAGCTTGGTTTGGTTGTCACAAGTGCAGGGTATATTTTTTGCAGGATATTTGCAGTATTGAGTGCAGTGGAGACTTGTTAGATCCATATAATTCAACAGCAGCTAAATTAACGTGGTACTGGTGAACGCTTTAACGAAACGAAACTTCAAGTTTTTGTTGATCGTTTCTAAGAGCTATCAAGTCAAATTGCCACAATAACCGCAATTCGTATACTGGTTTGATCGTATTTAATAAATGATATTTAATTCACGTTACGTTTAGAATAGGTTTACATTTTCACAACTGAGATTTGATTTCAATTACAATCGAGACTATCCACTAGTTAATTCCATAATACAAATTCTCGCCAAGGAAATACCCGTAAAAAAAATAGAGTAACTGTGGAGACTGCACTATCGCAGCACTTCAGAAATGAGGGAAATGACCCTTGGTCACGACAGGAGCGGTTTGACAAGATTACACGTCTACGATGAGCCTTTTTTTTGGTGATCACATTCTTGATTTTTGAATCAATCGGCAATTGGTAACGCTCTAGTGAAGCCTTTGATGTTGGAAGCTGTCATAGGCATACGTGTATGAGGTGTATGTAAATATAGTTTTTTTACATACATAAATACATACATACAATCACGCCTTTTTCCTGTAGGGGTAGTCAGAGACCACTAACTTCTTCTGCTACGATCCAGACAAACTTCCCTCGCTTCCTCCACACTCAAAAGTTTCTCCATACACGTGCGTCGGTTTAGCGTTTTTTTTTACCGACGACGAAAATATAACTTTTAATTTAAACCATTGCAATCAAACTACACGTGGAACTGTCCACAAGCAATCAAAAAAAATTAAACCCACGTCCAGTCGTTACTATGACTGCAGTCCGTATCAACATTCGAAGACGCTCGCTGCAATAACAACTTTTATAAACATTCGATATCTACGTCAACACGTCGAATCAAAATATTTTCTACACTTCATAACTTCACTTCGCATTTTCAGCATTAATGTCCAATCGCCTTCAGTCTTTGCTGTCACTTTTTAAACTTAGCTAATCAAAAAGTGAGTTATGGTGTCCTGATGGGACATTGGCGCTATGAACGTTTATGCAAATGAGTGTATATAATACTGATTATGATTATTAAAACAGGAATTCATTGCTTGATATTTCAGCAACGATAAAAAGTTCACTAGTTTCATAGATCAGACTCTGGTCCGATTTGTGCTCAACCATTAGATTACAGAAACGATTCATATTCATATTTTTGAGGGTTTATTAAGTATATCGAATGTAATAGTCCGAATATCTGCATTAAAGAGTTACAGCTGTATTGTCATTTGTACAGTTTCGTTGCATCCTCCCCGGACAATAGGCGCCGTTCCAGGAAGGGACCCTTTTGAAATACATCTGTCTACGAGAGACGATCGAGTCTTGCTTTCGGGTTATTATAAATTGGGTTGTTTATTTAACTCGTCTTGTAGTTTATTAGCAAAATTATGATGTTGTAATGATTTAGTTTACTTTTCGCTTGCATTTTTTTACCGTGTGTGGCAAGTGTAAGATGTTGTTCATCGATAGCTTGGTATATGCGTGGATGATAGGAGTTTAGACACAAGAATCTCGCCTATGGCGTAGTATTTGTTGATTTATGCATAAGCTACTTCATCTTTTTCAGAACCCTAAAGTGGTAAACAAGCGCAGCTCTCACTTCCAATCCGATAAAAACAATCTTTAGTAACTTTAGATCTTGCGCACTTAGCACGTAAAGGCTCTTTTGTTTTTATTTCTGGAATCAAACGTCTTTAATCCATAGTGAGTCATTTTCTAGGAATGCGGACCCATTGCCATCCAATGAGAGCATGGTCAAATGCAAGTCAAGTGCTTGAAAGACGAGATTTTTTTTCAATACAGATGCAGGCCTCTCTTATCCTCTTGCACAATCAGGTCACCAGTGAGGCTAAATAGGTCGAACTATCTTTCGAGGATTTTGAAGATAAAAAATAAGTTGATAAAGGTGAAAAGCTTTCCATGAGATACAGTGAGAAATGAAGAGTACGAGGATCTAATTTTATTTAGTGCATAACTTCGTCACTGGATTTGCTATGGTGGCGTTTGGTATAGGTACTAGGGCACCAGAAACCTCGAATGATCAGATTCCCTTTCAGTCTATTTTCTCTTTAAAGAGATATTGTTTAAAACAACTGGTACTTTTTATCCATTAAAGCCGAACGTCTTCGAGAGTATCTACAAAAGGTAGAATTCTTATTTTACGTGCCAAAGTTGTAGTGTCGAGACAGTTTATTGGCCATGATTGCTTCTTGGCACCGTCTGGCACAGCCTGGCTCGACTGCGACGCGAGGAATGCCAGTGCCGACTAGCTATCGTACGGTGGAGATGCCCGCATTTATCAAATCCATACTAACATTATAGAAGAAGTCTGTGTATTGTTTGAGCTTACATTGCCTGGCTACAAAAGTTAACGACTACTCAAAATGTATGAAAAGACAAGCGTAGCAGAATATCTCATCTAATTGAATTATATACTAGTATGTCTAATAGTGATTATTATTGACAAATACAGAGCGCCTACTCCAATAGTCATGATAGTAAATCATTGGCTTATCTCCTACGTTTTATTTATATACCAATACCAGCATGATGTAAAAAAAAAACAATAACACGATATGACACTTGTCTAAATATTATCATTCAACAATTATCTACTAGGTTGTAGGCTACACTTAACATACCGTTAATCTCATATCAAGTCTTAATTGTAAAGTATTACTTGTACAGGTTAGCGATTGTTTCGATGTTTGGAGTCGGGAGGTTCCAGCCAAACGAGTTTTGAGGTTACCAAAACATTATACGTACGTACCTATGTTCCAGTTTTTTGGAGTGGAGTCATATTGATTTGGAATTTATTCGTCTACATGACGTTTTAAATATTTGTAATGGTTTGTGTAGATGTGAGAATGATTTATAAGTGTTTATGGAGAATGAAATGGGAACTTCTACAATATTTACTATGTAGTATAAATAATAATAACATTGACAAGCTTTTAACTGAACTCTCAAAACCTCCCGCCAAAGCTTTGCAAAGCTTAGTTTAACCGTTGAACGGTTTAAGTACGATAACAAACGTCGAGTCACAAACTTAGAATCCAATGCGACTACCAGGGTATCATAACCTACAAGATATCGATTCGTAAACATTCCCTCCAAAAAAACGCGCCGCACAAAAAAGGGGTTCGAAAAAAGACCTGCTCGGGATAAAAAAAACATTCGAGTATACGAGGGTTAGACCTCCGTACCTCCGTAGTTCGCTCAGCGGCCTCCCCACTCGTATGTTAAAACCTCCGGGTACTGGGGCGAGCTACCCCGCATTTCTGCTCTGACACAACAGAATGAACACTGAGAGCAAGCTCTCCACTTACGTTGTTCCGGTTGCCTTTCTTCCTCATGCGAGCATTGCACGCCGTTTATCCATTTAACTATTTTAAAACTACACTACACTTGACACTAGAATCCTCACGCTCACTGACATCGAAATTTTAGTTTTTTTTTTTATTGGAAGCGTTGTCGCGTGCGGCGTCCGCCGGCCGGCGGGAGGACAGCAGGGCACGCAGTGACGCCGCGGCGGCTTTTGGTTTACTTTTCAACCGACGTTTTACATTATTTCACTGATTATTTGAGGAAAATAGACGCGTTCGCCTCATAATCGCGTCGTGTGACGCATTGTACGGTCGTCGATAGCAGGTACGGCCGGCCCGTCTCGCTCGATCGTACTGGGGTTCGGCTCGCGTCGGGCGCGGGGCGCGGGCCGCGGGGGGCGGGGCGCGCCCTCGCTGCTTTACCGACCGCGCGCCCTGCTCGACCCGCCGAGCAGACAGGTGGCGCGGCCATTTTGCAAATAAGCGCCTGCAGAGATGCTACCTGCACTTTTGTTTGTTTTAATTTTTTCATTGCAGTTCTTCTTTTACTAGCAGGCAGACTTACTTACTTTTCAAGAAATATATGTCTAAGGATTTTATGAAGAAATTTTCTTACAATAAGAATTGATAAATATACTAAAAAGAGGGCGCTGAATATTTGTATTGTGGATTATTTTTTGTCAAGCACACCAAGTTGAATTTCGAGGATGGGTATCGTAGCGACATCTAGCGGCAGCGATTGGAACTACGCAAGCAGCTCAATAACTTAAAAGTTTGTACTTTTACCGCTAACCGAGGTTTAACTGTAGAGTACAAACAATACAATGGGAATTTACCTAGTACAGTTTAACAATTATAAGTTGTATTAAAATTGAACTCTGATGATGACATCATAATTCGTATGTAATATTTACACCGTTCTGAAATAAGTTCGCTATTTACCCATTATTTGAGCATTTCTCTTTTTTTTGCCACTATGAGTGACATCTCCAAAATTTAAAAAAAAATGGCATGTAGGTAGAGAACATCAAACTATGCAATAATTAAATAATATTCTAATGTGTCTCAAAATATTTGTATGAAAAGTTCCTTTTGTGTTACCGATATTCATACGTTTTTGGTAACACAAAAGGAACTTTCCATACAAATATTTTGGGACACATTAGAATATTATTTAATTATTGCATAGTTTGATGTTCTCTACCCACCTGCCATTTTTTTTTTAATTCTGGCGGTGTCACTCATATTGGCAAAAAAAAGAGAAATGCTCATTTACCTTTTGTAAGAAATTGTTAATGACAATTTGCTTAGGTACTGTGAAAAATCAGGATGGGTAGGTAGTAAAATAGATGACAAGGGACTAAAACAAGTCATTATAATTGTTTAGTCTCGCGTTAAACACTCTACTTTTACACTTTGAATGCGAGGAAAAAAAACTACATCCTATAAAAAACAACAAAATTACAATATTGATCATAACAAGTAACAATTTTACATGTTTAAACTGTCAACACTGCTCAAATGGCTGGTCGCCATTGGTCGAGGTTGTGTCAAATGGAAACTTGTAACCTGTAAATTGTAATTAGATTAGTAGGTAGCTTTATAAAACAGGCCCCTGGTGGGCCGCGAGCGAGCTAACCCCAACCCCGTCCTGCAAATTTTCGCGGACAGGCTCAACTTTGTATAGGTACATTTAAATTATTGTACTTAAACATACAAAAAAAATAATTAAAAAACTAGCACGAAAAAAACTTGCTTCTGGTCTGCATGCCTAGTGGTGCTGTATCCTAGTCAGCCTAGCTTTTACGTCTAAAAATATAAGTACTAACCACAACAACTATAAGTTTTTACAAACAATTAATATGAGTGTATTACAAATTACAGTTACTTAATATTCGACGACAGGCTGGCGTAGATGGTAGTGACCATGCCTACTAAGCTAGAGGCCCTGGGTTCAAATCCCGGTAAGGGCAGATATTTGTGTGATGAGCGCGAATATTTGTTCCCGAGTCATGGATGTTTTCTATGTATTTAAGTACATATTTCTCTATATAAGTATTTATATCGTTGTCTAGTGCCCATAGTACTAGCCTAGAGCTTAGTTTGGGACTAGGTCAATTTGTGTGAGATCGTCCCTTGATATTTATTATTTATTACATACTTAAAATAAATTGATATTTATATTTATGTTTATAAAAAGACGGAAATACATACCGCGATAAAGTTGGGTCTGCGGTCGTTATAATAAAATCAAATGGGGTATCAATAATAAAAAACCGGCCAAGTGCGAGTCTATTCCATATACATTCTGTCAAAAAAGTATCGGGAATTGATAATTTGTTTATGGTTCCGAATTCAATTTTTATTTTTTTGCTGGTTTGGCATAGCTGTTTTCCATTTTGGCGCGGGGAGTTTGAGTTTCATCTGTCAAATAGATTAAATACAGTGCTGTTTTTTGTTCAATCATCTCTAGTGTGTGATACGAATTTCTGCGTGATTTAATAATGGACAAAAACATCGAACAAAGAGTTTGTCTCAAATTTTGCATCGCAAATGGAATTTCGTGTTCGGAGTCGCTGAAAATGGAACAGAAGGCTTACGGTGACTCGATGTTATCAAAAACACGTGCTTATGAGTGGCACAATGCGTTCAAAAGCGGTCGATATGTGATGGAAGATTTGCCTCGCTCTGGTAGGCCCTCAACGTCGTCAACAGAAGTCTGTTGACTGTTTTCTTTAACTATTGCGGTGTTGCGCACTTGGAGTGCTTTCCGAAAGGTCAAACGATAAATAAAGAATATTATTTGAGTTTTATGCGGCGTTTAAGAGAGCCAATTTGACAAAAAAGGCCAGATTGGTGGAAAGAAAATTCTTGGATTTTGCACCACGATAATGCGTCTGCGCCAAGGCCATCATTATAAACGAAATTTTGATCAAAAACTCAACAAATACCATCGAGCAACTACCTCATTCACCAGATATGGCTCCAGCAGACTTAATTATTTTTCCTAAACTCAAATTACCACTTCGTGGCACCCGTTTTCATTCGGTAGAAGAAATAAAAGAGAATTCGAGCCGAGAACTGAACGCAATTCCGGAAAAAGCGTTTAAAAAAAAAACCATTATCGGATTATTCGTGAGCGTGAGTGTATCATTTCTGAAGGAGCATACTTTGAAGGCGATAAAATAAATTTGGAAGAATAACTTATTATTTTTGTATTATTGACCTTTTCCCGGTACTTTTTTGACAGAGAAGTATGCAAGCAATTTTAAGCATTTCCTAGTGTACTCGGGGGCGCAAAACAATATTTGACCAGGTAAATATTCCTTCTGATCTCGAGAGTTCTGTAATTGACCATTCCAGCAGGAAGAGAGTGGGGTATAAATAGGGATAGTATCCGTAGACTTTAGAGAAGAGAAAACGAATGAATGATTTCTGTATTATCTCTAACATAAGTGTACAATGTTGCTCATGTGGGCACCATAATATAGTATGCGGTTTATGGTTACCAGGGCAACGATGGGATAATAATATTTTAAGTATAGAAACTTTTTCAAGACGATTTCTTATGTGCCAAATGTGATTTGATATAATTTCTAGTTCAAACTCTCGAAAGAAAACTCTGTGGCTTGATTCAAGTAAGAGACAAAAAACAGTGTCAGAAGTTGAAGTATTATGTCATAGGCACTCTAAGCTCCACATTTGTATCATTTCGTCGTATCGTATCTCCGTCGCGTTGCACCGACGCATATCAAGATCGCTAGTGTGGAGGCAAAAACAGCGCGATCATGCGGCGCGCCGTATCTGATCGCTCGGGATCGATGTTGACACGCGTATCAAGATCGGTAAGTATGGACGTGTTTTGATACTGAATCACGATACGAAGTTATGATTTGATACGCGATACGCCGTGATCGCTCTCGAGGCGGTTTTTTCCCGATCATCAAAGGGGATACGGATACGCACTTGACAAGTTTGTACGTGTACCGATCCGAGCACCGATCAGACCAGTACTGTGCTGTGGCAGCTATGTGAACGCTACGAATGCTGAGGCCGTATTTAGAACTTGGTTGTCAGGCCTCCCTGATCATGCACTTAGATTAAGACTGACCCTAGAACAAGTTGCTGGGTCTGGTCTTACTGCATACATTATTGTCGGTCGTGCAATGAGCAAATATCCAGAGTTCCCATGGACAAATCTTGATACTTTAACTAATGGTGAGATAACTCAATTTAGAGGAGCAATGGCAGCGGTGGGGGGAAATGCCTACTATGGATTCAATAGAGACTTAGGTGCTGCCAAGTCAACCAAGTTCAGCACCGTTGCCTATGTAGCAAAGGAGCTATTGATCCGAATAGCTGGAGAATCGTCATTGAAGCAATATCAAGGGTGGATTAAGAGGCCAAAGAATCCATTGGTTGTATCTAACATGATCGATAGATTCTGTGCATTCATGGAGACAGAGTTAGAGAGACAAGTAGCTGAAGGTAATGCAGTTGTAAACAATGATGAACTTATGGGGATAGTACGCAATCCAGTGCATGCAAATATGTTCTCTTAAGTTGATCAACATAATCTATATAACTATATATAATGAATCATTGAATGTTATTAATAAGATATGGTAATAATAATTAGATTGTGAGTGATTGACTCATAAGGGTGCATTATAATTATAGTTTGTAAGATAGCATGACAAATCATGCATGATAGACTGTAATTAGATGGGTAAGAATCAAAATAAACGAAGATACAACAAAAATTTATTTAAAAAAAAAAAAAAAAAAACTGATTATAATTAAATTGATAAGTTAATATTAATAATATAATGTATTGTTTTTAATTACCAGTGTTCAGTTGAAATTAATGCAAGGAACAGGTTACTTTAAACCAGTGTACAGACCATCGTGCACTAGGAATTTACTTGTGATTACACGAATCATCTCAACTGCCTTTAGAAGATTTTTAGATTCTGCTATATTGTTATTAAAAGAGTTTATTGTAACTATGTCTGAACAACCAGAAGCATCAGGATCACAAGACACTGATGATAGGTTAAACTCTAACCCTTCATTAGTAGAAATGACAGAATCACAAGTTATAGAGTCTGCTAGAGAGATCCGTGCAGGCATGATGTCTGACAAGCATGGTAAGAGACCTCGATACTCTAACGTCAGTGAAGACCTGCTGTCTAAGGTTGACAGTATTTTAACTACAGTACAAAGTACTCAGTTAGGGCAATTGGCTGCTGTCTCTATATAAGAGCTTTTCATAAAGATGGTAAAGTTAGTGTAAATTTGCTTTGTGCTAAATCTCGAGTTGCACCTTTAAATAAATCACTAACAATTCCAAATCTAGAGCTTAACAGTGCCTTACTACTCTCCCAGCTAACACATAGAGTCTATAACATACTTAAAACTAGATTTCCCATGAATGTCATTTTACATACTGACTCTCAAATTGTGTTAGCATGGATAAATACAAAAGACATTAAAAAAGGAGCCTATGTCTCCAATAGAGTTAGGGATATCAACAGCTATACTAAAGACTATACATGGACTTATGTCAAAACTACAGACAACCCAGCAGATGTGTTATCACGGGGAACCACCCCTCACAAGCTGCAGGAAAATATTCTGTGGTGGCATGGTCCACAGTATTTGATTGATAAGACTTATAAACATATCATATATGATAGCAAAAAGCAATCTCCTATACATGAGGATGTAAAAGAAAATTTAATTTTAAAAACACCTCAAAATAAAATCTGTAATACTGGACTTTTAGATACAACTGAAGATATTTACCACAAATATTCAAACTATTTCAAATTGAGAAGGATTATTGCTCTTATTGTAAGATTCAAAAATAACTCTTTAACTGTAAATAAAAAGAAAAGATTGCAAGGATATCTAACACCGCAGGAATTGTATAGAGCTCAGACACTTATTTTGCGACATGCTCAATTTATAAGCTTCTCCAAAGAAATTGAGGCAATTAACTTGGATAGACCTATTAAATCAAACCTTAGTGGCTTACATATTTTTCTAGACCACGATCAAGTAATAAGGGTAGGTGGGCGTTTAGGCAATGCCACCAACATATCATTTGATAAAAGGCATCCCATATTATTACCCAAAGCTAATCACTTAACCCACATGCTCATAAAGACTGAACATTTAAGACTCTTACATGCTGGGTCTAAGTTAGTATTGAGTTCACTGTCACAGAAATACTGGCTTGTTGGTGGAATTCGTGAGGTAAAAAAAGTACTGTATAAGTGTATTAGATGTTTTCAGATCAAAGCTAAGGCGGCAAAGCAACTTATGGGTTCCTTACCACCAGATAGAGTCACTCCTTCTAGACCATTTGAGGTGACCGGGGTTGACTTTTGTGGGCCATTTGAAATGAAAATTGCTAGGATTCGTAAGCCTTTAATAACCAAGTGTTATATTGCTTTGTTAATTTGCTTCTCTACCAAGGCTATACATGTTGAGCTAGTCAGTGATCTCACCACTGAGACGTTTTTAGCATGTCTCCACAGATTTATATCTAGAAGGGGAATGCCAACAAAAATTTATTGTGATAATGCACAAACATTTAAGGGTGCATCAAATTGTTTGAAAGACTTGTATGACTTACATTCATCAAAAAGTCACACAGATGCTGTAAATCAGTTTTGTTCTGACAAAATGATCACATTTCACTATATACCAAGTTATTCTCCTGAGTTTGGAGGCTTGTGGGAGGCTGGGGTCAAGAGTGTAAAGTATCACCTGAAGAGAGTAATGGGAAACACATGTCTGACCTTTGAACAGTTCTATACAGTAATAACGCAAATTGAAGCGATATTGAACTCAAGACCGCTGCTTCCTATGAGTGCAGATACATCTGATTTGAACTATCTAACTCCAGGACATTTCCTTATAGGTGCGCCTTTAACTAGTCTCCCTGAGCTGGATCTTGCAGAAACCAATATAAATAGATTAAAATTCTGGCAAATTTGTACTAAACTAAAACAAGATTTCTGGAAGGTCTGGAGCAGGGACTACTTAACGCAATTACAAAATAGACCTAAATGGAAATATGATTGTGAAAACTTTAAAGAGGGTGACCTAGTAATTTTAAAACAGAACAATGTACCTTCAATTAACTGGCCCATGGGCCGCATTGTAAAAACGTTTCCTGGACGTGACAACAAGGTTAGAGTGGCCGAAGTAAGGCTGGCAAACAATAAAACTTATACACGGTCATATAAAAAATTGTGCTTACTACCTATAGATGAACAATTAAAGTAATAGAGCCATTATTTCAACCTGTTAATTTTGTTGTTTGAAAGCTTTATAGTTTGGGCCGCCAACTATGTTTAATACATAAACATAATAATTATATTAAAAAACATTTGTTTTTAATTTTAAGTCTAAACGTTAATGTGGCGTTTTTTTTTATTCCTTTTTGAGCTGGCAATGCTAGCCTGTTTTTTTCTCTCCTGTCCAGCATGGCCGCCTCTCGGCTTCTTGTACAATTAATTTAATATTAATTACAGTAATAAACAGTGTTTAAAAGTTATTTTTCATGTTTTATTCAACAGACAGTTACAGTTTGTTTTGTTTATTGTGATATTAAAATATGGATAACCAGACAGTAATTAATTAATTGAGACCTACAAGACCAAAGAAATATAATGGAACCCATGCCACCGTAACTACTATAACCTTAAAAAAAAGACGGACGAATTAAGCCACGAAATTAATCGAACGGCGGAAGAACTCGAAAAAAAAACTGAGTACCTACTTGCGGCTCTTCGGCGAGAGCGTTATGATACGATACGCTGCTACGCTACGGTTAGTGTAGACGCATTTTTTCACGCGACGATGGTAGTGAGTGATACGGTGTGCCCAAAGTGAGCGTCCATAGGATACGCGAGCTCGATACGATACGGCTGGGGCTGGAGGTCGCTCTAACGAAGTGCGAGGCCATCTGCTTCTACGGCCCGCGGAGAGCGCCTCCAGCTGGTGCAGAGATTGTGGTGGTAGGAGTCCCGATTGTTGTCAAGTCGACGCTGCTCTACCTTGGCGTTGTACTTGACAGCAAGTGGAATTTCAAGGCACATTTTGAGCGCCTGGCGCGAATTACTGCGCGCTGCGGGAGCCTTTGGGCGTATACTCCCAAATTTGGGGGGGCCCAAAGCCTCATGTCGCCGCCTATACACGGGTGTATTGCGGTCGATGGCGCTCTACGGTACGCCAATATGGGCGGATGCCCTCAGTAGCCATAATGTCGCTCAATTGCGGCGACCGCAGAGAGCGATGGCTCTGAGGGTCATCCGAGGGTACCGGACAGTGAGCGCAGAGGCCGCGTGCGTGCTGGCTGGCTCCCGGCCCTGGGACCTGGACGCAAGAGCTCTTGCGGCCTTGTACCAGTGGTGCAGGGAGGCGCGAGCTCGGGGCCATCTGCTGGCACCTCGGGAGGTTGAAGGGCGGCGTACAGAGCTGCTAGAGGAGGTGGTGGAAATTTTAGGGGCACCGACTGGAACGGCCGAGGGCTGGCTCCCGCACCATAGAGGCTGTTCGCCCGGTCCTTCGTGACTGGGTGGAAAGGCGCTCCGGGGTTCTCACCTTTCGATTGACGCAAGTGCTATCGAGGCACGGTTGTTTCGGCAGTTACTTGCACAAAGTCGCGAGGAGGGAGCCGACTCCGGAGTGCCACGAGTGCGGAGCCAGCGAAGACTCAGCCCAACACACTCTGGCCGAGTGCCCGGCCTGGGGCGAAGAGCGGCAGGAGCTGGTTGCCCAGTTGGGGCAAGACCTGTCACTGCCGGCTGTTATCCTGGCAATGCTGGGCAAGGAGGAGGCGTGGGAGACGGTGCTCACATTTTGCGAGCAAGTTATGGCAGATAAGGAGGCGGCAGAACGCGAGCGGGAAGCCTGGGCAGAGGCTCATCCAATGCGCCGCCGTCGAATAGGTCGCAGGCGTGCCGCCCACGAGCGGAACCTGCCACCATAACGGGAGCCAGCGGGCGGCGAACACGGGGACGTTCCCGCCCATGCTTCTTGGCTCCCTGAGACGGATGGAAGCGCGACCACGTGTCCCGGAAGCGCTTCCACAGAGGAGATATCCTAGCCAGAATAGCCGGCTTGCGGGGTCGCGGACGCATGTTGCCCGTAACAAATTAGCGGCGAGAGGACACCATGGGGTTTAGTGGGTAGTGGGGCTGCGTTTCAGCCCCTAGCCCCACATAACCATCCGGGCTCATCCCCGACCCGGCGGTATGCGTAAATGCATTCCACATGTAAAAAAAAAGGTTAGGTTAGGTTCGCCAATACCATACTCCCCAAACTTGGGAGGGCCCAAGACCTGCGGCTGTACCTAGGCGTGATTCGATCGATGGCCTTGTATGGAGCCTCAGTGTGGGTGGATGCCCTGAATAGTCGGATCTCTGCCCTCCTGCTTAAACCGCAGCGGGCGAGGCGATGGCTATCAGGGCCATACGAGGCTATCGTACGATATCTGCAGAGGCGGCCTGTGTCCTTGCTGGATCAATAATTCGGGATCTCGAGGCAAGAACCCTTGCCAAAATGTATGACTGGCACGAGGAGGCACGAAACCGGGGCCATTGGCCGGCACCCCGGAAGACTCAAGCGAGACGCGACGAACTGCGCCTCGAGGCAGTTGAAAACTGGAAGAGGAGATTAGAGGCACCAAATGCGGGCCTTCGCACAGTAGCCGCAATACGACCGATCTTATCGGAATGGCTCGACCGCGACCACGGGCAGCTGACCTTCCGGCTTACACAGGTGCTTTCCGGGCACGGGTGTTTCGGAAAGTACCTTTGTCGCATAGCCATTGAGGTATCCATGAGGATTTTCCCCAGGCAAAAAAAAAGGTTAGGTCAGGTTAAACAAGTCAATGGTATCAGTAGAAATTACTATTCTGCGAAATCGTACATTCGGACAATTTAATTATGCGTAAACAAGGGGAAACGTTGGACGGACGTTGATGCTGAAAATATCATCGTGTCCAACTCCCGGTAGGTCACGAAGCGTACGTACGGGTTCGGACTCCCGTACCGACGACATGTTATGCAGCCTTATGTCGTAACGGCTGCGATTGTTCTCCATCCAGCCGTTCAAAAGGTTTTCGTTTGTATTGCGGATTTTGAAGATAGGTCCGGGCGATAGCACATTTCCTCCACGAGCCTAAGCATCCTCTCCGCCGTCGCCTCGAAGTGTTCACATCAATTGAGGACCTGACAGACACATCCTTCTTCGATAAGAATGGGAGTACTTCCACTCACAGCTATGTTATGGGCACGCTTGTTGGACATAAAGGCCAAGCGTGGAAACACAAACTTGTCCTTTACAGAACAAGAGTTCTGCAAAAGTGTTAGCGCGCAGGAATTTAACATTCCACAGCCGCTGTACCTATTCCTTAAGGGAATTGGCGAGGTTAGAGACCCAACGGGTAAAACCGTACATCTCAAAGACCACGTCCTCCCAGAGGTAATACAGCAAGGCTTTGGAGGTTATTTCTCTGCGACCATAGACACTGAAAATCACAATCTTTACGAAGAGATTCCTTGTTTAGGAATCTGTGGAGATTTAGTGATGGCCGAGACATCGGAAGCGGTGAATCCAACACCAAACTTCCGTGTACTCCCGGCACACACCAGAGCGACCCGTTCACTGAATGGGAACTTTGGAGCGATCGGTCCAAGGAAGGACGAAGTCAAAATTCTACTGTACTCAGTAGGAGTGACTTCAACAACCTTCGCTGAACAGATCCCAGGGACGCGACTCAACGTCAAACTGTTGCAGGCAGTCAGTGACTATCTCGCCGGAACACCAACGTTCCGAAACGAGAAGGTCAAAATTGAAGCCTTGACAGCTGAAGGAGACGCAGCCCAACTCATCCGTTGCTTGCCAACAGATGAAAATGTTGTGGAGACAGTACGCTGGACGCAGAAGGTCATTAGACCGAATTCTGCTAGCGCAAGTCCCGTAACAACATTCGGAGCATCCTATATCATGGGATACCAGCTCTACAAAGAAGCCACAGCAAACAACAACTCCAACTGGTGTTGTGTTGAGGCTTCAGCCGTCGCCAATCCTTGGACGATTCCACAGCAGTGGATCGACAATAGGAACGCTCGACGCGCACTACCAGCAGGATTAGATCTCTCGAGATTCGTCTCGATATCTGATTCACAGCTGAATCGGACTAACGCAATTGTCCGAAGGATGATAGTCAGCCCACGCTGATCCATCCACAAATGAAACCGCGGCCACGGCGAGTAGCATCGAGGGTACAGTTTCAAATTAATTTAATATAGTTTTAAAATAGTATTAAAAGGTACTAAACCTTACTATCAAAACCATTAGATTAAATAACATTAAAATACATAATAAAATCATTAGCATTAGTTTCAAATAAACTTAGCATAGGGCGTTTGCAAGGACTTTTTGTTAAATTAAGCATTCTACCTAGTTATGGCTTTTGACGTAGAGACCTCGTCGTGTTGTTCTCATAGTCTTTATTATTAGTTTAAGGTTTATTGACCTTACATTTGTAATAATTTTATTTTTGCTAGTTTTAAGAATTTATTGTTTATTACTTTATTACCTTATTATTACTTAATGTAACTTACTTTTAAGTATTATTTTGTTATTATTATTGAAAAAATGACCTTCTGCTGGAGTTTCTTGCGGCGCTTCTTCTCCGCAATGATGGTCTTGTCCGAAGCGCTGGTAGATTCACTCATGTTACCGACGTGTAAAAGAGCCCTCATGTGGCCTATTTACTGAATAAATATTTTGAATTTTGAATTTGAATTTTGAATTTCACATCGAAGTCGCCTTCGATATCCTCTTGGCTCCCAAAAGTGGACACCATTTCCACGCGGAGATCACCAGCCTTTTTTTGGGCATCTACGTACCGCAACTCAGCCAGCCAGTTTTTGTTGCAGCTGGCCAAACTTTCGTCGATGCCCCTGTAGCTCCTGGTAAGCGCGTGACCGAATAGTCATAGTCATAGTCATAGTATTTTTTATTTGTAATAGTGACACCCCCTCGTCATGGTTAGTGACTAAACGCGCCGCCGTCTCGTACGCCTGCATATACACGTACGCGACGGTGGGGAACCGCGCCTAATACTAGGTAACATTGGTTCTTAGCTTATTAGATTCTATTTAATAATCAACAATAATATAAAATAATACCTCTCGCAAAACCTAATTAAAACAAACAATAATCACTTAACCTAAGAAACATAAGAAAACATAATCAAATATACTTAGTAAAATAATTGGTTTAAGCCCTTTACATTGTCAAAATATGTTATGACTTTTATTCGTGATGACTACAATCGGATTGAAGGTAAATCTGCTAACATAAAACATTTATAAAGAAAAAAACAAAAATAACACTGCTATACTACACTTGATTACTTAACCTAACACAATCTGACTAAGCAATAAGGAAAATAAACACAAAAATACAAAATAACTTTAAACCGACATTATATTTACACAAGAAACCTAACCTAACTGGCGGCAAGGCTGTGCGCAACAGCGACGGTACCGCCAAAACGGCTGGTTTTACCACTTGGGTAAAAAAAACCCTTCCGGAAATTTATAAATTCCGACCGATCGGTCCATAGAAGGACCCGAATAATTTCGGAGTCCGTCTCAAGTAAACAGAACTCAAAAAACCTACTTTCAGAAATACCCACATCCTGTTTATGTTTTGTGTAACTTTTAACGAGGTCGTTGTAAATTTTATAAATATAAACAAAGTAGCGGTGGCAGCGGTTAAAAAACCGTAGCCTCATCAGGGGATGGGTAAGCCCCCATCGCCAGGAAGGGCTGAAAGTGAAACGGCAAACAACTAACACTGACGAAAGACCCTCGACCTGACCATCAGTGAAGCGACCCAACTGCACTGACTCTCTGACAGGCCTCCGTACTGCAAGGGAAGCACGGGAGTTCACAGTGGCGATCTGCCGAGAGGACGGTGTACCGCTCGATGAGGCGCTAGGGGCCGCTTCAGTCCGCAATGTCGGGGTTGGTGTCACAGGGATTCTTCCTTGTGACACCAACCCCGTGGGTGTGGGCGGCATCGCCTAATTAAAGCCTGATTAGCTGATGCCGCCTGTCCTGCGGACCAAAACTTTATCATACAACTGGGCGTCCTCCCACAGTTTTTGTCCTTGGCCCTCCTTAAATTAGCCCAGCTGGTCAAGAAGGCCCATATGTTCATGTCCTCCTCCTTGGTGTACTTCCCCGATAGTACCTACACAGTCGTGCTCCGAGGAGGATGTGGATGGGCCCGGAACTGCCATACAGTGATTTAGCGTCCTTTGGGCCATAGCAGCTAAGGCGGTGGGCTGCGGTGGCCAATCCACGAGTCGGTCGTCACATGCGGTGGTGGTGGCGGCGGTCGTTGGCGGTAGCGTGGGTGCTTCTTTACGTGTTTGTGTGCCGCGAGAGATATTTTTCTTGGTCTTTAGTGACCTTAACAAACTCGGCCGGAAACTCTACATGTTTCTCCACGAAACTTTTAATTGCCTGCTTGAGTGTGTCGTCTATGTCTGGCACGACGAGTCCTGCTATAAATGTGCCTATTACGCGAGGAGGTAGCGCCACCGCTTCCACTACCTCGGAAACCGCGACCTGCCTTGTCACGGCGTGATCTCGCTTGACACTCGAGCTA
This sequence comes from Acleris cristana, assembly GCA_948252455.1. Lineage (NCBI taxonomy): Eukaryota > Metazoa > Arthropoda > Insecta > Lepidoptera > Tortricidae > Acleris > Acleris cristana. The sequence continues at coordinate 5,875,118 of OX411798.1, read as the reverse complement.
AAGTAATAAGTTGGGTCAAATATCGATGATGCACACCCGAGCGCTCGTTCTTGCACGAGGTACTCCCTGCCAGCAGCAAGCATTCTGAAAAGGAAGCCACATCCTCTTCTTGCGGTCTTTTCAGCCCTACTTGAGCGTAAGTAAATTCTAAGCACGACCGGTATGTTGGACGGGGGTTCCTTAACCGAATCTTTTTAAGCCAAATGTATTGTTACGCCGAATTTTATTTTCGCATAATTTTTCTTCAGCATGGAAAATATTTTTTTGAAAGTTTTGTGTAATCCTGGTAGTATAAAGTAGGTTAGGTTAGGTTTATTTTATAACTTTCCAAAAAACTTAAAAGTATCAGTAGAAATTAGTACCTATTCTGCGAAATCGTACATTCGGACAATTTAATGATTATGCGTAAACAAGGGGAACAGTTGGACGGACGTTGATGCCCGAAAATATCATCGTGTCGTGTCCAACTCCCGGTAGGTCAAGAAGCGTACGGCGTACGGGTTCGGACTCCCGTACCGACAACGTGTTACGCACCCTTGTGTCGTAACGGCTGGGATTGTTCTCCATCCAGCAGTTCAAAAGGTTTTCGTTTGTATTGCGGATTTTGAAGATTGGTCCGGGCGATAGTACATTTCCTCCACGAGCCTAAGCATCCTCTCCGCCGTCGCCTCGAAGTGTTCACATCAATTGAGGACCTGACAGACACATCCTTCTTCGATTAGAGTGGATAGTACCTGCCCGATTGAGTCGGGAGTACTTCCACTGACATCGAAGAAGTCGCCTTCAATGTAAGAGAGCGAGAGAGCGAGAGAGAGAGAGAGAGAGAGAGAGAGAGAGGGGAGGGAGGGAGAATTTAAATAAAAGTGAATTTACGGGAATTTAAGTGAATATACGGAAAAAAATAAAAATGCAAAATGGAAAATTAAAAAACAATATTAAATTCAAATTCAGGTACAATTTCTTAGCCTAAAGTTAGAAAATATTATAATCTAATAAATACATATAAAACACTATAAATGAAAATAACAACAAAAAATCAAATAAAAACAAAAATAAAAAGAACTTTAAAACGATATTATATTTACATAAACAAAAAACCCAACCTAACTGTCGGCAAGGCTGTGCGCGACAGCGACGGTACCGCCAAAACGGCTGGTTTTACCACTCGGGTAAAAAAACCCTTCCGGAAATGAGTAATTTCCGACCGATCGGTCCATAGAAGGACCCGAATAATTTCGGAGTCCGTCTCAAGTAAACCGAACTCAAAAAACAAACTACTTTTCGCCTCGACGTGTTCACAACAATTGAGGACCTCAAAGACACATCCTTCTTCGATTACAGTGGATAGTACTTGCCCGATAGAGTTGGGAGTACTTCCACTCACATCGAAGAAGCCGCCTTCGATGTCCTCTTGGACACTATTTCCACGCGGAGATCACCAGCCTTTTTTTGGGCATCGACGTACCGCCGCAACTGAGCCAGCCAGTTTTGCTGGCCAAACTTTCGTCGATGCCCCTGGTAACCCCTCGTACGCCTCCATATACGCGACGGTGGGGAACCGCGCCGGCTTTTTGACCCCACTTAAAGTCCCATGCGATTTTATTTTTTATAAATTCGCGCGGCCCCTGGGAACAGCTGCCGAATTTCGTCCAGGGCCAAGGCCAAGACCAGGGTTACATATAAAAAACTATAAAATAAAAAAATGAAAATAAAAATAAAAATAATAATCAAATTTAGCCAAGTTAGCAAATATACCTAATTAATACATGTAAAAAAGTATAAAATAAAATGAAAGTAAAAATAAAAAATCAAATTTAGCCATTACAAATTTATTTAAGTGAATCTATAAAAATAAATGAAAATAAAAATAAAAAACTAATAAATACAAAAATAAAAAGAACTTTAAAACGATATTATATTTACATAAACAAAAAACCTAACCTAACTGCCGGCAAGGCTGTACGCGACATCGACGGTACCGCCAAAACGGCTGGTTTTACCACTTAAGTAAAAAAAAACCTTCCGGAAATAACTTCCGACCGATCTGTCCATAGAAGGAACCGAATAATTTCGGAGTCCGTCTCAAGTAAACGGAACTCAAAAAACCTACTTTCAGAAATGCCGACAGCCTGATATTGGTCTGGGCGCGAATTGTGTCCAATATCTTGACGTTCCGACAATCCTGCAAGTACGAATCCCCGTTAAATACTTGACGAATCCAACGAATTGGCCACGACTGCGTATGAGTCAATGTCGATAGACACTCGACCTAAACCCGCAATATTGCCAACAGGCCAAAAAATTTCATTAGCCATTACGATGTGCAAGAGAGCGAGAGAGCGAGAGAGAGAGCGAGAGAGCGGGAGAGAGAGAGAGAGAGAGAGTGAATTTACGGGAATATACGGAAAAAATTAAAAATGCAAAATGAAAATTCAAAAAACAATATTAAATTCAAATTCAGGTACAATTTCTTAGCCTAAAGTTAGGAAATATTATAACCTAATTAATACATACATATAAAAAAACTATACAAAAAATTAAAATTAAAACCAAAAATCAAATAAAAACAAAAATAAAAAGAACTTTAAAACGACATTATATTTACATAAACAAAAAACCTAACCTAACTGCCGGCAAGGCTGTGCGCGACAGCGACGGTAGCGCCAAAACGGCTGGTTTTACCACTTGGGTAAAAAAAACCCTTCCGGAAATTAGTAACTTCCGACCGATCGGTCCATAGAAGGACCCGAATAATTGCGGAGTCCGACTCAAGTAAACGGAACTCAAAAAACCTACTTTCAGAAATGCCGACATCCTGATATTGGTCTGGTCGCGAATTGCGTCCAATATCTTGACGTTCCGACATTCCTGAAAGTACGAATCCCCGTTAAATACTTGACGAATCCAACGAATTGGCCACGACCGCGTATGAGCCAATGTCGATAAACACTCGACCTAAACCCGCAATATTGCCAACAGGCAAAAAAGTAACATTAGCCATTACGATGTGTAAGAGAGCGAGAGAGCGAGAGAGCGAGAGAGAGAGAGAGAGAGAGAATTTAAATAAAAGTGAATTTACGGGAATTTAAGTGAATATACGAAAAAATTAAAAATGCAAAATGAAAATTCAAAAAACAATATTAAATTCAAATTCAGGTACAATTTCTTAGCCTAAAGTTAGGAAATATTATAACCTAATTAATACATACATATAAAAAACTATACAAAAAATTAAAATTAAAACCAAAAATCAAATAAAAACAAAAATAAAAAGAACTTTAAAACGACAGTATATTTACATTTAAAGAAAAAACCTAACCTAACTGCCGGCAAGGCTGTACGCGACATCGACGGTACCGCCAAAACGGCTGGTTTTACCACTTGGGTAAAAAAAACTCTTCCGGAAATTAGTTATGTCCGACCGATCGGTCCATAGAAGGACCCGAATAATTTCGGAGTCTGTCTCAAGTAAACGGAACTCAAAAAACCTACTTTCAGAAATGCAGACATCCTGATATTGGTCTGGGCGCGAATTGTGTCCAATATCTTGACGTTCCGACAATCCTGAAAGTACGAATCCCCGTTAAATACTTGACGAATCCAACGAATTGGCCACGACCGCGTATGAGCCAATGTCGATAGACACTCGACCTAAACCCGCAATATTGCCAACAGGCAAAAAAGTAACATTAGCCATTACGATGTGCAAGAGAGCGAGAGAGAGAGAGAGAGAGAGAGGCAGAGAGAGGGGAGGGTGAATTTAAATAAAGTGAATTTACGTGACCAAGAGTGAATTACGTGAATACAAGTGAATTTACGGAAATTTAAGTGAATTTACGGAAAAAAATAAAAATGCAAAATGTATATTAAATAAAAAGAGATTAAATTCAAATTCAGTTCATTCTTAGCCTTACGATAGCAAATATTATCACCTAATTAATACAATTAAAAAACTATAAAATAAAATGAAAATCAAATAAAAAATCAAATTTATCCTAAAGTTAGCAAATATTATAACCAAATTAATACATACAAAAAACTATACAATAAGATGAAAATAAAAATGAAAAATCAAATAAAAATAAAAGTACGGAACGGCCGCACTTAAATAGAATTTGCGAACTGCGCCGTCAATAGAATTTGCGAACTGCAAGAGCAGGGTGGAGACGTCCAAAACGGGGTCGAGCGTTGCCACAATATAAATTTGTATAAATTCAACACTCAGTGCGGTGGTGTCCCACGCGGTGCTGAGGGGGCCTTCAGCCCGTGCTCACAAAGACAAGTACCTATAGAAGTAGATACAAGTCTGGAGGTTGGCATGAAATGGGGGCCAGTCTGCGGCAAACACCGAACACTAGCCCTGGTTCGTTTTCAGGTTGCCGCAGTTTTTCAAGGTCAAACACCGTGACGGTACCGCCAAAACGGCTGGTTTTATCATTTGGGTAAAAAAAACCCTTCCGGAAATTAGTAATGTCCGACCGATCGGTCCATAGAAGGACCCGAATAATTGCGGAGTCCGTCTCAAGTAAACGGAACTCAAAAAACCTACGTTCAGAAATGCCGACATCCTGATATTGGTCTGGTCGCGAATTGCGTCCAATATCTTGACGTTCCGACATTCTTGAAATTACGAATCCCCGTTAAATACTTGAGCCCGGACTCCGGGCTTAAACGAATCCAACGAATTGGCCACGACTGCGTATGAGTCAATGTCGATAGACACTCGACCTAAACCCGCAATATTGCCAACAGGCCAAAAAATTTCATTAGCCATTACGATGTCTAAGAGAGCGAGAGAGAGGGAGAATTAAAAGAAAAGTGAATTTACGTGAATACAAGTGAATTTACAGGAATTTAAGTGAATTAACGGAAAAAAATGAAAATGCAAAAAAAAACGAGATTAAATTCAAATTCAGTTACAATTTCTTAGCCTAAAGTTAGCAAATATTACAAACTAATTAATACCTATAAAAAACTATAAAATTAAATGAAAATAAAAAATCAAATTTAGCCTTAAGCTAGCAAATACATATAAAAAACTATATAAAATGAAAAAAAAAATGAAAATAAAAAATCAAATAATTTCGCCTTCAATGGCCTCTTGGCTCCGAAACGTGGACACCAGCCTTTTTTGGGCATCGACGTACCGCCGCCGCAACTGAGCCAGCCAGTTTTTGTTGCCGCTGGCCAAACTTTCGTCGATGCCCCTGTAGCCCCTGGTAAGCGCGTGACCGAATCGACTCGTTGGTCGTCTCAATCTCTCCATCTTTTAGGGGGATGAGGGACCGGTAACGGGCCTTTCGGCCCCCGACCGGCGTGTTCTCCGCCGACCGTCAAAACGGTCGGGTCCTACGCGACGATGGGGAACCGCGCCGGCTTTTTGACCCCACTTAAAGTCCGATGCGTTTTTTTTTTATAAATTCCATGGCCCCTGGGAACAGCCGACGAATTTGGTCCAGGGCCATGAGCAGGGTGGAGTCCAAACCGGGGTCGAGCGTTGCCCCCGTATGAATTAGTATAAATTCAACGCTCAGTGCGGTGGTGTCGCTCGCGGTGCTGAGGCGATTCAGCACCGTTTCTGGTGGGGCCTTCAGCCCGTGCTTACAGATACAAGCGCCTACAGAAGTAGATACAAGTCTGGAGATTGGTATGAGATGGGGGCCAGTCTGCGGAAAACACCGAACACTAGCAAATATTATAACCTAATTAAAACGTATAAAAAACTAAAAAAAAAGAAAAAAAAATGAAATAAAAACAAAAATAAAAAGAACTTTAAAACGACATTATATTTACATAAACAAAAAACGTAACCTAACTGCCAGCAAGGCTGTGCGCGACAGCGACGGTAGCGCCAAAACGGCTGGTTTTACCACTTGGGTAAAAAAACCCTTCCGGAAATTAGTAACTTCCGACCGATCGGTCCATAGAAGGACCCGAATAATTGCGGAGTCCGACTCAAGTAGACCGAACTCAAAAATCCCACTTTCAGAAATGCCGACATCCTGATATTGGTCTGGTCACGAATTGCGTCCAATATCTTGACGTTCCAACATTCCTGAAAGTACGAATCCCCGTTTATATACTTGAGCCCGGACTCGGCCATTACGATTTGTAAGAGAGCGAGAGAGGGGGGGGAAGGAGGGAGAATTTAAATAAAAGTGAATTTAAATAGTACTGAAATAATATCTGAGCATCCTTATTACCATTGGAAGTTTAAGTGAAGAAACCCAGGAAGCAGGAGGAAGTCGAAAAACTTCGAGAGTAGACAATATGATAGATGTTTTCAATAGACTTTTGATTTCCTCTGATCCTGTCATCACATGCTCACGTTCTCTACCAGTAATGGACAGAAAAACATTCGATTTGGAAACCATTGAAATGTTTTTAAGTCAGAATTGAATGTCACCCTAGACAATATGTTTGTTAAGGTAAAAAGTATAATGTAAACACGATTTGAAGCTACTGGTATAATTTTACAGTCCAATATTTTACATTACAGATGCAAATTTATGTTTATGTAACTTATAAGACTTTTGTGCACCCACTTATGGGCGGGTCCCAGTGTGCGGCCCCAACCACCCCGATAAAAGCCCCAGCAGCACCAGTAACCCAACCGCCACCCCCGCCACCGCAGCCCACCGCCTCCGCTTCTATGGTCCAAATGACGCTAAATCACTATATGGCAGTTCCGGGCCGATCCACATCCTCCTCCTCGGCGCATGACAGTGGTGTACTATCTGGGAAGTACACCAAGGAGGAGGACATGCACTTATTGGCCTTCTTGACCAGCTGGGCTAATTTAAGAAGAGCCAAGGGAAAAACTGCTGAAGGACGCCCAGTTGTATGATAAAGTTTTGATCCGGAGGACAGGCGGCATCGGCTAATCAGGTTTTGATTCCTCCCAGAGTTTAAACCCATTTAAAAAAATTGCACCGGCCCCAACAACCCCGATAAAAGCCCCAGCAGCACCAGTAACCCAACCGCCATCCCCGCCATCGCAGGCCACCGCCTCCGCTGCTATGGTCCAAAGGACGCTAAATCACTATATGGCAGTTCCGGGCCCATCCACATCCTCCTCCTCGGCGCATGACAGTGGTGTACTATCGGGGAAGTACACCAAGGAAGAGGACATGCACTTATTGGCCTTCTTGACCAGCTGGGCTAATTTAAGGAGAGCCAAGGGCAAAAACTGCTGCTGGACGCCCAGTTGTACGATAAAGTTTTGGTCCGGAGGACAGGCGGCATCGGCTAATCAGGCTTTGATTCCTCCCAGTTTAAATTTATTAAAAAAATTGCACCGGCCCCAACAACCCCGATAAAAGCCCCAGCAGCACCAGTAACCCAACCGCCATCCCCGCCATCGCAGCCCACCGCCTCCGCTGCTATGGTCCAAAGGACGCTGTCACTATATAGCAGTTCCGGGCCCATCCACATCCTCCTCCTCGGCGCACGACAGTTCTGTCGGGCAACACCAAGGAGGAGGACATGCACATATCGGCCTTCTTAACCGGCTGGGCGAATTTAAGGAGGGCTAAGGGCAAAAAGCTGTGGGAGGACGCCCAGTTGTATGATAAAGTTTTGGCCCGGTGGACAGTAATAAGCCTGGATACCGCATATTAGCGAAGCTATCACCACATGTACTGCACGAGGCATACGCCATGCGCTTGGAAAGTGCGAAACAATTGACCGCTTCAAAAAAAAATATCTCGAAAAATAAACACGCTTTAAAATAATGTAAAGCTGTTAATAAAATTATAAAACGAAGGTCTAATTTAAGGAGGGTTAAGGGCAAAAAACTGTGGGAGGACGCCCAGTTGTACGATAAAGTTTTGGCCCGGTGGACAGTAATAAGCCTGGATGCCGCAAATTAGCGAAGCTATCACCACATGTATTGCACGAGGCATACGCCATGCGCTTGGAAAGTGCGAAACAATTGACCGCTTCAAAAAAAAATATCTCGAAAAATAAACACGCTTTAAAATAATTTAAAGCTGTTAATAAAATTATAAAACGAAGGTCGAATTTAAGGAGGGTTAAGGGCAAAAAACTGTGGGAGGACGCCCAGTTGTACGATAAAGTTTTGGCCCGGTGGACGGTAATAAGCCTGGATGCCGCAAATTAGCGAAGCTATCACCACATGTACTGCACGAGGCATACGCCATGCGCTTGGATAGTGCAAAACAATTGACCGCTTCTTTAAAAAAATATACCTCGATAAATAAAAACACTTTAAAAAAAAGGGTGTCTAAAAGAATATTGAGAATGGATAACTGATGGAGAATGGATGACACATTGCAGATACCTGAAAACATCTTCAGGGCCCGATTTGGAAATTTTAGACTTTCGAAGGCACAATTCGTAAAGTTATGTCATGAAATTTGCCCTAAACTAAAAAGTTGGCGGCGCAATACTGCAATACAACCGGAGCTGAAGGTACCTATTTTTACTAAAAGATTGAAAGAAGTTATTAGTTATATTCAACAATCGACACAGAGACAGTGATCGCATGATTCTATTTTTTGTTAAAATTTACTTCTTCAACCTCCAGCTAAGTTCCTATTCCATACATTGATAAATAGTAGGTAAGACGAGTACCGTTCTAGAATATAAGCTTATAAGGTTTTCTTAGTCCCACAAGAGGAGACTTTAGTATGCTGAACTGCATAAAGCATAGAATGATGACAAGAACCCCCTAAAACTGTCCAATCTCCGTGCCACAAGATGGTTGGCAAGACGTGATAGGTAAAAATTTAGAGCAATGGGATTCATTGACTCTTCACTATGATTTGGTACGCAATACAGAAAGATGCTATACTGCAGAGATGTTATCTGAAATGTATAAAGACGTAAATAACAAATTATATCTGACTCTAGCATCACTAACTTGTATTTTTTATGATGTCAGTCTCTGAAACCAGTGATGTCCTCTTCCAATCAGAGCATTAATTCGAGTATCATGGATTTAAGCATAACATTCGATAAATGTTTGAATATTATAATATCACCAGAAAATGGGAAACCCTGCCCACAGGGGCCACAGGAAAAGGTTTATATAAAGCTATGTGTAACCAACACAACATGGAATACGTAAGACCAATTTCCGCAATCTTTTGAGGGTATTGTCATGACTGCAAAGCAAAAGTTTGTGGCAAATAGGTACGACAACCGGCTTTAAATGTTGATGTTGTGATTAAATGTTTCATCGAAGGAATAAAACCCAGCGCTTATACCAGCAAAAGAAGACAATTACGGGGTGTACGTCGCAAAAATGTTGACGACTGTGTAATAAACGGATATCAAGATGGCGTAAGTGGCGACGCAAAGAAGCCGGGCGCCTCAAGGAAGCCGAGCGCCTCAAGGAAGCCAGGCGCCTCAAGGTAGCCGGGCGCCTCAAGGAGTTTGGGGATAAAAAGTTTTTATCCCCAAACATTAAAAACCCTCCAATGTTACCATCTAACGAAGTTGTTCGCAAGGCCAAAGAGCTACGATTATTGGAAAAGTAATTTGTTAAGATGTATATTCTGATATATTTAATTTCTTTTATAAAAAAATCAGATCGCCTTCTTTCTTAAAGACAAATTTCCGAACGTCTTCTCGTGGGCGACTAAAACGGAAGGCAAGGGTGTCTAAAAGAATATTGCGAATGGATAACTACCCATTGCACAATTCGTAAAGTTATGTCATGAAATTTGTCCTAAACTAAAAAGTTGGCGGCCTGGGGTGTACGTCGCAAAAATGTTGCCGACTGTATATAATAAACTAACAAATACGTTTAATAATAATATTGTAATATTTATATTTTTGTACAATAAAGAGTTTACATACATACATATATGTTTCTGTAGATCTAAATTATTTTATTTTATTTAAATTATTCAATGGTTATTTAATTTGCTTTGTTTCATTGCACATGGGCCATTAAGGTGACGGGAATGAGCTCGGTAGTACTCGGTACGCTTAATCGCTTTTTAAGTGCGAGTGGTCTATATACAAATTGTATCAGGTTGAAATAAGCATTGGTTTATGTGCTTTCCATTTGTTAAACATTTAAAATTAGGCACAAGTAAATAAACATCAATAAATACCAATCTTAAATAAGTGTACTTTAATATGTTTCAGTACCTATCATGGACGCGTGAGGTGTCAGGGGCTGACAACGCGCAGCATGGCCGTGTAGAGGGGGCGAGACAGCCGAGAACACCTGGACACCAGAAATGTTTGAGGATGTCTGGACACAGAAGACAATGACATTCGATTACCAAGTTTATACGGCAGATCTCTCCGACAAGGCCGTTATACCCAGCCTAGAACACTGGCCTTATGAATATGACACTCGGGCCCATCGGACCCTGCATGGTTTCTTTCCCAGTGGTCCACCAAGAGAGTGGGAATGTGATACTCCAATATGTAAAGAGAGACAGTGTATCAGTGGAACAGATAGTAGGAACAATATCTGCGGGGAACACCCCCCAAGTCCTGGAAAGTCACAGTAGGAAAGTCAAAGAGGAGGCGAGGTTCTTCGGAAAAATTACACTAGAAATCCGCCTTTATCAAGTAGCCACCGAAACCAAAATTAAAAACATATTTAAGCGCAACCCTCACCAAAATATGACTAAAACAGAGGTGCCCTGTACAAACACCTTATAAGAATGTCTGAGTCATCAGGGACCCACCATATTTGCGTACCCGACTTCGAAAGCATTGAAATTGAAAGTTTCATAGAGTTAAAAAAAAAGATTCCACTGATTAGTGATTACCGACCGATACCACTAATTTGGAAGGAAGAAATGGCAAAGTATAAGTCCGAGCCCTACGCTGACAAATTACCATATTTTTATCAACATAGAGACAGTCTTTACAAACACCGGCATGTCCAATTGTCCAAAATTAATTTACAATCTTGTGACGACGTACAGCTACCAGAAGAGTTAGCCAATGACTTTTTATGCACAAATAGGTATAGGCAGTATTCTGATTTTTATAACGCGTGACACCCATTTTTTTTTATATAAAAAATTTCTTCCTGGACGGGACTTTCAAAATTGCCCCGAAACCGTATATTAAATTATATACTGTTCACGCAGACACCGGAAAAATAGTACCATTTTTTACGTATATCCTGATAAAAAACAGCGAACTTATGAAATGATGTTTCAGTCGATTAAAGAACTTGTGCCTAACTTCAATCCAAACAATGTTAAAGTGGACTTCGAATTAGATGTCAAGAATACCCTGCAAAGTGCATTTCCTTCAGCAAAAATAAGTTCCTGCTATTTTCATTTCTCACAGGCAGTATGGAAAAACGCAGACAAATTCGGAATTTGCAACAGTCATGACGGCTGCATTTACGTCAAAGAATGTGTTCAGTTAGCTCAACTACCTAATTTTAAAATTATGGAAGGTTGGTTTACAGGCTGAAGCATCGGCCATCAACAATATTGAAAACTTCAATGAATATTTAGCTGCTCAGTGGTTCACGCTTAAAAACAGATTTACTGTCATGCTACAACTACCGCCACCGCCGGGGGTTTGAGGCAGTACCTGCATAGGTTCCGGCTGGCTGACTCCCCGCTTTGCGTCTGTGGCGATGGGGCGGAGGAAACAGTCTCCCATATCCTTACGCCCTAGATTCGGGTATGAGAGATGGCAGTGTGAGTGCCGGTTGGGAATCGAACTTGTGGAGGCTCTTCTGGCGAGAGTTGTGTCGGAAAACACCTTGCGAAAGCACTTCCTCGCATTTGCGGAGGTTTTGCGAGTGGCGGCGCGGGCAAATGGGGCCACGGCAATCTAAAATTGGGGCGCGACTCAAGGGGTGGGTAGGGCATCGGTAGGGGTAGGGCATCAGTGGACTGGAACTTCTACCATATAAAATGATACATCTTCCTTAAATTGTTCAATAAAGCAAAACAAATCAATATATCTGTAGAAATTATAGTGGCAAAAATTATATTTTATAGCATGTAAGGAAAGATAAATGGAATAGGAATTTTAAATTGAAATTTTTATATAATGCAATGAAAATGTAATGTCCAGCCTTTAATTTTAAATGTATGAATTAATGTATCTGTAGGAATTATAGTGGCAAAAATTAAATTTTATAGCATGTAAGGAAAGATAAATGGAATTGAAATTTGAAATTGAAATTTCAATGTAATGAAATGGAAATTTTATGTCTAGCTTTAAATTTTAAATGTATGAATTATTTATAATTGTAAAATGAATGTGGTAATGTCCAACTTTAAACATTGTATTAAATATAAGTAATAATATAATTGTATAACTAGGCATGTTAGATTTAAGATACGTGTTGCATGCTAGAGTAAGAAAAATATGAGATTGAAAAGAAAATGATAAAAAGATTAAGATAAAAGAATTAACCTCCGAAAAAGAAATATCGGAGAGACGAGAAAGAGGCGAAAAAAAAAACCACCGCCACCATACGACTAATGTCGTCGAAGGGTGGCATAGTAAACTAAATAAAGAGGTAAGAAATGATCTATTTAATTTTATATGGACGCTTAAACAAGAAACTTCTTTAAATTAAATCAAAACGAAATCTTGACGTGTATCGCAAGAGGGCTCGAAAATCTATCGCAATAGACAAGCAAATTCCAAAAATTGTTATGATATGTTAGTTGGTGACATTGGTGCATAGAGAAGTTGTCATACTTAAAATACTGACTTTCCTTAAGTTTAGACATTAATTATAAGAAGTACCTATATTATTATACCATGATTATAAGTAGCTTTTTCCTCAAACTTGTCCGGTCACATTGCCGCGATGCCGTGTGTCTAGATTAAGCTTTTTATATTCACAATAAGTATCATTTAAGTCAATAATATATTATGTGAGATATTATGCGTGAAATGCTTCTCTCTATTTTATTTATTTTATATATAAGGTTTCATTCTGAATTGGATTTTGAATAAATGCATAAAAAATAGCGGCGTTCATTTTTATTATCTTTTTAACAGGTTTATCATGTTTACATATTGCAAAGTTAAGAGAACTTCAAACAACGTCTTACAAGAAAATAAATATATTAGAAAATACATCTCGCAAATCTTATTCACCATGTCGCGTTGCAATACTTAAATTTAATTGTGTATATTGGCGGCCTGAACAACTTTCGCTTTATAAGTCCCGACGCCGCAAAAGCCAAAACGCAGTATTAGCAATTGACGCCAGGTAGTGTCGCTAAACGAGAAAAATCAGAATCGCCCAATACGTTTTTTATATCAGTGTATGCTCGTGACCGAAGCAGCGTGCCTACGTTCCAAAAGGTTTCGGCGGATCAGCGGTCGGTCATTTCTTGCGTGTCACCAATTGCAGTAACAGAGTTTCGCTGGTCGCTGTTAATCGCAGTAGATGAAATATTTGGAAAATGTTCCTGCCTTACTGACTACTTGCAAAGGTGTTACGATGCCGTGATGAATAATCCGACAGTGTTACCAGCGACGTTTATCCGCCTAGACGTTTGCCACCTCTCGGCAATTGTGTCGCGGTGACTTTTAGGAGGAGAAAAGTCGCTGGTTCGACGATTTTACTCTTGATGCATAGGGAAAGGCAGTCAGACCAAAAAGATAGGAGACCTGTTTTTCTTTTTGGAGTCAATCTGGTTGTCTCTATGAGCAATTAAAAAGGAAAGACCTAGGGGCCAAGGGGAGTCAACCCCAATAAAAAATCCACTATCTCTGGCATGGCGGTACACCGTGCTACCCTAGCACGGTGTACCGCTCTTCAAAATGGCTGGGGTGAGCATTACCAGCCTGCGATACTGCCCGACCTCGCAGTGTATTAGGGCCCCTCGGGTAACGGGGATCTATGCCCAAGGAGAGTTTTATTTCTCCCCTTCTCGTGGAATTTGTAATGGATAATTCAAAAACACACCTGAAAACGGCTCTTCTCAGAGCCAAACCGGAGATGACAGGGCACAGGCGCTAACCCCGGTTGTCCGATTAGAGCGTATTTTTTTTTTTTGTAAAAAGGACTTGGGACCAACTTAAACGAAAGTCTCCAGTCCCATTACCTCAGGAGACTGCAGCCTGCCAGCAGCTCCCGGAAAGTGGCCCCTAAGCCTTTGAACGCTGAGGAGTTGGTGCGTGTCATGACGGCTCAGATGGGGTTGATGCTGGATGCCAGGCTAAGAGCTCTAGAGCACGGGGGCAGGCTCTTGCCAGCCCAAATAATGCGGCCTCCGCTGACCGCCGACAGGCGACGGCAGCCTGCACGGGGGGGGGATGACTCTTCATCTCGCGACTCCAGGTTCTCGGCCACTTCCTCCGGCTCCCACGTCCGAGTACTTTACAGTCGTGATGCGACGAAAGAAGAAAAAGGCGGCAAACCCTTCATCGGCTTCCCAGCCACAGCCGCAGAGGCGGAAATCGATTAAGCCCAGAGCTCGCAAACTCCGCCCTCTTCGCTCGGAAGTCGTACTTCTGACACTGAAACCGGAGGCCGTAGAAAAGGGCGTGACATACGCGCAAGTGATGGCCAAGGCAAAGGAGAGCATGGACCTTGAGCGCCATGGCATAAATTCAATAAAATTTAGACGGGGCGGGTTTTCGAGGTGCCGGAAACAACCAGTGGTGAAAAGGCTGATTCACTGGCCAAAGAGCTGGCCGATAAGTTTGTGGATGTTGTCTGGGTAACGAAGTGTGCTGAGCTGCGCCTCACAGAACTCGACGACTCCGTGACAACAGGCGGATGATAGAGCAGCTCTTGCTCGCCCAAAATGAGGACTGCGTTCTCTGAAAGGAGTGCGAAGTCTCTTGCAGTTCTCCGGGATCAGCTGCCAGCGGCTTTAGGGGACGCCCTGGTAGAACTCAAGCCGGACCTTTTCATATCCGTTGGCGACATGGTCAACATTCGCCTGGAGGAAATCAAGAAACTCCTCCTCGCTGCGCCGATCGTTCGCCTGGCAGCAAACCGCAAAAGAGCTGCGGCTGCCGAAAAGGCAGCCTGTCAACGTGAACATGTTGGCGACCAACGGGCTAAGCCTGTGTCCAAAGTGGCCACTGCTAAACGAGCTTCTTTCGCCAAACAGCCGAAGCCTGCCGGTGAGCCCACCTCGGTCTCTGCAAATAGGTGGGAGCCTGCAGGACCTCACCCAAAGGGGATTGTGAGTCCCACAAGACGAGTCCGCGGACGACATCAGGCGTAGAAGAAGGGGAAGGAGAAGACGGCAGTTTGCCAGCCTTGTCCTTTCCTAGTGGGGCCATCACCACCCAGCCAGCCGCTGAGGGAGCAGCCACACGTTCACGGCTCCTCCCTCCTCTGCTAGTTGAAAACGAACATTATTCATGGCCAAAGAAACTAGCTGTTATCCGTTTCGCTACCTTATATTCTCCAGGAACATGACAACACCTACCGAGGTACGGTATGATTTACGAGGCATTTTAGACAAGGAGAATTTCCTACCCCAAATCACTCCGTACCTTCGCTCCTTTGTGAGTTCTTTGTCAGCATTCGTTTTTTTATTGGGGTTGACTCCCCTTGGCCCCTTGGTCTTTCCTTTTTAATTGCTCATAGAGACAACCAGAATTTAAATTAAAAACAGGTCTACTATCTTTTTGGTCTGACTGCCTTTCCCTATGCATCAAGAGTAAAATCGTCGAACCAGCGACTTTTCTCCTCCTAAAAGTCACCGCGACACAATTGCCGAGAGGTGGCAGACGTCTAGGCGGATAAACGTCGCTGGTAACACTGTCGGATTATTCATCACGGCATCGTAACACCTTTGCAAGTAGTCAGTAAGGCTGGAACGTTTTCCAAATATTTCATCCACCGCGATTAACAGCGACCAGGGAAACTGTTACTGCAATTGGTGACACGCAAGAAATGACCGACCGCTGATCCGCCGAAACCTTTTGGAACGTAGGCACGCTGCCATCCTCGATCACGAGCATACACCGATATAAAAATGTATTGGGCGATTCTGATTTTTCTCGTTTAGCGACAATACCTGTGGCGTCAATTGCTAATACTACTTTAAACTTAAGGAGTCAGTATTTTAAGTATGACAACTTCTCTATGCACCTATCTAAGGTTATGTCCCCAACTAACATATCATCAACAATTTTTTGAATTTTCTTGTCTATTTCAAGATAAAGCCAAGACGACGGCTGACAAGACTCGACCACCAGCTCCGGTGTATGACATAGGACACAACGTGCTGGTTACGTCCCATGTTCTAAGTAACCTTTGCTGGCAGTAAAGGCGTCAGTGCCAAATTTGTGCCCAAAAGAGATGGCTTCTATATTGTTACAAATAAAATAAGTCCAACTACATTTATCTAAGCCCCTGAGGGCAATCCAAACGAAACCATTGGCAAGTACCATGCCAAAGACTTAACACGATTTATTGAAGGTGGCGACGAGGTTAGAACTCCGCCAACGCCAGTGATTCCGAAGCGGCGACGTGGGCGCCCAAAGCCAAAGGAGCTAGTCCAGAGGGGCTAGACAAGATGCACTACGCTAACTATCGTTTCTAATCGCTTCGTTTTTAAACCAATCACGTCACTGGTAGATCACGTGACTTTTCGTATCACGTCATCTACAAGTGATGCGATTGGTTTAAAAACGTAACGAATAGAAACGCTGGTTAGCGTAATGCATCTTGTCTAGCCCCTCAGGAACGAGGACGCACACCTGAACCAGAGGGGGAGTATATCGCAAACTCTTCTACGCGCCCAACGCGCCGAACACGCGTGCCCAACCGTTATTCGAATTTCGTGCTTTAATATCACGCGAGAGCGAGACGGTGCCTCTCTTCGAATCGGAGCAGCAGCGCCCGCGGTAGCCGCTCATGACATGTCATAACAGTGATCTTTTTGTGTTTTAAATTTTTTATAGTTAATGTTTACTTGTTCCCCGACTGCGTCAGAAGGAGGGTTATTTATTGCGTGTTCTGGCCGTGGTAGTTTTAGATATTAGTACATAAGTTGCATGGTAGTTTACTTTTTATTATTGTTTAAATACATCTTGCTCCTAGCAGTATTGACGAGTGTTTCATTCAGAGTCACTGACACGAACCCAGCTCATTACATTTTTAGTACATTTTATAGGCAAACTCGTTTCGGTATGCCCTGCCATTAAATATGACATGCTATTACTAAAGAATTGGAAAGACTTAAATTTCTAGCTCTAATGAAAAATTATAATAATTATGAAATGAAGATTTCATTAAATAAACTGCCATGAGGATCTCAAATGATGGTCTCTTGTTCTTTCAAATACAGTTATGCGCCCCATTCATTAGAATTACTAGCTTCCTTTTATGGACTAAAAATTAAAAATTAAATATCAAAAATTGTGAGATACTCCTGAGAATTGATAATGTTAGGTACTGCAGTGTCTTGCATAAATAGACTACGAGGTATCCAACATCCTCGCCTACATAGTTTGGACAAAGAAATATGGCAATGGTGTGAACTTAGAAATATACATATCTTTTTGCTACATATATAAATACTAAAGACATATATTGCAGATTTTGAATCACGAAAACGGCTTGGTAATACAGAATGGAAAATTGTTAAACTAAGGTTGTCAAGTAACACTTTAGCCAGGTATCATCATCAGCATCATCAGCATCAGAATTCAAAAAAAATGTTATGGTATTATCTTGTTTGTTACTTACATCACTACCATTTCACGAATTAACAAGCTGTGCTTTTAATCTCTCTAACTGCACTGCATTGCACCGTGTCATTTTTGTTTGCTATTTGTTGGTATCGCTTTTGGCAAACTAATAACCAACTGATTTCATTGAGTATTCCCAAAATGAAAATTTGTTAGATCAGATCGAGACCAAGGAAGTCGAGGTCGTAGGGGCAAAACCAAAGATATATCACCACTACTAGTAGAAAGGTGGATTATAGTTTGCGTTATTTTCGTTCGTGTAATTAATGTAAATAGATAATTTACTTCTGCTGGAACAATAAAATCCTAAGAGCTGGTTTGGATTTTACGATGCGTTGGCCTAGCTGGTGACCCTGCCCAAGCTAGCGGTCCTGGGTTCAAATCTCGGTAAGGGCAGATATTCGTATGATGAGCGCGAATATTTGTTTTTGAGGTCATGAAGGTTTTCTATGTATTTAAGAATATACTTCAATATATAAAGATAAAGAGACATTTATTCACAACAATACAAGATTACATTAAGTAGATAAAAAAAAAACAAGACAGAGAAATTGTTGCGAAACGGTCCCAACTCAGCATTCGCTAGCCGTAAAGCCAGCACTGGTCTTCCGTTGGAACCGCTTGGTGAAGAGACGGAAAGTGACAAACTTAACACAAAACAACATTGAGAGAAAAAGAAAAAAGAACAACAACATAGACAAAAAAACAATCATTCGTTCAAGAATGTCTCGAACGACCATAAAATTCGCATTCAATTAACTGGCAACATTAAGGAAAAAAAAAACTTTGTCCAGTACCCATAGTACAAGCCTAGAGCTTAGTTTGGCACTAGGTGAATTGGTGTGACGTTGTCCCCTGATATTATTTATGTATTTAGTTTAAAGGGGTCGTCAGTATCCGGAGGAAGCCGAACGGGATCCCAATAATATGCATACTACGCTGTCCGTCCGTCTTAACTTTAAAAAGCTGTATCTTTTGACCCGTAATAAATAGTGGGTTAATTTTTTCTCAGAATGTGATATTACGGTACGGCACATCGTGCAGGCCGTCATAATAACCGGTGGGGCCAAAGGAGAAACGGTATTGATACCACGAATCCCTATCATCCCATCAAACTTGCCTTTTCAGTTCAAACGCTTGCAGTTCCCCTTGAAAGTGGCCTTCTCGATCACTATAAATAAGAGTCAAGGACAAACGTTAAAAGTGGCCGGAATTCATCTGGGCACCCCGTGTTTTTCGCACGGACAACTCTACGTTGGCTGCTCGCGTGTATCGAGGGCCAGAAATCTATATATATAAAAGGCTAAACTGACTGACTGACATATCAACGCACAGCCGAAACTACTGTACCTAGAAACTTGAAATTTGGTACATGGGTTCCTTTCATGATGTAAGTGAGCACTAAGAAAGGATTTTCCGAAAGTCAACCCCCAACGGGAAGAAATGGGGGGGAGTAGCGGGAAACTAATTCTACGCGTACGAAGTCGCGGGCGTCCTCTAGTCTCTACATATACGCAGAGAACAACAAGTCACGCAATATTGTTTACAGAGACGTATTGCAATAGATTTCTGGCTTTCCAAACACTCGAGATAATTAAGATATTTCCCGTGCTAAACATAAAATTATTTACTTCTTTCTCTGGTTCACTTTGTTCTTCATTAGTCAGTCGCATAAAATGTTTTTTTTTTCGTAATTAACCCTACCTCGAAAGATTAAAGGTTTTTCCACATTACTAATTCTACGCGAACGAAGTCGCGGGCAGAAGCTAAATTAAACTATAACGGAGGTCCCAATGGAAGAAACGTTTTTTTTCAACGTATTTTTATTTTTGATGTATCGTAAAAAAACGGTAGAGAAGCGTCAAATTTGGTAGACTATAGTTAGTACAGTCAACAGCATAAATAAGTGATCATTTATGTACCTTGTCACTTTAACGTCGTGTTTGAAATGTTATACAAAATTGTGAAACGATTGAAAGCGACAAGGTACATAAATGATCACTTATTTATGCTGTTGACTGTACAAACCCTGAAGACACACAACAAATACTAAAAATTGGTGAAGTGTAGTAGAAAATCGAATTCAAATCGGAATATACCTAATAGCTAATGTGCGACGGACCGGAACCCTCGGTGTGCGAGTCCTACCCGCACATGACCGGGTTTTTATACAACATGTGTGAGGTTGCTCTCTTGTATGAACATACACGATATCAAAAAATCCAGAGATGCATCCTTGACATTGCTTATTTTCTCTAGGGACAAAAATGCAAAAATATAGACGGTGTAAACAAAAACCTATTATAATTATTTATTTTCATCTCTCCTGTTCGGAAAGTTAATTTTGAATTTGATAGCCGGGTGGAAAATTGCGTTTTCACCTCTAGGGTGGAAAGTAATTTTTTTTAATAGTTACGATTGACCACGGAGTCTAAGACAATTGAGCTACGTCATATTATTCAAATAAAAGCTTTTCATATATCTAAACTCGGCTATACGTTAAACTATTTATTACGATCTATAATTAAAATAATTTTACGACTGGTCTATTTTTTTTGCAATTACAGAAAATCAACATTTAAAATTATTCCTCTATTCTGCTGCCCGCCTTAATGCCATGATAGCATAGCATGACACTTTTTTTTACATTTCGGCATGGCCCTCTAGAAAATACACACACTGCCAACATTAGAAAAGTTTAATCGAGTTGGTCACGACCAAGGAGCTTATATACAACACTGGAGGCTGAAGGCCGATCATCCATTCGAAACAAGAAATTTGAATTTTATTAGGTCACGGATATATTCCATCTCTTTCTTTAGTTAGGGTAAGAATGAGATGGAGGTCAAACATAAATATGCCAGACAAAACATTGAATTTGTCTTTTTCAAATTGTACTAATTTTACTTTAAATTTTAACTGATTATTCTTAATAACCTCTTTTATAGTATCTTACTTTCCTCACAGTCGAAATGAAAAGTAGAGTGTCTAACTCGGGTGAAATTACCCATTTCCCCTCATACTATTGGCGCTCTCACTCCGGCGCAAAAAATATCTCGGGTGAAATGGGTCACTTTCAACCCTTGGTTATCAATCTACTATTTCTATTAAAATATAGCAATAAGGCAAAAATGAAGACTAGGTATTTCAAAACATGTGTAAGGTTTCTCCCCTGTGTGAATTATATCAAGGGTATTACCCTTGATATAATTACGAAATCTATTTTCTGCGAGAACAACAAACCCAAAAAGACTAGTTTGTTATAGGTAATATAAAACAAGTGTAAGGCTTCTCTCCTGTGTGAACAAAAGCCCAGCGACCGTCTCCAAGAATGCTTTTCTAGTTTCGAAAGCTGGTTTACCTACTCGAATGCAAAAATGTATACAAGCAGCAGGAGAATACTTAAAAAAAGTGTAATTTTCGGAAT
Source organism: Acleris cristana (assembly GCA_948252455.1). Lineage (NCBI taxonomy): Eukaryota > Metazoa > Arthropoda > Insecta > Lepidoptera > Tortricidae > Acleris > Acleris cristana. The sequence continues at coordinate 5,854,048 of OX411798.1, read as the reverse complement.
AGCCCTAGGTAATATAAAACATGTGTAAGGTTTCTCTCTTGTGCGAACAAAAACCCTCGATATACTTTCGAAATCTATTTTCTGCGAGAACAATAAACCGGGAACACGTTCCGTAAGTTTCTAGCTGTGCTGAACCTATTAGCAAATTTATACTTTGTATACTACCGATTATTACCTCTTTTTATTGAGTTCATATCCTTGATCGAATATAATGAACCAAAGTGGAGTGGCTTATTAAAGAGAAGAAAAATATTACACATAGGGAGCTTAAGAATGAACTGAAGATTGGATCACAAGCAGTTTCCAATATTTTAGACGATCACCCAAAAGTACGGAAGGTTTCTTCAAGACGGAAACCGCATTTGCACCCACCATACAGCCCAGACCTGGCCCCGTGCGATTTTTTTTGTTTCCCACCATAAAAAAAAACCAAGTATGCGTGGGAGGACTATTAATAACCCATCCGACGCAGTTGATGAATGTAGGCGTGCTTTTTCAGCAAAGATTCTTTTCTTGTTTTGAAAGCTAGTTTACTCGAATGCAAAAAGGTATACAAGCAGCAGGAGAATACTTCGAAAAATTGTAAATAAATAATCAAGATTTTTTTGATGGGCTAGTAATTTTCGGAGTAGACCTCGTAATTAATACTGTACACTTGAAAATGTAAGTTCTTTTCCCCGATTTAATTAATGTTATTTTATCCTTATTAAATATCCTTAGTATGAACAGATCCTTTAGTTGAAAACTATTAGAATGACCAAAACAAGAGACAGAGGACTGCAAAATGATACTGATGAAGGCATGTAAGAAATGGGGTTGCCAGAAAGAAAATACATACCTAGTGAAATAGAGGAAAATGTATCACACTAAGCTCATAGAAAGGAGATAAAAATGCACAAAAGACCCAAATACCTTGGCCACTACAATCATTCTTCTCAATCAGAAATATCAAAAACCTATCTACTAGTTTGCTATAGGTAATTTAATATAAAACACGTGTAAGGTTTCTCTCCTGTGTGAACAAAAACCCTTGATATACTTTCAAAATCTATTTTCTGCGAGAACAATTAACCCAACAAGAGTAGTTTGTTACAGGTAATTATAAAACATTGTGTAAGGTTTCTCTCGTGTGTGAACAAAAACCCTTGATATGCTTTCGAAATCTATTTTCTGCGAGAACAATAAATAAAAAAGGCGATATAAAGCAACTTCTCAATGCAGAAAAGAGCGATTCGTGCAACGGCGGGCAAGCCGATGGACGCCTCGGCGCAGCAGCTTTTTCTGGAGTTTCGAATCCTACCGCTGCCTTGTATACTGATATACCAAGTAGCAGTATTTACTTGCGAAAATTGATATATTCAAGGGGTACCTCCAAATACCACCTGCGCAGCAATAAGCACATGGACAGACTAGTGCCAAAACCATCCAAACTAGCAAAATCTGGGAAATCAGTTTATTACTTCGGGCCTTCAGTATACAACCGTTTACCTGACGCGGTCAGGAATGCACCTTCGACCGCGACCTTTTAAAGCTAAACTGAAAAAGTGGCTTTCGGAAAACGTATTTTATTCTTATGACGAATTTCTGTGTGTTCCACTAACGATATAAAATTGTAGACGGTCATTATATACACATATTATATTATTAATATAATAAACTACAAGCCAAATCATTATAAATTATAAATTGTAGTACAACCTGATTTGTACACTTATTCTTACTTATCTCTGACATTTAACGAGTGTTACTATATTATATTAGAGTTTTGTATTTTTATTTAAATAATTTGATTTATCCCCTTACTTTTAATATGTATTAGCTACTTAAAAGCACACTGCACAAGCTGTTATTCTTTAAATATATTTTTTAATTAACTTTTACTTGTTGTTTTTTGCTGTATTCTTTTTGTAATTGTCTGTATAATATACCTCCATCTCAGGCTCCAGTTGAAAATGAGCGCTGAGGCTCTGCCCCAGCTACAAGCTGAGCTGGTTGGCCTTTTCGGCTTTAGAATGGCGCGTTTATTTTCGTTTTTGTTGTAGAAATAGTTTATAGTTTAAGTTCATTATTGTTTTATATTTAATAATTGTACTTTTGTAATATTGCACTATAGCCGAATAAATGTTTCATTCATTCATTCATTCATTGTTATCAATAAAATATTTCATTTCATTTCATGTCAAGTTTATGTGAAGTACTTGATAATTGGTTTTATTTATTTTCAATTACCATTATAAAACCTATAAATAATGTAACGGAGAGGATTAATAAATCAAGATTAATCAACGGCAGCCATGGACCAGCACGAGAACGAGATATCAACGTGTTTACCCACTTTTAGATTGTATTTATTAAATCGACATTTCTCAAGACGATTTTTTATGAAACAAATATTTTTAAGGGTTTATCACCCGTGTGAACAAAAAACTTGATAATTCAAATATTTAAAGTGGATCCAAACAACTCGGATCGAGTCACGAACCTTGGTAAGTGGTAGGTACACTTAATAAGAAGAATTAGATGTGCGTAAAATAAATTAAGCCAACCAAATCCTACAAGAATAAAATAAAATAAAACATATTAAATAAATAAAGTATATACATATTTTCAAAACCTATACTCTCACTGGAAAAGGATACACAGATGAAAAAAATACAGACTTAGATTTATAGTTTTTTGAACAAACAAATTGCTCTGGTTACTTCCTTGTGCAAACATTTTTTTATTAATAAAACGTTATATGCTTTACTTTAACCACTGATGTTTTTCACCAGCAGATCTTTTTATAATTATTTGCCTAATATTATAACAAAGATGCATCTTTAGGTTTCTGTGAAAACAGATTAAAAAATAGTTTCATTTATTTTTAAAAGGTGCCTGAACTGTGAACCAATAACCTTGATGCGTAAAGAGTTTAATTTATTGAAGAAATATTTTATGATTTCTCCCCGAAGTGGACAACAAATAAGTTTAAAACTATTTTCATGTAAAACTTAATTTAAAAAAAGTTCAAGTTGTAAGACAAAGAATATTTAAAGGGTTATTTTTTTTGTATTATTTTAAAATGTTTTATAAAGAGATCGAATCAACCAGGAAACAACTGACTGAAAGGGACGAATTGTGGTTTTGTTATAGCACCATCCCTCTCACTCAATTGTTTATTTTCATATAACTCAGACTTTCTTATTTTATAAGCAATTCACAGTCGGGAGCAGAATCCCTTTTATAATCTTTAGAAACATAAAATCAATAATAGGCCTAGAGTCACCGAAACTACCATTTCTTGTAAAAGACATTGCATAATTCAAAGGACATGTAAGCTTGTCAACTGCCAACACATTGTCGAATGCAATAAACATTTGAGTATTTCAGTATTTGAAATGAATTCAAAAGAGTATTTTTTGTAATGTATGCGAGTGCCTGATTGAGTAGCTTTCTTCGCACAGGAGTCAGCCATTTCGACTTGGGATCCATGGCAAAAATAAATTAATATTTTTATTAAAACGAGCAATAACAATTTATAAATAACAAGGAATGTTGACGACTGCCTACAGTATAGCTGCATAGCTTGCAGACAGAAAATGATTGAATAATTTAAAGAGTGGGATTCTACATTATAATTATACCCTAAAAGAGCAATTGCCTCACCAGGAAGACCAATGAAAAAGGGAGTATTTTTAGTTCAAAATTATGATGAACTTTTGAAACCAGTCAGCAGTACCTACACAAACATCTTCAAATAGTTTCAAGGCATCGGAGAACAAACACAACCAGACCTGAACCTCTGTGCTATCTATCTAATAAAGCACCTAACACCAATGAAATGAGTATTTTCTCTAATGGACTAAACAGAAGCACATGGAGGTTAGCTCCACGCGCTTCTGTCAAGTCCCGACGCGTAGTTAAAATGACTACGAACAATATGATTATAAATAAGTTTCAAAGTGTAAGGATGAGAACTTCACCAAACACCAGCGAGAGCACGCAGAACATTGACACCCTTTTCGCATTTATCTATCTAAGACTGATGAGCTACGCCAGTCCATTTTGAGGGAAGGAAGGCTGAAGCTCCATTTTTTTTCTACTGCAGGGGCGGACCTTTTCCTACAGAACACCACAACACTACTTTTAGCAGCAGACAAAGACAGCCCGTGATCAAGCCAGAAGGATAAATACCTAACCCAAAGCGGTATTCGGACTCGAACAAGCTACTGACACGTGGATTCGACAATCATCCATCAGAGTACAATTAATGATAGCAAAACAGCAAACAACACACGATCACTCCCCAGAACCGATGCCAACAAACCAATTAAACCAAATAATACTAATTAAACGATATACTTAAAACCAATAGGAAAATTATAAAGGTACGGTACGGTAGGACGGTAGGGCGTGGTAGGGACCACAGATTATAAAGGAAGGGTCACACACACTGGTCACAGATTGAATATAAGATATGTTTAAAATAAGGGTATGTCTATGGTAGGGGGACTACATTTTACAACATCTACAACTCTGAGGCCCTACTCTGAAAATCGAAGTTCGAAGTTACGTTACCTCCATCTCTGTCGCTCGTCATTCGAGACTAAATCGAGAGAAAGGGATGGAGCTAACGTAATTTCGATCTTGGTTTTTCAAAGTAGTGCCTCTGTTTCATCTAGGATAATCTAATCTGTGACGGCCGTATTTCGTAAAACTCGTATTCTAAAAAAAACAACACTTTTTCTGTTAAAGAGGTGGTAGACGGTCGAGTAAGTTCGCGTACTTAAAAAACGCCGAGTAAGTTCGTCGGCGATGCCACATGTTTGAATTTTGCTCGTAGCCCGTCTTGGCTTGTACGTCTGAGGCTCTACTTTGAAATCAGCAATTCGAACTTCATCTATTTCTATCCCTTTTGCTCTCGACGCGTCACTAGTTCGCAAGAAAGTGACGGGGATCGGAAGTTCGAATTGCTGATTTCAAAGTAGAGCCCCTGTCATCGCCACGAGTAGGGAGCCACGATCTTTCGGCAGTCTGTGGCAGGGCTCGGAAACCTGGTTAATTTTATTAACCAGGTCGTCAGAAACGCCATACATTTCAAAAAGAGCATTTTCATTTCGATTCCGCTCGGAACAGAATTGATATTATTTCGGTTTTGATCAAAGAGCAAAATGAAACTGTTCCTGCTCAAAAAACCGGTTAATTTCACTCGTTAATTTGTTCGCACCGCCCACCAGTCCCACTACCCTTTTCTCGTCTTTCCTAATAGGTTAGTTAGTCAGAACAACGAAGACCAAATACTGCCTCTCGGGGGAAATAACTCGTGTATAAGCGAATTTTGGCATAGTTGTAGGGAATGGTGTTTTAAACCACATACTAAAAGTACTGACGGGTGGGGGTGTAGCTAACGGGTGGGGCATGGGGGGGGGTGTAAAGGTCCCTTTTTTTAGTTTTTCGTAAATAACTCGGTAACGGTGGCCCATAGCAAAAAGTTTTCCATTACATAATTAATCTGCATAAAATTCTCTACAAAAAAGTTTTTAAATGTTTGTCTCTGGGATCAATATTTAATGAGATATGGAGGGAAGAATGATTCCCGAAAGGCCATAATCGGGTTTCCCCTGTAAGTCGGCCCTTATATTAAATTGGCTCGGGTTTTTTTTGTGAGTGCCTCTTAAAGTGAAAAATATTTATGCCGAGTATCAATATCTTAATTGGGACAGTTCTCGACCGAATTTACGAATTTTGGCATAGTTGTAGGGGATGGTGTTTTAAACCACATACTAAAAGTACTGACGGGTGGGGGTGAAACTAACTTTGTAAAGGTCCCTTTTTTACTTTTTCTTAAATAACTCGTAAACGGTGGCCCATAGCAAAAAATGTTCCATTACACAATTAATCTGCATAAAACTCTCTACAAAAAAGTTTTTACACTTTTTTGCTAAGATCAACATTTAATGAGATATGGAAGGAAGAAGATGGAGAATAAGAAACAAACTTACATTTCTTTAAGTATGGCAGGTAAGTATATTCATAAAAATAAAAATCCCAATCCTAGTAATATTATAAATGCGAAAGATGTGTGTGTGTGTGTGTGCGTGTGATTGTTACTTCTTCACGCTGCAACGGCTGGACGGATTTGGATGAAATTTGGAAATTTGGAATGTAGATAGCTTATAGGGTATACCCTGGATTAACAGATAGACTACTTTGCATCCCGGAAAATGTAAAAGTTCCCGAGGGAATAACTATAATCGAAATCTAAACGGACGAAGACGCGTTCAGTAGCTATTATCCACTAATCCTACTAACACGAGTATCCTACTAATCCTACTAATATTATAAACCGTAAGGGGTAAATGGACGGTGTAGAATTTTGTAGGAGCTTCGTCATTTTTGTAGTTAGAAACGTTACAATTGGTATTACTACTCATAAATAAAAAATATAATATTTACTAATATTACTTTTGGCGATTTAAAAAAAAATACCTAAGTGGTTGAAATGGCGGGTAGAAGTTTGTATCGAAGTTAAATGAACTAATAGCTATGAGCTATGATAATAGCTGTAATGTACCTACTGAGAGTAAGCACAGTTTGTTAGGTTATTTTTTTTGATCACCCTGGTTTGACCCGGGGTATACCGCATGCAGTTAGTTAGGGTAAAGTATTTTTTCTTGACCATCCAGAATCCAAATAGGCTTGGTTAGGTTAAGTTATTTTTTAACCACCCAGTACCGAAAATTAATCACGTAAAAATTAAACAGGTACAATATTTATTTTTCGACCACCCAGTACCAAAAATTAAACGTGTAAAAAATTAAATACCTATTTACACTAACTATTCTTAATTACCTATTCAACTTTAGAAGTAAAAACTAATTGGGCACTTACATCTACCTACTATAATACTTTACGCATCTAAATCGTAAAATTCGTTCAGTGTGAAATTGTGCGACTTTAGTTTATACATGAAAGTATAATATACTGCGACAAAGTTCTTCGCAGGGAGTGTAAATAGGAGCGGCAAAGCCCGCTCGCGCTCAATGATCGAAGACCTTCGTCCTTCTTGCTTTGGATTTACTGTCATTAGGTACAAATGGAAAATCGTCCTCGTGAAATAACCATTCTGAAAATGGGTCAAAATTAATAGTATCCAAAGTGAATTTAGTCAAAATGTAATTGTGCTGAAAAGTATTTACAACCAAATTTATTTTCGTTGTAAATTAATTAAGTCCCAATGGAATTTTGTCCATTATAAATTATGATACATAAAATGAAATACGCACAAGTGAATGTAGTGTAATATGAATTAAGACCATATAAATATAATATAAATTGTACAAATTTCAGGTAGGACGTATTTACAATTGGTCATATTTCTGAGTGTACGTAAATACAAATAGACATATTTTTTTCGACCAATATCATATTGGACAATTTTACCATGGGACATGATTCCATTTTAGACGTTATTCAGGATCGACAATTTTCCTTTTTGTTGTACATATTTCAAATGGTCATTTTTCTGAAGATACGTATAATTTCAAGTGGACGATTTTCCATTTGAACCTAATGACAGTAAATCTTGCTTTGTTTAGAACATTGTCAGTTTGTATAATTCAATACAAAATTAAGATAAAAAATGAACATTTACAGCCCCCCCCCCACTCGTTATCTTCACCCCCACCCAACAGTACTTTTAGTATGTGGCTTAAAACGGGTTCATATTGACTCGCATAATAGTTTTTACGCATAATGTATCATTACGCATAAAATCGTTTGTCATAAAACTTAATCTACACAATAGACGTTTATTAACTTCGGCAATGTCAGCCTAAAAGGGTGTTATGACAAACGATTCTATGCGTAATGATACACTATGCGTAACAAAATTATACGAGTCAAAGGAGTCCCATTTAAAGCACCGTTCTCTACAACTTTGCTAAAATTCGCTTATACACGAGTTTTTTCCCCTGATTTTGCCTTTTTGCTTAGGCTGTTGGCCACACATATTGCTGATTTTTGATAGGAAGTACCGCCTGGAAAATTTTGTAATTTTGGCAAGTAGTAGGCCAATGTATGGTCTATTCTGAGAAAAAAAATCTAGAGGTGTCACTATTTCACAACCACATAAAAAATAATGTTTGTTTTTTATTTGGTCTTCATTTTCTTTTTTTTATATGATAACTAGTATTTGTTTTTTGGGAGGCGATGCACATCTATAAAAAGAACATCATTTCAAAATTTGAACCAAATCGCTTGAATGAATACATCCCGAAAAACTGAAAATTAAAAAAAAAAACTTTAAAAAGTCATAAGTCGAGAACTGTCATAATTAAGATGTTGATACTCAGCATAAATATTTTTCACTTTAAGAGGTACTCACAAAAAAACCCGAGCCAATTTAATATAAGGGCCGACTTACAGTAGAAACCTGATTATGGCCTTTCGGGAATCATTCTTCCCTCCATATCTCATTAAATATTGATCCCAGAGAAAAAATGTCTAAAACTTTTTTGTAGAGAATTTTATGCAGATTAATCATGTAATGGACAACTTTTTGCTATGGGCCACCGTTTAAGAGTTATTTACGAAAAACTAAATAAAGGGACCTTTACACCCCCCCCCCACCCGTTACCTCCACCCCCACCCGTCAGTACTTTTAGTATGTGGTTTAAAACACCATTCTCTACAACTATGCCAAAATTCGCTTATACACGAATTATTTCCCCTGAGTTTGCTTCGTTGCTTCGGCTAAGTAGCTAGCTGTAAATAAACAAAATATTATCGCGTCGCGTGACTTATGATTTTATGATTCCAAGCAGCGTCGGCCGAACGATGCTCCACTCACTTGTCATTTGAAATTAACCAAGTTAATCCCAGCGATCATAACGCTCGCGAATCGATTCCGCTCCCAGCGAGCGTTTACGAAAAACCTGGTTAAGAACCATATTAACCGGTATTTTTCGAACCGTTCCCAAGCCCTGGTCTGTGGGTGAGGTGTTTGAAATTTGTATTGTGTTGTTTGTTTATTTTGGTTTAGAGATTCTAGTTAAAAAGTAAAATGAGTGATTTTTAAAAGATTTTTAAGATAATGAATGAATGAATGAATGAATGAATGAAACATTTATTCGGCTATAGTGCAATATTACAAAAAATACAATTATTAAATAAAATACAATAGTTAACTTAAACTATAAACTATTTCTAAAACAAAAACAAAAATAAACGCGCTATTCTAAAGCCGAAAAGGCCAACCAGCTCAGCTTGTAGCTGGGGCAGAGCCTCAGCGCTGATTTTCAGCTGGGGCTCTACTTTGAATTGAAATCAATAATTCGAACTTCGGATCGCCCCGTCACTTTCTTGCGAATTAGTGACGCGTCGAGAGCAAACGGGATAGCAATAGACGAAGTTCGAATTACGGATTTCAAAGTAGAGCCTCAGGAGCCTGAGAAAAAAAACTATACTGGAGTTGTTTTAATAATATCTAGTGAATACTTAAAATGTGATAATATAAAATTCCTTAATAACTCAAAGCTTCCTCTGTCGACGACATTTTGCGTTTGAAGCGTGAGCAAGCTTCAACGTGTGTCACGTGAGTAAAGCCGCGTCCGCTGCACCATGTTTTCGTGGATTTTAAACGTCAAAAATGTTTTGCCAATCAAAACAATACCCTATTTGTTTGCCGAAACTGACGGGTAACATGTAAAATTTTTTAAAACATCAAAAACACGGCGCAGCGGTCGCGGCTTAAGTTTACGAACTTTAAGATCGCGATTTAATAGCTCGCGCGTCTGTCACCGACGCGAGCCGAGTAAGTTCGCGAACTTTAAGTTAGCGATTTTAAAGCTCGACCGTCTATCACCTCTTTTACGATTCAAAAGATACAGCTCTTTAAAGTTAGGACGGACGGACAGACGGACGGATAGCGGAGGCATATATGTATATGGTCCCTTTTGGCAACCCTTCAGGTATTGTAAATGTAATAAAAAAAACGCATTCGCGAGCAGTTCGCTTACGTAAGGTAGGACACTGGGTTTCAACATCTATGTAGGTAGGCTTCGGCGAAGATCCGTGTCTCTTACTTCGAACTTCGATTTTCAAAGTAGGGCCTCTGTTTTCAAAATGAAAACGATTGCGATTGCGAGTGCGTTAGGCATGGAAAACATCAAAGACTCAGGAATAAATAGTCGCGTTCATCACACAAATATCTGCCCTTACCGGGATTTGAACCCGGGAACGCTGTAGCTTCGTAGGCAGGGTCACTACCGACTAGGCTAACGTGTCAATAAACGTGATTTTAGGTCATATTAAATTATGTAATGTGATTTTAGGCAAATTATTTCAGGTCAAACAGTGTAGACCCGAGAACCACGCACGCTTTCCAAACTTGTTGGAAAGAGACGGCGCGCTGACGTGATATTGATTTTCTGTGCCCGCCATGTGCCCGCGAATGCGAAGTCTGTGGCTGAGTGAGTTTAGTTGTCAAATGAAAAATGAAAACGAACGTTGACGTGGAAAAAGGCGGGAAACTTCGAAGAGGGCGGCCGCGATTTTTTCTCTTAAAATTGGAAAAACATTTTCCTATCAAAATATTGATCAGTATTGTATATATTTTGTATATTAAGTAGATTAGCCTGTTTATATTGCAGTAATTTGGTAAGTTTTATTTATTTTTAACAAATGGACATTTCCGATGATCCCGGTGGGGGCACTGTCCCATTACCGGTAAGTTTTGTAGAGATATCGAATGAGTCGGGAATGGAGACAGATAATTCTTCAGTGTCTAAAGGGCACAAACGCAGTCGCGTACACAAAATGTGTAAACACAAGTTACATAAAAGAAAAAAGGAGCATGGTACTACTTTTAATTCTGATACTAAAGATTGCAACTGCACGGGTCAGGATAGTGATGTGACCGAATCACAGGAAATTATAAATCCTCCTACTCCCATAAATTCCTCACCTGTTGTTGATTCAAGTCCCCAAAAGTCTCCCCCAGTCATAGTTACAAGAACCCTATATGATTCCACAGATATCGCTCCATATATTGTCCATATCCAACGACAACAAGAGTCTCCCAACGACGGCACCACGCTCCACCCCATCTCATTGGGCAAGTTTTTAAAGCGCTACGCATTTCGCAACATCATTGATGGTAGTGTTAAGAGAATTGGTAGAAACAGGTGTTCAATATCTTTTTCCAAACATGATGATGCAAATGCTCTCATTGGCCATAAAAGCCTTGTGGAATACAAATTTAAAGCATTTATACCATCATACAATATCTCTCGGATGGGTGTTGTCCGAGGTATCCCTACTGATCTTTCTCCAGAAGAAATAATTGAATCTTCATCAGTGCCAAATGGATGTGGTAAAATATTGAAAGTGAGACGCATTAACACAAAACAAATGATTGATGGAGCACCTATTTGGAAGCCTACCCAGACAGTAGTTGTAACATTTGATGGTCAGGTTCTTCCTAACCGTATTTTTATGTGTTATAATTCACTCCAAGTGCAACTGTATACGTACCCAACCATTCAATGTTACAACTGCTGCCACTTTGGGCATACAAAGATTCAGTGTCGGTCAAAACCACGCTGTTACAAGTGTGGCAGGGAACACTCTGGGGACTCTTGTAATGCTAGTGAGGATTTCTTGTCTTGCTGTTTGTGCGGAGGTATACATTTTGCAACTAACAAGTCATGCCCAGAATTTGTAAGACAACAAAATATAAAGTATGCCATGGCGGACAAGTGTATATCATACGCAGAAGCATCTAGATTACTTCCACCCTTATCTAAGTCTTACGCAGATATTGTAGCAATGCCTAAAGACCAACCTATCATATTGAGTAACAACACTAATAACTTCAGACAGCCATCCACCACTCCAATGTCATACAGAAAGACTATTTTTGCAAAACCTCGCTTACCTCCTAAGTTAGGTAAAGGTTATAATATTAAGGAGCATAATGAATTAGTTCAACAACCAGCTTCATCACTGACAAATGGTTGTGCTTTTAAAGATGTTACCACAGATAGCAAACTCAATATTTCAGATATTATTTCTCTTTTAAATTCCCTCATAAAGTCAAAACTAATTGAACCGTCCAACGCTGCTAAATTATCTGATGCTATCACAGTACTTAACAACCATAATGGATCATCACAGATCCAAAGCAGTTCAGTGGAACTGCAGAAGCATTATTAATAAAAAAAGTGAACTCATTTATTTAGTTAACAGTTTTAAGCCATTAGTTATAGCATTAGCAGAAACTTGGCTCAAGCCAAGTTCTGTATTTAAATTAAGTGGCTTCTCCTGCATCAGAGATGACAGGTCTGATGGTTATGGAGGAGCTGTTCTTCTCATTAAAAACTCTCTTTCATTTACGCAATTCCCAGTACAAAGTAATGATAACTTTAATATTGTAGCTTGCATAATCAATGGAGTCTGTTTTGTATCCATTTATATACCTAAACCTTCTCTCCATGTATTTAGTGAATTAGATGTTTTATTTTCTACTATCCCAAAACCAGTGATTATTATGGGAGATTTTAATTCTCAACATAGAGCTTGGGGTAGCTCATTATCCAACTGTCATGGTGAGGACCTTTTAAGCTTAATAGATAAACATAATCTCTGCATACTTAATAATGGGTCTCGCACACGTCGCACTGAGCCAACAGAGAATGATAGTGCTATTGATTTAACCATAACATCTCCTAGTCTAGCTTCCACTATTTGTTGGGAAACTCTACACTCTACTCATGGCAGTGACCATTTTCCAATAATTTTAAATTTATCCATGTTTAAAGTTAATAATATTCCTAGGCCTCCTCCTCGTATGAAATATAGATTAATTAGTGATAATTGGAGTGACTATAAGCAATGTATGGAGGATAAAGTCCAAAATCTTGTGCCTATTACAGCACAAAATGTAAGGACTTCTGCAGAAGCGTTTACTCAAATTTTAATAGAAGCTGCAGATGCATCGTTCCCTCTTAAAAAACTAGCTTCTGATAAGTTACCATGCCCACCATGGTGGGACAAAGAATGTAGTATTGCTGTTACTGAAAGGAAAAAGGTTGAGAGAATTTATAATGCGAATATGTCACAAGACAATTTTAATAATCTAATGGAAGTTATTTCCAAAACTAAGAAAACACTAAAAGATAAAAAATTTGAAGGATGGAGGAAATTTTGCTTATCCTTATCTCCCAACACTAAGGCTGCTGAAGTTTGGCGGAATATACGCAGATTTAGATCAGGTACTAGTACAACAAACTATACAGTCATGCCGCCTTCTCTATACAATAGTTTTTTAGATCGCTTGGCACCGGCAACGGTCCCCCATATAAACATGTTTATAAACACAATTCCTCCTACTGTTTCTTCATGCCCATTCGGCCTTGACTCTTTTTTCTCACTTAACGAACTAAAAGGTGTCTTATCGCAGACCAAGGATACAGCACCTGGCAAAGATGGCATTCCTTACTCTTTTTATTCTCATCTTGGTGATAAGGCGCTAGAGTATTTTTTAGAGGTTATCAATCTTGTCATCATGACAGGTGACATTCCTTTAACCTGGAAGACTCAAATAGTGTTACCAATTCTAAAACCAGGTAAAAATTCCAAGGATTCCACATCTTATCGGCCTATAGCTTTATCGCCAGTTATAATAAAAATTGTTGAACATTTAGTCAAAAATAGACTGGAATGGTTTGTGGAAAGTAAAAATCTTATTCCTAATAGCCAATATGGATTTAGAAAGGGAAGGAGTACGATAGATAGTGTAAGTGTTTTTTGTACAGATATTCGTATTGCTTTTTCTCAAAACGAATCCGTTATTGCAGCATTCTTAGATATTAAAGCGGCATATGACAATGTTATTATAGAGATCTTGATAAATAAACTGGAAAAATTGAATATTCCTTCCATTCTATCAAATTTTATATTAAACATGTTGTCTGGCCGTGAAATCACCTTAAATTCAACTGATCTCGCAAGAACCGCTTGGAGAGGGTTGCCTCAGGGTTCGGTACTAAGTCCTCTTCTCTATAATATATACACTTCTGACCTAGAATGCTCCATCAAAGACTGTAGAATATTACAATACGCTGACGACTTATTAATATATTCCGTCGACAGCTGTCCGGAAGTTGCGTCCTTCAAATTAACTAGCTCATTAAATTATCTTAGGATTTGGTTGAATGAACATGGTTTGGAGCTTTCAGCTTCAAAAAGTACAATAGTTACATTTAGTCGTAAACGTAATGCTCCTCCGGCAAACATTTATTACAATAATGAAGTTATACCTGAAAAGAGTCATGCCAAATTTCTAGGGGTTGTGTTAGATTCAAAGCTTACAGGTCATCCACACTGTGAGCATGTAGTGTCAAAATGTGAGAAAAATTTAAACCTACTCAGATGTCTCACTGGTGTGTGGTGGGGAGCACATCCTTTTACGTTAAAATTAGTTTATAATGCTTTGATTAGAAGTGTGTTAGATTATGGTACTTTTCTTTTAGAACCTTGTAATATGGCTGCTTTAAAACGGTTAGATGGCGTTCAAGCAAAAGCTTTACGAGTGATTATGGGAGCTATGAAATCTAGCCCCATTAACGCTCTTCAAGTAGAGTGTGGTGACCCTCCCCTAGAATTAAGACGTCACTTTTTGGCCAATCGTTATTTTTTCCGTACTTTACAATTTTCCAATCATCAACTTCATCCAAAAATTAAACTTCTGTCAAATCTTGTCTCATCATGTTCTTATTGGAAGTATAAATCGCCTCCTTGTTTGGTAAACAGTTACAATAAATCTTTAGACTTCTCATCTCCTACATTTCAGACAAAAAAATTACCTCTTTTTGAATGCCCCTTTCAGGCTGTTCTGTTTGAACCCAACATCTATTTCAATTTAAAAATTGATCGTGATGATCCACATGCAAACATAAAGCTAAACTTTATTATAAACGAACGATGGCATGATTGGCATCAAGTTTATACCGATGCTTCTAAGCACGGCACAAACGGGAATGTTGGTGTGGGGGTATTCCACAAACAGTATAAGATTATTCAATTGATTAAGCTTCCACCTGAGACGTCGGTATTCACAGGGGAATGTTTCGGCATAGTTAAGGCATTGGATTATATTTTATTAACAAAGCTCAAAAATACCATTATATTCAGTGACTCTAAGAGCTCTCTTGAATCCTTAATTCAATTTCCTTTTCGCTCTAAAACACATTACCCATTGGTTTTTGAAGCAAGAGACAAACTTCTACGATGCTCAAAATCTGGATTTGAAGTAAAATTGGCATGGATACCGAGTCATTGTAACATTTCTGGCAATGAGCGTGCTGATAAATTGGCTAATGAAGCGGTGGAGTGTGGTGACGTTTTCCCTTACCTAAACTATTGCCACGATCTGATTTCTCTTCCCAGGATTTATCTCAGCGAATCCTGGGAAAAATCCTGGGAAGAATCAACTAACACCAAGGGGAAATATTACAAGCATGTTCAGAAAACGATACCATTAAAACCTTGGTTTTTTAAAATTCGCTTAAGCAAAAGAGCCACTACAGTAATTATAAGAATGCGACTAGGCCATACGTGTTCTCCTGCCCATCTGGCTAGAATGAAGTTAATAAGGAGCCCTGCTTGTGACTGTGGGGATGAGTTTGGGGACTTGAATCATATATTTTTCGCCTGCAGCTTGTATGACCATATTCCCTTTTTTAAAAACCTAATTTCCCACCATGTCCCATTGCCCACGAATATGAATATCCTACTTTCTTCTCTAGATTTCTTCTCTCTATTTATTTGTTTATAGAATGTTTTATAAATTGTAATAATATTAAATTATAATTTTTATTATTTCTTCTTTCCTATATTTTTATACATGTAATCTATTTCTTTTGTTATAAAATATAACCAACTACTGTACTGATCCATAGTTCCTTATCCTACCCGTTTGTTAGTATTAAAGTATTCCGCGTTAGTTTCCCTAATTTTTGTTTAAACAAAAAACACTTGACTAATGGCTAAGCACTCGTGCAAGTCCAGAAGAAAAAAAAAAAAAAAAAAAAAAAAACGTTGACGTGTGGTTGGCTGTTGGTTGACGTTGCTCGACTCGCTAGTACCTAGGTACCGAGTATTGACGTTTTCGGAAAGAGTACCAGAGAAAACGCCGACACTTATGTGTGTTTTGTGATAAGTCCGAAAGTAATTAAGCAACCGCGTCAATTAAAGGAATGAGTGACTAGTTAAGTTTATTATCAGATTTATAACTATGGTTCGAAACAGGAAAACTGTGCGAATACACCACAGCCACGGCGGGACTGCGACGAGCAGTAGCTCGGGGAGCAGCGACGAAGTGGTCGGCTGCCGCACACTTAAAGTGCTGTCTGGATGGAAGACCGTGATAGGCTTTGTCAGTTTAGCCGTGGCGGGGTACCTAGTGGCCCTAGGCTACCTAGAAACTCGTGTTAACACACCTTTCGACGATGACAAGGTACGTGGTTAACGTAGAAATATTTGTTTGTTTTTGTTTGATTTTGACTATACCTTAAGCTTTGTCAGTGTATGTAACTTCCTAAATAAGTTCTCGATTACTTTTGATTATTAGTGCGTCAACAAATTGATGGGTGTGGGAGAATTATTAAAATTTTGAAACAGATCATCGCTTCATTATTTGAATGCATTTATTGGCTGTTAACACTGACCGAGATTTTGCCTATAATGACTATACCTTCAGTGAACCAGAGCTGTTTAATGTCATAGATATATTTATTCATGATGTAGAATGGGATATTATATTAGATTTGCAGCACTTACTTTGGAATCTCTCTAAGAAGTCTATGTCATACATCCATACTGGTTCAATTAACAACTCTTACAACAGGAGTTTACTGTTCACGTTCAATCTCGATGTTGTTCCTGTGAGCCAGTAAAGATTTCTTAGTTCATTCAAATTCAAATTCAAATTCAAATAATGTATTTCAAATAACAAAAAGATTATCTTTACATCCATGTTAGTGATACATTAAATAATTATTGTTACATATTTACATAATAGTAAGATTTTTTTTTATATCGGAATTCTCTATTTGGTTTTCTTATTTACATATAGTAAGATTTTTTTTTAAAGTTTCAGAATTCACTATTTTGTTTTCTTATTTTTCCCAAATATTGTATTTGAATTTCTGTGTTTTATACAATAAAGAAAAAGATGTGGAATAAATAAATAAATATTAGGGGTCCCAAACTGAGCTCTAGGCTTGTACTATGGGTACTAGACCAAGATATAAATACTTTATATACATAGAAAACCTCCAAGAGTAAGAAAAAAAAAATTGTGCTAGTCACAAAAACATTTGCCCATACCCAGAATCGTACCCGGGACCGCTAGCTTCGTTGGCAGGGTCACTACCAACTAGGTTAAAGAGTTCATACGTACATACATACACTTGAGAAGCTTCCAAGTAGATTACAAAATTTTAAATAATTCTTACTATAACATATCACTTTTTTTTAAATAATCATATATTTTATGATCTAGCTGTTTCCATTTTACCCAAACGTGCTTGCACCAGGTGAGACAATGATCTCGGTGCATGCCCAAATAATGAATGGCAGGTAAGGTAGGTTTCTTTTCTTAGTGAGTATATATTTTAAAATGTTACATATTTTTGCTCAGCATTAGACTGTTGCAATGCATTCCTGATTGGTATATGTAGTTGTTATGAATATTAATTTTACGGGATGAATAAAATACATACGCAATATGGTGCGTGGTTAGGTCTTATCTTTGTTTAATAAGTATTTATATAATCTGTTTTTTTTATCAGCGTTGAACTTTGCTGCAAAAAAGTGATATTGAATGTGGGTTCGTTTTCAATGATTTGTTATGCCTAATTAGACCTTAAAATATTACAATTGTCCATTTCATTATGTTTATACTTACTGTTAATCTTGCAGAATATTTTTTTTTATTAAGAATAAATTTATTTTAACATGTTACATGGTTGCAATTGAGAACCATGGAGTATGTTGACATACTGCACAGAGAAATAACCAATTTCAATTTCAATGCCTTCTTCTTTACATAGTATAAAATTCGCTTCCTGATGTCTGTCCCTATATGTACTCTTAGATCTTTCAAACAATGCAACAGATTTTAATACAGCTTTCATCAATAGGTATGAGTGACTCAAGAGAAACGTTTTTATGTACAATAAATTCTGGATTATGTACGGGTGTTACAAACAACTCACATAACCGGAAACGATGTGAGGGTAGTCGCTAGTTATGTAAAAAACCGGTCAAGTGCGAGTCGGACTCGCGCACCGAGGGTTCCGTATTGAAGATAAAATGCTTGGTGACCGCAAAAGAAAATGCTCATTTTGTTATAAGCTTTATTTTCCAGGCAATAAGGTCGATTTTGACTAGCCTAAATTTTAATACAGATTTTCTTAGTTTTTTTGTCATTTCTCAAAAACTGTAAATAATGAATACTTTATTCTATTTTTCCCAGAAAATATAAGTAATTATCTATACGTCAGAATTTTTGATTAATAAACTTTGGAGATAAGGGGGGGGAACGGTCATTTTTTGTACATTTTTGCCTATAAATCAAAAAGTACATCACAGAAAATTTTCAAAAAAATAGATTTGAAATGTGCAGATTAAGACCTTTCATATGACACCCCATTTGCTATAATCGACCCACTTTCATTTTTGAACCTCCCAATCTTGACCCCTTTTCAATTATTAATAAAATTAATTTCATATTTTTTTACTACAAATAGATGCGGGCAAGCAAGTTGTACAACTATGCCAAATTTTAAGTTGATAGCATTTGTAGTTGCTGAGAAAACCTGCTGTGACATACAGACAGACAGACAACGAAGTCTCACCATAAGGGTTCCTTTTGTACCATTTTGGTACGGAACCCTAAAAAGAGTACATGCATTATATTAATTACAATTTAACTATCAAGCCAGTTTGGAACCTAAAACTGTTCGTGTTGCCTCCAGATCGTGTCGGAGACTGGGCTGGCGGTGCCGGCGCGGTACTGGGGCACGTACCGGCCCGGGGTGTACCTGGGCATGAAGAGCCGGGAGCCGCGCTCGCCCGTGTTCGGGCTGATGTGGTACGACCTGGCCGGCGTGGCGCAGAAGGGGATTAGGTGAGGAGACATGTTTTTAGGATTCTGTTCGGGACCTTATTATTAAACTTAGGGCTATGGATATCCGTGATACACGCCGACCCGTAGCTACGTGTTCTTACACCGGCGGTACTAAGATCACGAATTTCACGAACACGGCCGGTACGTAGCCCGTACCTGCGTTCGTGTGCACCGGTCGGAACGATAGACCCGGGCCGCCGCCGGTTGGAGTTAAAATTAAAACAAATAAGGACTATTCATGATTAATGAATTACTAATTATTACTTTTTATTCGTCGCCTTTAGAGACACTTAGGGGTCACAAAACCGGTTTTACCGAAAACAAAATCGGTTTAACCATTTCATGTGATTATTAAGAATAACAATGGCTAAATAATAAAGTGTGAATTAAAAGATTTTTTTTTTTAAATTTTAAATACCCGAAAAAAACCGGTTTTGACATGACTTGAGAACCGGTTTTGTGACCCCTAGAGACACTGCATCTTATCTTCACTCAACATCGCTGGCGGACCGGATCAACGTGTACTTAAGGTACGTGAACCCGTGTACACAGATCTACACGGGTACACGTGACTTAATTACACGTGCCGAACGGACCATAAAACCGTGGCCGTGTAACACGGAAACGAGCGCACGGCTACGGGTGCACGAAACACGGTCACGACCGCGAGCCCTATCATGAAACGCGAAGCGTTTGAGGCACATTATTTTGACATCGGATATTTCCTGCGGTTACTGCTACGTTTAAGGCGTAAAACAATATTTGGTAATTAGATTATCTAATGTAAAATGATGTGCGTTAAACGCATCGCGTTTTACGTACGTTTTATTTTGCTTGCTTTGTTTGTATGTCTATCATTCGGGTTCAAATTTTATAATACATTTTCCAGCACTTTCTGGCATCCAATTAAGTTGAATTTTGGCATATTTATGTAACTTCGGCGATGATATGGTGCCATGAAGCTGGTGGCATACCAAAATAGTAATTCCTATGTCGAAATTAGAAGCTTAATACCATTTTTTTTCTTAATTTTGTAGACATTGGTGCGATCAAAACGACAACTTGCCATCGTACGGTTGGCTCCGTCACGACGGCTTGTCATTTGGGGAGCAGCGCATCTCGGACCCTCCGCACGAGATGGTCACATCGTTTATAAAGACCCCGGGGGGCGAGCACGGCGGCCATTGGACCGTGCGGATCAATGTCACTGCTCAGGTAAGCTTGTAGACGCTTCTGGTGCCCTAGTACTTGCTGCGACGGCGTGTTGTTCGGGAAGCAGCGCAAATTAGCACCCTGGCATGATCGTTACTACGTTTCTAAAGACTTCGGGAGATGAGCATGGCAATTAGTTGTCTGTAAGCTCCAGGACGCTTCTGGTGCCCTAGTACTTGCAGCGATGGCGTGTTGTTCGGGAAGCAGCGCATCTTGGACCCTCCGCACGAGATGGTCACATCGTTTATAAAGACCCCGGGGGGCGAGCACGGCGGCCATTGGACCGTGCGGATCAATGTCACCACTCAGGTAAGCTTCTAGACGCTTCTGGTGCCCTAGTACTTGCAGCGATGGTGTGTGGTTCGGGAAGCAGCGCAAATTAGCACCCTGGCATGATCGTTACTACGTTTCTAAAGACTTCGGGAGATGAGCATGGCAATTAGTTGTCTGTAAGCTCCAGGACGCTTCTGGTGCCCTAGTACTTGCAGCGATGGCGTGTTGTTCGGGAAGCAGCGCATCTTGGACCCTCCGCACGAGATGGTCACATCGTTTATAAAGACCCCGGGGGGCGAGCACGGCGGCCATTGGACCGTGCGGATCAATGTCACCACTCAGGTAAGCTTCTAGACGCTTCTGGTGCCCTAGTACTTGCAGCGATGGTGTGTGGTTCGGGAAGCAGCGCAAATTAGCACCCTGGCTCCCTGGCATGATCGTTACTACGTTTCTAAAGACTTCGGGAGATGAGCATGGCAATTGTCTGTAAGCTCCAGGACGCTTCTGGTGCCCTAGTACTTGCAGCGATGGCGTGTTGTTCGGGAAGCAGCGTATCTTGGACCCTTCGCAAGACATGGTCACTTCGTTTATAAAGACCCCGAGGGGCCGAAGCACAGTGGACCGTGCGGATGGATCAATGTCACTGCTCAGGTAAGCTCCAGGACGCTTCTGGTGCCCTAGTACTTGCAGCAATGGCGTGTGGTTCGGGAAGCAGCGCATATTAGCTCCCTGGCATGATCGATACTACGTTTCTAAAGACTTCGGGAGATGAGCATGGCAATCATTGAGCCGTGGGCGGATTAATGTCACCGCTAAGGTACAGCACGACACAATTAATAAGTCGCGTCGAAGCGCTTACACCGTTGATCAAGAGCCTATTATTGCTTAATCCGCGCGCCATATTAGTTGTGTGTAAGCTCCAGGACGCTTCTGGTGCCCTAGTACTTATACTAGCAGCTATGGCGTGTTGTTCGGGAAGCAGCGCATCTTGGACCCTCCGCAAGAGATGGTCACTTCGTTTATAAAGACCCCGAGGGGCCGAGCACGGTGGCTTTTTTTCAGATATGTGCCTAGATCGCAATACGTCAAGATCGGTTTGCGACCAAATCTTAAAAAGTGAGTCGCTAAACGACTACATTGTTTTTTTCATCTTATGTCTGTCTTAGTAATGTCGACGGAGCCCCGCATGGCGGGGCTCATATTCCTGGGCGATTTGCCCTTCGGGCATTTGAAGTTACCTAACGAACCTAACCTACCTAGTAACGCAAGCGAAGTGGTCATTTTGCATTTCGGACTTTTTGAGATGTAGTCGCAAAGTGATCTGGTTGTATTGCGATCTAGGCACAAAGAGTTGTAGTCAGATCGAGATGTAGTCGCAAAGCGATCTGGTCGTATTTGCTACCTAGACCTAAAGAGATGTGGACCTAAAGCTTCTATACCGTTTGGATGTTACAGCAAAACTCGAGCGCGCCCTTTGTGCTGGTGTGGTACGGCGCGCTGGACGAGCCGCCCGCGGCCGGCGCGCCGCGCCCGCGGCTCTGGCTCGAGGGCGGCGCGCTGCACGGCCACTCGCCGCAGCTGCACAACTTCAGGGTGCATCTGGTGCCGCAGCAAGGTCAGCAGTGCATGATGATAGAAAATAGAAAACATTTATTTCGCTTCATTTTTAATTATTACAGCGTGTGAAAAGAAGTGCTGCGATAATGGTATCCACTCAGCTATATGTAGTACCACCTATTTAAAGTAGGACGCGGGTTTTCTGTGGACCCACGGACTGGTTTTGCTAGACAGCATACATTGCATTCGCTTCTTCCCTCAAGTTAAAATAGGGAAAGTCATTATGATATAAATGAACGCAGTACCTACACAATGAGTGCTTATACACCGTGCCCGGGACGTACCCGAAGGATTTTAACCATTGATTCTAGACCCTATTTTGAGTATACAGGGTGTTAGGCAGAAGGTTGGACAAACTTCAGGGACTAAATTTGTAGGTCATACCTACTCGGTAACTTTAACTATGGGACCAACATCCAAATCGCGAAAAAAAACAGCTGTTCCATACATTTCGGCTGTTTAGAAATATTATTTACTAAGAAATTGATTAAATTAATTTATGTTGTACGTTGATGATATTGCTACTTACAACTTACAACATGAATCTTTCTTAGTAAATAATGCTTTAAGTTAAGGTGACAGAGTTCAAATTAACTATGCAATTGTTTTTTAAATAATAAAAATCTCGGAAGTTATGCGATATTGGACATGTTATACCACATTATATACTCCAAATAGGGTCTAGAATCGATGGTTAAAATCCTTCGGGTACGTCCAGGGCACGGTGTATACACTCCAATGTCCGTTGAAATTTTAATCATTCACTGCCTGTCTCCTTGATTTATATACATACAAATATACCTAAAATCAGTCTGTACCGATATGTCCAGTTGAGGGCTTTAATTAAATTCATCTCATATTTGTTTCAGGCAAAGTCCTCCACACGTCGTTTTCAGAAGGTTATGCACCAGGGCTCCATCTCCTCAAGGAGAAGTTCTATTCTCTATTAAAAGCGGAACCACACCCTACCTTTGGAAAGATTGCCGTGCTCCGGCCCGACGATGAACTCCGCACTAAGGTAATTTCATCTTTAGCTCTTGGAAATAAATTAGATTGTTTTAATCACGGAATAGAAAAACAGTAGAAGTGGCATGAGCTTCGCTTAGGCTGAAGCCAGACGAGCGTATTTTTTGAGTTGTGAGTCGCGTAATTTCTGCTCCTCCATTCAGTTTCATAGCAGTAGTAGTAGTATGATGAATGGAGGAGCAGAAATTACGCGACTCACAACTCAATAAATACGCTCGTCTGGCTTCAGCCTTAGTATCCAACCTGTTGTCGCCAATATTCACACTATCATAAAACAACAAGCCACCATGGAAAATGTTTTTGGTGCGGCTATCGTTTTTACACTCCAAAGTAGCACAATAAGGCATGCTTTTGGTGTTTTTTCCTATTTTAGAAATATGATTCGCACAACTGTCACGCATACGGAACGATCCGTCGTTACGATCAACCTGAATCGATATCGTGACGTTTCATATTTCTATTGAAATTTGGATGCGATATTGCCACACACTTATCCCCGCCATACACGGACTGCTTTAAGCAGTCGGGAACCGACTGCACTTCGTTGCTATTGGTCGATTTGCACCAATAGCAACGAAGTTAAAGCAGTCCGTGTATGGCGGGTCGTACAATCCATCGCTCGATTTCAGTCTGAACCGACCACAGAACAGAAAAAACAGTAGAAGTGTCAAGTGGGCGTGTAACGTGTGGCATAGTTATGAGTTCCGCATAACCTACCATACTTTTGCCGCGATCGCTTATTTCGATATTTCGATAATTCGATATTTCTAAAATAGGAAATAAATCCAGAAGCATGCCTTATTGTGCTATTTTGGAATGTAAAACCGATAGCCGCACCAAAAACATTTTCCACGGTGGCGTGTTGTGTTTATGACAGTTTGAGTATTGGCGACAACAGGTCTGATACTAAGCGAAGCTCATGCCACTTCCACTGTTTTTTCCATTCCGTGGAACCGACGCGACGGATCGTACCGTATATGGGGCCCTTTACCTAGGTTGCGCGGAATTCCGCATAACTATGCCACATTTCACACTTTTACTGTTTTTTCTGTTCAGTTTTTATATTCCTGTTAATACCGAACAACTTTTTTTTTGTAGGAGGTAGAGGTAAACTTCGTGCCAATCCAGATGATAGTGGAGACGCCGTTCGTCCTGGACGTGGTTTATGCCGTCGAGGACCTGCCCACGCCACCGCTTAAGGGCGACGAATACACTAGGGTGTTGGAAGAGAAGAAGAGGTCTTTTGACGCGGAGTTCGAAAGGAAGTTTGGATTGAAAGAGAAGGGGTATGTCGTTTTACTATAATCTTTTGTATATACTTAGTTGTAAATGAAGTGATAGATTGCTGTCTCACTTTTGCATGTATGCATGAGAGAGATGCATTGATAAAAATAGGGAATATTTAACTTTTTTTACAGCTTCAATAAAAACTGATTCGTGTAATAAACAGTTGTGAAAATTATTTTTTGAATAGGTATAAAAATAACAAAGATTTTGTTCCTGTTCTAGCAAAACGGAATTTAACATGGAGTTTATATGGCCGCCCTGTTACATGACCTCATAGTGCATAATCGGACTGTGTCTAATTAGCAATTTAAAATGCTTGATTCATCCGCATTTCTTAGCCGATTTCAATTTTGGTGATCTCTTCTACGGTTTATATTTTGTGGAGAAATGCGCTTTAAGGGCGGCCACATACATACTGAATTCCGTTACGGAATTCCGAACGCAGCTAAGTGCGGCCACATACATTCGGAATTCACGGAATCCTGAAACAGAAAAAAAAACCAACGGACGTGTGTGGTTATAGATTTTGTATGGATTAGCTGCATTTGGAATTCCGAATCGAAATCGGAATTCCGTATGTATGTGGCTTTCTCCATCCCGACAACGAGAGGTGAAAATTTAATGTACATGCCGCAGCTTATATGAAACGCAGTGATGTATCGCCGTGTTAACTTTGCAATGAATACCGAATATGGAATATTCATAACTTTTTCGGCGTTATTCGGCCCTTTAGGTACTCCCCGCAGGACATCAGCGTGGCGGCGGCGGCGCTGGCCAGCATGCTGGGCGGCGTGGGCTACTTCTACGGCGCGGGCCGCGTGCGCTCGCCCTACACGCGCGAGCCCGTGCCCTACTGGCGCGCGCCGCTCTACACCGCCGTGCCCAGCAGGTCCGATCACATTCATCAATAGTAGAGACTAGAGGACGCCCGCGACTTCGTACGCGTAGAATTAGTTTCCCGCTACTCCCCCCATTTCTTCCCGTTGGGGGTCGATTTTGGGAAAATCCTTTCTTAGTGCTCACTTACATCATGAAAGGAACCCCTGTACCAAATTTCAAGTTTCTAGGTACAGTAGTTTCGTCTGTGCGTTGATATGTCAGTCAGTCAGTTTTGCCTTTTATATATATAGACTAGCGACCCGCCCTCGCTTCGCTTCGGTTAATATGAGTTAAAATAACCCAAGTTCATCTGGAATATATATTTAAATGGTGAAAGAATTTTTAGAGAGGTGCATTTGCATAGATGTTCCTCTCTCATCTGACACTTTTAGCGAAATTATTTTGTTAATTACGATATTGACGACACGTTGGCCTAGTCGGTTGTGACCCTGCCTTCGAAGCTAGCGGTCCTGGGTTCAAATCCCGGTAAGGGCAGATATTTGTGCGATGAGCACGAATATTTGTTCCTGAGTCATGGATGTTTTCTATGTATTTAAGTAGGTATATATTTCCCTATGTAAGTATTTATATCGTTGTCTAGTACCCATTGTACAAGCCTAGAGCTTAGTTTGGGACTAGGTCAATTGGTGTGACATTATCCCTTGATATTTATTTATTTAATATGTAATTTGTGATATCAATAGGCGAGTTCTCGTCTGAGTTAGTTCCGCCCGCTGTCTTAATTCGCGCTGCCGCGTGGGTATATTTATTTATTCTACTCGTCTTAAATTAATGATATAAATTAAAACTTTATGTTTTTTAAATTTGCATAAATTGAGCTTTTCAACCGTATTTTTTGTAAATACAATGTTATACATAAATATTATAAAATATTGTGTATTGAAACAAAAATGATAAGCTGATGTTGTGAAACTTCTCTATGTATATTAATAAATTTATATGAAAGAGTGTAATTATTATATCAAAAATGAAAGCCCCATCTATAGTTTATCAGAAAATGACACTCGAGGTGGTAGGTAAACTGAAGCCGATATATTTTTTTATTTGAAGCGCGGCGGCGTGTAGCTTTGAATACCCCCCCTTCCTTACCCACCAGGGGGTGGCTGATGGCTACCGGGCTAAATCAGCTCAGTTTGACCTAGGATACATCTGTGCCAAGTGAATTCATCCGATATCAAAAATTTTACCTATGGTCGTTACCGCCCGTACTACTGGGTCGTTGGTTGCCGGCAGGTCGTTCTTCCCGCGCGGGTTCCTCTGGGACGAGGGCTTCCACGGGCTGCTGCTGCAGCGCTGGGCGCCCGAGGTCGCCGTGGACATCGCGGCGCACTGGCTCGACCTCATCAACGTCGAGGGCTGGATCCCGCGCGAGCAGATCCTCGGTGAGCTGTAGCACCACCTTTGGAGCTCTGTGTCTGTGTGTGTGTGTGTGTGTGTGTGTGTTGGGCGCGGGATGACAGGACAGACGGAAATGTAAGCTGTGGTTTTTTCTCGCGTATGTATAACGGGTCGAGTGTAAAAGGGGTCGCTTGTTCGAAATTTAACGAATGACGGTTATGTCGGGATGAGAACGAAATTACTGCCACCGTTAACGCAAACAGGGAGTGATTCATGATGATTGAATCACGAGCGTAGCGAGTGATTCAAGTGTTAGAAACCTGAGCGACGCGAGTGATTCATGGCCCGCGATATAAATGTGTTTTATTCAAGAGTTGCATACTATACTTTATACCATGACTACGAGAAAAAGAAAGATTAAAGCGAAAATAGACATTTAATGACGAAAAATGGAAGTTAAAATTAATAAAAATACACATTAAAATTGGAACAATTACTAAAATTAAGAGTAATTTTCTTTTCGTACAACTTACAGTATTCAAAATGGCGCCAATTTACCTACCAATGACAGCAAATAACACAAACCTTTTTTTAATGCTAAACTCCTTGTCGTTAATGTCGACCAATCAAATCTCGAGGAGTTATTTGCACAAGGAGTTTGTATGTCGAGGTTGTATAGCATTGAGATGGATGTCGAATATATTGGTGTGTTCTAAATTCAAATGGTTTTTATTCACTGTTTTGAAAATAGTGATTAAAAGTGCTTTTTATTCACTGTTATCAGTGATTAAAATAAACTTTTCATAGGGGGAATGGTATAAATCAACTCCTAGATATATTTATGTACT
Source organism: Acleris cristana (assembly GCA_948252455.1). Classification (NCBI taxonomy): domain Eukaryota; kingdom Metazoa; phylum Arthropoda; class Insecta; order Lepidoptera; family Tortricidae; genus Acleris; species Acleris cristana. The sequence continues at coordinate 5,826,370 of OX411798.1, read as the reverse complement.
TATTCCAAATTTCAGCCCGTTACAATAAAGAGAAGTGGTTCAAAAATTACTTATCCGGAACGAAGTTTAAATAAAAACTTGTTAATTACACGATAACACTTATTATTTTGACATCCGTTTACCAGGAGTGGAGGCGTTAGCAAGAGTTCCCAAAGAGTTCGTGGTCCAAAGCAACGCGGCCGCCAATCCGCCCATGCTACTCATTACCATCGCGCACCTCGTGAAGACGCAGCCTCAGCTGTTCCAGCCGCACTGGCCGCTCCGCAGGATACTCGACCGGATGTTCTCTAGACTGCAGGTGCGCTATGATCGCCTGGTACTTCAACATGGTTAAATTATTTACTACTTTATGTAAATAATCCAGCGGCACTAGTGAGCTACCTTCACTTGGCTGTCGTTGGCTTGTGAGTCACCACCGAGTAAAGGTACGCCCACACCAATGCTTAAAAAAATGGTGACGGTACGGAATCGCAGTGACGACGATGCGTCACTGCGATTCCGTACCGTCTCCGTATTTTAAGCAGCGGTGAGGTCGCACCTTAATTTGAACAGCTGCTGGCAACGGGTAAAGAGTAGAGCTAGTAGCTTATACCCATTTTTATTCCTAATCACGCTTATTTCGAATCTGACGTCTCTCTCTCTCTCTCTCTCTCTCTCTCTCTCTCTCTCTCTCTCTCTCTCTCTCTCTCTCTCTCTATCTCTCTTTCTTTCTCTCCCCCCTCTCTCTCAGAGCAAAGTCCTTGGAGGAACCACCAACCAATCCTAAACGATCGTTCAAAATGGAAAATGATAAAGAACCCTAAAGATGTTTTTTAAATACCATAGCATCGAAATGTACTATGCCCTCCTCCTTGGTCGGTCGGGTAAAAGTGTGTGTTGTGTGGTGTCAGCTGTGGTACCAGTGGTTCCAGTCGTCGCAGAAGGGCGCCGAGCCCACGGCGTTCCGCTGGCGCGGGCGCGAGCCCGACGAGCGCCAGCTCAACCCCAAGACGCTCACCTCGGGGCTCGACGACTACCCCAGGTACTTATAACAATTATAATAATGAGAATAATTTTATTTACACAATTCACATAGTTACAATTAAAGCAGTATCCGGTGGATTTCAAACTTAAACCAACCAGTGTTAACAAAATTAAAGTTTTATTATCTTATCACTAGTTTTGCGTGCGTGCGTGCGTGCGTGCGTGCGTGCGTGCGTGCGCGCGTCCGTGCGTGCGTGTGAGCGTGTTTGTGTGTGTATCTATCAATGGATGTGTGTATATGTGAGAGCTAGAAGAAATACCACTTATGTACTTGTATGAATCAACCCACCTAGTCCAAAGTTCTATTAAAACGTTGACAATACGGTAGCAGGTCAAAGACAATATTGTTTTTGCGGCCCTGGAGTTCTTGCGGCGCTTCTCCGTCTTGTCCGAAGCGCTGGTAGCTTCACTCCATATTACCGACGTGCAGAACAGCCCTCATGTGGCCAATATGCTAATTAATATTAAGAGTTTTGAATCGTCCATTACTAGTTTCCAATCGAGAACGCATTAAGACTGCGCATTGCTCATTTCATAGCATATCGCAATTGAATAGAATACAATTTCAAAAAAACATTTTTTAAACTCGTTTTTAAATAGTGTTAAGAATGTTTATTCTTGACACTCATTATTTTTGCAATTAAGATAAAGTAAATTTGTGCCAGTAACATAAGAGTTGTTTTCTTTCCTCTCAGCCAAAATGAAAAGTATAACGTTTAAGTATCAAATTGCACCCTCGAACCATAGGCAGCGCGCTGGCGCTCGTGTAGTGTAAATATTTCAGCATGCGATTGATCAATTTCATTCCTTGGTTAACAATGTAATATTTACTAGTGATACCATCGTTACAACGAAACATTTACGAATCCACTACTAGTCTTCCGCCACTCGTATGACCGTCGTACCAGGCTAGCATAACTGGGGGTGTGCTTGCAGGGCGTCGCACCCGTCGGACATCGAGCGGCACGTGGACCTGCGCTGCTGGATGCACGCCGCCGCCGACGCCATGGCCACCGTGGCCGGCGTGCTGCAGCGAGACACCACCAGGTACGTCGCAACACCTGACGCTTCTGGACTCCTAGTCACAAAATCTTTAGTCTTTCCAATTTACGACGGCTTTTAATTTACTACTTTTACTCGCGCCGTATTGCTATACCGCCTTCCTAACGGCCGAACCCTATATTCAAACCGCGGATACATAGGCTTACTTCGGATTAAAATTTAACACATTTTGTATGGGCAAATGTCAAATTTTAACCCGCAGTAAGCCTTATCTATCCGCGGTTTGAATATAGGGTTCGGCCATAAGCCAATAGGCAGTATCTCATATAAACTTCTGTAGCGATATCAACCTTATTACTCACAGAATTGGATTAAAACTCCCACTCAAGTGCATAGCTCCGTCAACTTGCCGTAAAAATAGGCCTACTTTTTCGATAATATGGATTGCGTAGCATGTAAACGTGAAATAAAATCTCGTCTGGAGCTTTTACAATGTAAAATATGCAAGGCAATTTACCATTACAGGTGCCTTAACATGACTTCGGCTCATTTTAGAGAAACGTATATAATTACAGACCAATCTTGGACTTATCAAGTATGTATTAGAATGCAAACCCGCGAACTGTCGCCACCTAGCAATAACATAACAATGCGAAAAAAGTACAGGATTAACGTATCAACAAAAAACTCGTTTGACTCCTTATCAACAGGGTCTGACGAAGACGACGACGACGACAATTATGACAAGTCTTCATTATCAGCATCATCACCAAAACTACCAAAAACTAAACTTAACCGAAGCTGCCCAGAAATTATCGAAAATTCAAACGAGGACTTGAGCTCGCTCAAGAGCAAAATATATAGCTTACAAGAGAAGTTAAGCACGGCAGAACAAGAAATTGAGAATTTGTTATCCGAAAATAGTGCTTTAAAAAAAAGAATGGAGCAATATGGCAATAAAATAAATGTTCTGGAGCAAATCTGTAAGTCTGACTCTAATTTGAAATCCCGGACGAAAAAGAAAAAGCGACTGAACAAATCTAAGTCTGTAAATACTCCAAAACTGTCGGGACAAGAAAATTACACGTCATGCGGCGAAGAATCAAAATTCAACGAAACTATCCTGAATGATAAGGGCTTAAGCGACCACAGCTCAATCAAGACACCTCCTTCGCAGGATTCTACTTTAATCCCCGACTGCTGCAGTAATTCAATAAGGACAGATAAAAGGAAATTGTGTCTAATAAGCCCAAATAAATTTAACAAAGTGTTGACATTTGCTGAGCGTTTTTTAAGTAATACGTATGATATTTGCCACTATTTGACGCCAAGTGTCGGCGTCAAATGTCTTTTACAAAATTTAGAGATGAAACTGATTAATCACACGCAGCAGGACTACTGTGTAATATTTATTGGCGAAAACGATTTCAAAATATCTCAAAATTATTTAACACTAGTAGCTTATATCCGAGAGATCGTTCAAAAATGTCAACATACAAATATTATATTATGTGCACCGACATTTAATTGTGGATACTTTTCAAATGTATTTAATCGTAGAATAGAAATATTTAATGAATTATTGTATAATGACATTGTGAAGTTCGAATATGCCTATCTGCTTGACTCCAACCTAAATCTTACTTATGACTACACTATGTTTTTTAAACAAACAGGCCGAGTAAACAATCATGGTTGTAAAACCATACTCCAAGATATCAGTAAACTGGTGACCTCGCTATCAGAAGCTAATTACGGCTCGAAACGTTATGAAAACAGGGTCAGCAAATCACCACCAACTGATCATTGCGGCTCAACTCATACGCCAGTATATAGGGAACTAGGTAGCCAACCGACAGCGTCAAGACCGCACCCCGTTAAGAAGCTTTTTCGTGAAGAACACTAGAATCCTAGGAATACTCCATCAAAATATAGCTGGTATTATAAATAAAAAAGATATCTTTGAACTGACCTTAGAAAATTTATGTAAACAAATAGGTACGATTGATATTATTTGCCTAAGCGAGACATTTATAAAACGAGGATCCGAATCTAATCTCAAGATTCATAACTATAATTTAGCATCATTTTACTCACGTCAGCATCAAAAAAGGGGGGGAACGTGTATTTTGGTCCGTTCCGATTTGTGTTACATGCCATTGGATATTACTTCTTTAACAAAAAACTATGATTTCGAATGCTGTGGCATCCAAATTCCATCAGTAAATTTAATAGTAATATGCATTTATAGAACACCATCATCAGATATTTATAACTTTTTTACATCGCTTAAAGACCTTCTTAAAAAAAAATTGCCGATACAAAAATAAAAACATCATATTGTGCGGCGACTGGAATATTGATATTATGAAATGCAATCCTCACAAAAAAGAGTTGGAAAGTATTCTCTGTAATTACAATCTAACTAATCACATAAATATACCAACTAGGAAAAATACGTGCATTGACCTGATAGCAAGCAATATTCGAAACGCAACACCTGGTGTCCACACACTGGGTCTGTCCGACCATGATACCGGACAAACATTGTTTTGTAACCTTGACCTCAATGTCAAACCACATAAAAAACCTGTACTATGGTATGAAAAGAAAAGAGATTACAGTGGGGGAAATACGATGAAATTTGTTACCGCGATCGCTTCGCTGTCATTTTCCGAGGTTTACGAAAAACATACGACAAATGTCGCGTTTAACGAATTCCATGATCTTTTTTCATTGTTTTACAACTTGTGTTTTCCGTATATTACAGTGAAACATATTGATAAACCAAAAACAAATAAGTGGGTAACAAAAGGCCTTAAGAAATGCTGTATAAAAAAAAGATCCTTATATTGCACTTATCTATATTCAAAATCGAATAAATATGAAAATCTTAGACGCTATAAACAATATTATAAAACTCTAAAAAAATGTATGAATAAGGCTCAGCAAACAATTAATCTTAAAAAAATCAGTCAAGCGAAAAATGTTTGTAAGGCATCATGGAATATAATTAAAAACACATTTAGTTCATTCCCAGGACGCTTTGAAATAGAAAACATAACAAATAAAGATAATGTAAGTTGCACCGATCCCCTAGAAATCGCAAAACAATTTAACGAATATCTAATTCAATTAACGAATAGCCAACAAAGACATACCCATAGCGGAGCATTGTCAATCAATAGTAACTTACATTCAATTTTCTTTTTACCTGATACTGCACACGACATCTATAAAGCTATCATGAATTTGAAAAACACTCAGTCTACTGGTTTCGATGATATTAATACAAAGTGTTTAAAATTAACAGCTAGCTTCATTTCGTTACCATTGAGTTACATAGCAAATCTGTCTTATACAGAGGGAGTTTTCCCAGATCGACTTAAGGACTCAATAGTAAAACCACTTTTCAAAAAAGGGAATAAAAATGATATGTCTAACTATCGTCCGATTACGCTCATCCCTATTCTATCGAAAGTATTTGAACAGTTAGTATACAAAAAAATAAGCAATTTCCTTACAAAGCATAATATAATAGTACAAAATCAATACGGTTTCCAAAAAAATAAGTCTACTGCTCATGCCTGTTTCGAGCTCATTCGCAATGTTACTCAAAGCCTGAATGAAAAAGTGGCGGTAGTCGCGCTGCTGCTCGATATGAGCAAGGCATTTGATTTTGTATGCCATGAAACCTTGCTTACAAAGCTGTGCAAATATGGTTTGAGAGGAAATGCGTATCTCTGGCTAGAGAGCTACCTCAGTGGAAGACGACAGCGCGTAGACGTGACTAGATTAGTTAAAAATCATAAGGTAACATATAGCTCCAAGTACATGGAAAATAAAAGCGGCGTGCCACAAGGTAGCATATTAGGCCCGCTGTTATTTTTATGCTACATAAATGACTTACCCAATGCCACACAGAACAATACTATTTTATTTGCAGACGATACAACAATAATTATTAAAAAAGACCGCGAAACATCGATAAAAGATAAGATTAAAAATGCTCTGATAGATGTTACTAAATGGTTGAATAAAAATAATCTCAATATCAATATAGGAAAAACACAACTAGTACAATTTCAAACATATAAAAGTAAAGCTTTGGACGTGACGACTGACTTTAATGACATGCAAATAAAAGAATTAGACACCGCAAAGTTCCTAGGGATACACATAGATAAATTTTGTAATTGGAAAGCTCACGTTGACTTTGTATGTAGTAAATTGGACCGATTTGTCTACGTTTTGTATCGTCTGCGATCAGTAGTGTCTGAAGCAGCTGCAACTGCAGTTTTTCACGGCTATGTCTCCTCACAATTACGATACGGACTAATACTGTGGGGCAACTCTACTGATGCTAACAGAGCATTTAAACTTCAAAAAAAATGTGTGCGAGCATTGTGTGGAGCTTACTACCTAGATAGTTGTAAGCCATTATTCAAAAGGAAAAAGATCTTACCATTGCCTTCTCTATATATCTTTGAAATTTGTAATTTTGTTAAGAAAAATATATCCCTGTTTAAAAGAACTGATCACAATAAACGTAGGAGACATGATCTGGAAGTTCCGTACCAAAGATTGAAATTTTACCAAAACAATTGTTATTGCATGGCTATTAAATTATATAATACACTTCCTGTTAATTTACGATCACTTCCAGAAAATGACTTTCGGAAAAAGCTGCTAGGGATATTGTTGCAAGAATGCTTTTATGACATAAATGATTTCACAAGATATTGTAAAGTAAACGCCGTTTAGCTCTTAAGTTATTATTATTGCTGTGACATTTATAATATTGTTTTTAATTACTGTGACATTCGATTCAATTATAATAATTAATATTTTATTTTTTGCTCTTAATGATGTTTATAGGATTACTGTGGCATGCTATGATAATATTAAATTCTTAATAATACTGAATATTTGAATGCTGTAATTATGGCAAAACATGTATGCAACAAACTTCTGTACCATAAGAACTTATTTAGACTCATGTTTTTTCAAATAAACCATTTCATTTCATTTCATTTCATTGGTTATTGGGTTTGTGATATTGCTTATTGGCTTAGGGGGCAGTATAGCTGTAACTTTAGAACAAAATACAGTTTGATTGACGCAGGTTTGAGGATACATTTCGTACTTCTTTGACAGCTGTCAAATCGGGCCCTTTTCGTTTTTTCTAACAAAGAGCGTTTAGATAGGTCGAACCGGCACGGTTTTTAGGGTTCCGTACGCAAAAGGTAAATACTGGACCCTATTACTAAGACTGTCAGTCTGTCTGTCTGTCACCAGGCTGTATCTCACGAACCGTGATAGCTGACAGTTGAAAATTTTCAGATGATGTATTTCTGTTGCCGCTATAACAACAAATACTAAAAACAGAATAAAATTAATATTTATACAGCAAACGTGACCTTTTTTGCCTTAATTGTGCTAATGTTGTATAGATAGATAGATTAATGGTACGGAACTCTTCGTGCGCGAGTCCGACTCGCACCTGGCCGGTTTAACCCTTTGAACGAGAATAACCAAAACGTGTCGTGTGCTGTCGTGCCTATCACCGACGCTTATAACTGTCAAATAATTTGAAAGAGACGTTCGTATGCTGTTGAATTTTGCATAGCTTTTGAAACATGCTTAACGTGTGAGTGACACATTTGTATTTGTCCCACGATGAGGCAAATAGGCTATTTGACAACATTGAAAATACACTACAAATTGTGGTCATCCTATTAGATAATAGCGTAAAACAACATATTTCACTTTATTTTAAACTAAATTATGTATATTTTTTTGGAAATTACACGAAAAAAGTTGTAATATTTTTTGAAATTTTATCTGTGGCAGAAACGCTATGTGATTGCTTTGTAGCTGTGGTTACTCGCAGGTGACGTCACACGCAAGTAGCCACAGATCATAAGGGCGTATCTCTTCAAATGATTTTTTATTGTTTACTTGCGTGTGACGTCACCCTTGTCATATGGCCGGCGCCATGATAGAAACAGCGTTTTTAGCGCGGTTTTGAAAATTTAAACTTTAACATTATTGATAAGATAATACAGTAGAATCTCGCGGAAATATCAATGTAGTGTGCTTCTTATGTAATAAAGAATCATTTAAAAAGGTTGTCGTAAATTAGTCAAATAGCCTATTCGGTGCCTTCAAATAATATATTTCCAGGTTCGAAGCGACGCGGGACCAGTTGGCCGACGAGGAGCTTCTGAACAGTTTGCACTGGTCGCCCCAGACGCAGACCTACGCGGACTACGGTGAGCTTATGTGCCCCTAGTACATTTGAAAGATAAATATTTCAATTTGTTCAATTTTTAAGTTTTAACTGCCCTATTTATTGAGTCAGTTATTGTGTCAACTGAGTCATTATCTTTTATTTATATACTGTTAGGTCGCTAGATGCAAAGCTTTAAGGGGTGATAGATAATTTTTAATAATAATTAAAATAAAACCCTTTCTATTGTAAAAACCGTTTTATAACAATCGGTTTTTATGCGTAATGATTATTATGCGTAAAAATATGTATGCAAGTAGACCCGTAACCGTAAAGAACATGTATGGTTTGTTCTCTAGTAGAGACTAAAAGGGGGTCCTGATTTCGACGGTTATTATAGAACTGATGGGAATTTATCTATATATATAAAAGGCAAACCTGACTGACTTATATATCAACACACAGCCGAAACTACTGTACCTAGAACCTTGAAATTTGGTACATGGTTTCCTTTCATGATGTAAGTGAGCACTAAGAAAGGATTTTCCGAAAATCGACCCCAACGGGAAGAAATGGGGAGAGTAGCGGGAAACTAATTCTACGCTTACGAAGTCGCGGACGTCCTCTAGTCATACATAAACGACGCGTTTGTTAAACTAGTTTCTTTTTGCGATGTGGTTCCCAGGGCTGCACACGGACGGGGTCCGGCTGGTGCGGCAGCCGGGCAAGCCGGGCGAGGGCGCCAAGGTTGTGCGGAGCGTCACGGCGCCGCCGGAGCCCAGGCTCGTCTCCTCGGCCTACGGTGAGTACAGATGTACTGAATAATGATTTGCCATCGTTTTTTGTCGGATAAGTTCGTATTGATCTTGCTTTCTCAATTAGCTTATCGGTGGGTACTAAAGTTGACTGAGACAGCAAGATAAAAATGAACTTTTCCGACAAAAATCGATGGGTTTCATTATATCTGTATGGTGGTACAGTTAGTGTGGTGTGTGGTCGCTACCACCGTCTTATCCTTTAACTTAATCTACCGCCAAGCATTCGTATTGTTGTGTTCCGGTGTGGTGATGAGACAACTGGTGAAATTACTAGCGTAGCATTCCATCTTAGTGCTCAGAGTTGGCAAACACATTTGAGGTCTTAGGATCACAGTCTTGAGATTGTATTCTTGATAGTTCAAATGTCTATGGGTTTAAAAAAAAAAAAAAAAAAAAAAAACAGGTGGCCTGTAATCGTGTGCCTTCTCCTTGCCATTTAAATGAAATCTCACTGGCGAGCCGTAACCGTAGTTTTTGCACGTAACATCGTGATGTGTACGAGGCTCGCTAGAAACACGTTACTGTAACTGCTACTGTTAGGGTGTTACCAGACCAATCGATCGATCGTCGATCGACGGTAGAATTAATTAGTCGACGTCGATCGATCGTCGATCGATGGCAGAATGGATTAGTCGATCGATAGTTCCTTCATCAATTAAAGCTATCAGACCAGTCGATCAACGTCGACCGGCAATCGATCGATTGGTAAGTCGAACGATATCCGTCGATCGATAGTTCCTACCAGACCAATCGATCGACTTCGATCGACCTCAATCGATGCCGTCGATCGGCGATCGATCGATTGGTCTGGTAACACCCTTACAGTTGGTTACGTAGCAAAACATCTAAAATCAAATGTTATAAAATTGACACAAATACGTCTAGATCGTCTAGTAGTTGAATTAATTGTACATTTAACTACCTTGTCACAGCTATTGACATACTTAATTCAAACCACTCTCACTTTCATCCATTACTGTGACAAGGTACTAAAATGTGCAGCTACTTCAGACATTACTTGTAATTTTTTCTTTTGCATTTCACGTCTGAGATGAACAATCTACGGTTTCCAGGTTATGTGTCCCTGTTCCCGATGCTGCTGAAAGTGTTGAAGCCGGGGAGTGAGAAGCTCGGCAAGATGCTCCAGGATTTGGATAAGCCGGAGCTACTGTGGTCGCCGTACGGCCTGAGGTACCCACTCGTTCGCGTGCTATGTGATCCTAGTCACTGGCCACGTAAATTAACCTTTTTTTCAGCGTTTTTAGGGTTCCGTACCAAAATGGTACAAAAGGAACCCTTATGGTGAGACTTCGTTGTCTGTCTGTCTGTCTGTCTGTCTGTATGTCACAGCAGGTTTTCTCAGCAACTACAAATGCTATCAACTTGAAATTTGGCATAGTTGTACAACTTGCTTGCCCGCATCTATTTGTAGTAAAAAAAATATGAAATTAATTTTATTAATAATTGAAAAGGGGTCTAGAATGGGGGGTTCAAAAATGAAAGTGGTTCGATTATAACAAATGGGGTGTCATATGAAAGGTCTTAATCTGCACATTTCAAAACTATTTTTTTGACGTATAGATAATTACTTATATTTTCTGGGAAAAATAAAATGAAGTGTTCATTATTTACAGTTTTTGAGAAATAACAAAAAAACTAAGAAAATCTATATTAAAATTTAGGCTAGTCAAAATCGACCTTATTGCCTGGAAAATAAAGCTTATAACAAAATGAGTATTTTCTTTTGCGGTTACCAAGCATATTATCTTCAATACGGAACCCTCGGTGCGCGAGTCCGACTCGCACTTGACCGGTTTTTTTTTTAAATCTAAAGCGTGGGTCTATTATTTGTCTCTGTCACTCGCGCACAATGACTTTTGACCGCCGGCATCATAGATTGTAAACCTTCCCTATAAGTAAAGGTCAATGTACAAAATTCTTCGTCGTCGGCGTCCGCGCTTTAGCCTTTTTTGTTTAATTCTTATCACTGATGTAAAATGTTACACATGTTTAGTTGGTAGTGACCCTGCCTATGAAGCTAGAGGTACTGGGTTCAAATCCCGGTGAGGACAGATATTTGTGTGATGAGCGCGAATATTTGTTCCTGAGTCATGGATGTTTTCCATGTATTTAATTATATATTTCTCTATTATAAGTTCTTATATTGTTTTCTGGTACCTATAGTACAGTCGAGTTCATAATTGTCACTTTAATTGCTGTGATAATTCGTGTATGGCAGTTTGAACATGACATTAAATAGACAAGTGTACTAAAGTGTATACATATTTATGAACTGGGTAATTCCACGATAATGTAACGAAAGTTACCATTTCAATGCGTGTTTTTTTAAACTTTTAATGCTAATATTTTTCTAGATATAAATTTAAACAAGTATATAGACATAAATGAATTCTTCCAATTTGAAATATAACTAAAAAAAAACCAGCAGAATGCTAGAAATTGGTAGCTTACGTTACTCTCTGTCATGGAATTGCCCAACTCGACTGTACTATAGGTACTAGAAAACATAAGTTTTTTCATCGTTATCAGTTTGAAAGAATCACACTGAATTAACACATTTTAAAGTATAATTTTTGTAGGTCTCTCTCAAAGTCGTCGCCGCTGTACATGAAGCGGAACACGGAGCACGACCCGCCGTACTGGCGCGGGCAGGTGTGGATCAACATCAACTATCTCGCTCTGTCCGCGCTGCGGCACTACTCGCGCGCGGGCGGGCCGCACGCGGCGCGCGCGGCGCAGCTGCACGACGAGCTGCGCGAGAACGTTGTTCGTGAGTACCGCTCTGATTCATGTTATCCTGGTACATATTATCTTGAAATATAGGAGATAGATAAGATAGATTGTTATGTCTGTTTTCTTTTTAGGGTTCCGTAGTCAAACTAGGAACCCTTATAGTTCCGCCATGACCGTCCGTCCGTCTGTCCGCATTTTTCGAATATGATTGGTGTATGAAATATTAAACTTTAAACCGCTAATTTTTGTTAGAGTCAGGTGTCCCCCACCTACAGCCAAAACTACAAATACTAAAATTCTGAAAAATAACTTAAATGAAAGCACATAATGAATTTAATAGGAAAACTATCACGACTAAGAATGAAGAACTTCATTGGTTCTTGAGTTACAAACGGTTGAAATTTTTATACCTACCGAAAACTTATTTGCGGTGTGTTGGTAAACTGATCGCGACATGTCGATGTATGGTGATAACAGTTTTCCAACGGCAAAGTTAAGTTTGTCGCGAGGACTGCTTCGGAACCCTACACTGAGCATGGCCCGACATGCTCTTGCCCAGTTTTTGTTTGTTGCTGTCTGTGTAAGGGTCTCCCCAGACCTATCGACGTGGAATCGGCTTGAGCCGGTAAGAAAAAGTTTTATGTCCATGCAATAAGAGCGAAAACGCCGTCGATAGGTCTGGGGAGACCCTAAGGCTAAGGGAAGTTTGCCCATATTGCCAAAGAAAAAATAAAAGCATAGTCTATGTTCGTATTGTCTCGCGTATGTTCGTGTTGTCTCCATTTCGTGGCGGTAAAAAGGCCAAACATCAAAGGGCTCTCGTGAAGTCTCGTGTTTGCGCGAAACTACCCCTCCACACTCTCGCTGCACTCCTGTCAGTCGGCCGACGGCAACCGTAAGAAGCGCAGTATCGCATCTATCGATGTATCGCAGTTATCCAGTATCTTCGCCTATTCCACCGTCTTTTGATAACTTTTTTTTCACGGATCAGTAAGTCATTGTAATACGCTACAGCGCATAAATACTGCAGCGACAGAAGTTTCGAAGATGTCCATTTTGGTTGAGAGTCCAATTACAACTGCGCAAGGCGAGAATGTAGTGGGCCGCGCTCGGTTTCGCCCGATCTCGGCAAATATCTCTACAAAACCTATCTCGTGTAGTTTTGTCGAGAATGTGGAGCGGGCTTAATGCATGGTCGTTTCGCAGGAAATCTCCTCTCCGAGTACCGGCGCACCGGCTACTTCTGGGAGCAGTACTCGGGCGAGAGCGGCGCCGGCTCGGGCTGCCGGCCCTTCACGGGCTGGACCGGCCTGCTGCCGCTCCTCATGGCCGGCGAGTACTAGCGCGGCCATGCTGCCCTGGTACCGGAGCGCCCAAACAGGAGCTGACGGACGGACAGATTTTAAGTTTGTGATAGTAAGGCTAGTTCACGTTATGATATATTTGCAAGACACAATATTTTTCACTAAAGGCAGGTTTTGCTGTTTAAAATCAGTGGGCAAAATTTATTGTTTTCATAAGTGGATGCGGCCGAACGAAATATAACCTAACTAGAGGACGCCCGCGACTTCGTACGCGTAGAATTAGTTTCCCGCTACTCCCCCCATTTCTTCCCGTTGGGGGTCGATTTTTGGAAAATCCTTTTCTAGTGCTCACTTACATCATGAAAGGAACCCCTGTACCAAATTTCAAGTTTCTAGGTTTCGGCTGTGCGTTGATATATAAGTCGGTCAGGTTTGCCTTTTATACTATGTGTTCGGAAAAAGGTCTGACAAACTTCAGGGACTAACTCTGTAGGTCATTCTCATCAACTTTTATTATGGGACCAACATCCAAATCGCGAAAAAAAAAACAGCTGTTCCATACATTTCGGCTCTTTAACTCTCAAAGTTTGTATGGAACAGCTGTTTTTTTTTTCGCGATTTGGATGTTGGTCCCATAATAAAAGTTGATGAGAATGACCTACAGAGTTAGTCCCTGAAGTTTGTCAGACGTTTTTCCGAACACCCTGTTTATATTATAGATAGGTACTTGGACGTATTAACCAGTTGTTACCACCGAGTACTTTAGTGGTAAAAGATGAGAAAAATATTCCCAGCTGTTACCAGTGGTAACAAGTTGGTGGTAACAGGTGGGAATAACCCCTCAATTTACATCAAACTTAAGCCAAGTTCCAAGCAGTGTTCAATTTAAATAATCTATACTAAAAAAAACATGTTTATTACACGCTTAATTGCCGACTGTACTGGTTATAATATAAACTAACTATAAAAAGACAAGTTAAATGAGTCCAAACTCGACGGGTTTGCTACTAGCCGTTAAGGAGTTCCTATGGCCACCTTCCGTATCCATTATCATACCAGCTCGATGGTACCATATTATTATATTGGAACTGCACAAGTATACCACATTTCAATTCAATCCGATAATTAGAAGTAGGTTAAAAAATTTGATTACAAAGTTCGTTAAAAAAAACTTTATGCACATAGTTATTTAGTGACAGTAAGAACTGAACGATAGTGACTCCAAAGACATAAAAAATAAATGTAACACTTTTCTTGCCGACTGTACTTGTATCATATCACTGAAAACTAATTCATTATTAAAAAAGAGTCCTACCAGTTAAGTGACCCCTTTAGGTTTAGAAAACAATATGTATAAATATGCAATTTTGTATCATTATCATTAAGTAAGTAATGCACTATTGTGATTGATGTACATGTGAAAGTCAAATTACAGCTCGGTTTCTTTTGAGGGACTTTTTTAATATGTGATTATTAAGTGTTGTTAGCGAACGCTACTATACCTCGGTCGTTATGTATGTATGTATGTAAACACTTTATTGTACAAAAGAAAAACGAGAACAATACAATTAATATAGAAATAAGTACAAAGGCGAACTTATCCCTGAGCTGATCTGAGCTCTGGGGTACATAAACTAATTAGTGAACAAGGGTGAACAATGCTACGCCGGTGCGAGCGAGAGATCTGCTAACCTCCCAAGAGCGAGCGAGATGTGCGAAAAAGGGTTTTTTATGGCCCCAGAGCTCAGATGATAACGTCCGATGTATAATATTTCTCCTTTCTTTCACTCAAAATTTATGCGATGACAGTGAGTGGGTATGACTGGATCGGAACCGGTTTCAAATAACCGTTTTAATTTTGCTCGTAAACGGTTATGATTCTGTTCTTTTATATACCGGTTTCTCACAGTAACGTTTAGTAAAAGAACGAAATCATTTCGGTTATCGGTATTCAAGAAGAACGAAATTTAAAACGTTCCGAGAAACTTTATTGAACTGTTTTATCTCGGCCGCGCATTATGTCATAAATGTCATAATGTCTGATTGACATCTAGCATCAAGAGCAATACCTAAATAAAATTGTTGTTAATATTAAAATGGAAAGGAAAAAGGAAAACCGAATCTACTCCATGTTTTGTTATGACTATTTACTTAATTATTTGTATTTCTTTCTTATCTTTGTTGTTCTCACATTACAGGAGAAAAATATATTCTTTCCTTTTAAAAATTGGCCAAGTACCTAGTCGCGTAGCCAGAGAAAAATAGTAAAGAGAATAACAAAAGTTTTTAAATTTTCGCTATATGGATAGATAAAGTGAATGGAGAGCTATTTAAAAAAAAACCGGCCAAGAGCGAGTCGGACTCGCCTAGCGAGGGTTTCGCACTACACGGTTAACTCAATTCAAAATTTGGACCGCCGTTCCTTGCATAAAAACCCTGTTTTTTTGTGTGATTTAATTAAAAATGTACAGATTTCAGTTTTTTTTCTATACTTGTAGTAAAAGACGGTGTTACTTGCCAAATTTCATAATTCTAGGTCAACGGGAAATACCCTATTAATTTTGGTTCCCTCGAGTGTCGAAATATACGTTTTTGCGGCATAAACGGTCGTATCTTTTTTTACGTTAATGTAGAAGTTTGATTTTTTTACAGCTGTAAGGACTGTAGACCGGAGCATATGGTTTTAATTTCAACTCGATACCTCCACGCGTTCCCGAGATAAAGGGTCTTGACAGACGGACAACAAAGTGATCTTATAAGGGTTCCGTTTTTTCCGTTTTATGGTTGTGCTTTAGGTATTTAGTAATATCGCGTGTTACGTAACATACTTAAAAAGCATTAAAGTTCTCGTATCTCCTATAAAGCATTTTTCGTAAAATACATTTAAATAATCTAAATACTGAAGAATACAAAGTACTTACTTATCTCTTTAATTAATTTTTACTATTGCAGAAAACGTAAATATTACGATTGAGTAAGAAAAGCAAACCAATTTTACTTATTTTTATGTAAAACTACAACTTAAAAGCCAAATACCTTTTGAATCAGTTTTTTTTGAAGAAGTTGTTTTTTTTTCTAAAACACCACAAAACAGGCCACTTTTTTCCTCCATCCATTTTTCTGTGGAACCATAATAGACCTACATGATTTTTCTAACAAAAAAAATCTCAAAACTAGTCATCGGATTTTATTGCCCTCCGAGTAGGTACTTTTATATGTTGATCAAGATACGTAACTTTTTTTTATCACAATTGACCGATGTTTTTAGGGTTCCGTACCAAAATGGTAAAAAAGGAACCCTTATGGTGAGACTTCGTTGTCTGTCTGTCTGTCTGTCTGTCTGTATGTCACAGCAGGTTTTCTCAGCAACTACAAATGCTATCAACTTGAAATTTGGCATAGTTGTACAACTTGCTTGCTCGCATCTAATTTTAGTAAAAAAATATGAAATTAGTTTTATAAATAATTTAAAAGGGGTCTAGAATGGGGGATGAAAAATGAAAGTGGTTCGATTATAGCAAATGGGGTGTCATATGAAAGGTCTTAATCAGCACATATCAAAACATATTTTTTTGAAATTTTTTGTTATGTACTTTTTGAATTATAGCCAAAAGTACAAAAATGACCGTTCCCCCCCCCTTATCTCCGAAGTTTGTTAATCAAAAAATCGGAAAGAAAATCCGGACGTATAGATAATTACTTATATTTTATAGGAAAAATAAAATGAAGTGTTCATTATTTACGGTTCTCGAGAAATAACAAAAAACTAAGAAAATCTGTATTAAAATTTAGGCTTGTCAAAATGGACCTTATTGCCTGGAAAATAAAGCTCATAACAAAATGAGTATTTTCTTTTGCTGTTACCAAGCATATTATCTTCAATACGGAACCCTCGGTGCGCGAGTCCGACTCGCACTTGACCGTTTTTTTTTTTCCATACTTTGCTTTGCGTGCGATGCGGTGTATTTTATATGTAATTTCATAAAGACTACACACTTTAATTAAAGGAATTTTCACGAATACCTGCTATTGTTTTCAGGACAAGCCATCATTATTTATGCTTTAATAGTTAGAAATTATTCAGCCACTACAATTATATTAAGTATTACTATAACCTCTAGCATGTAAAATAATAATTTCGTATCTGACATACGAGATATGTAATGGTGAAAAACATATGAGATAGATACGGCAGTAATAAAATAACTAAAAGATAATACAAATGTACGTATAACTTAAAAACTTCATTAAAAATAATGTGTAAGTACCTAAAATATCGCGCCGAGGAAAATGTTACCACCAACATACGTAAACCATCTATGTTATGTGTAAGTGAGAAAGAAGGACTCTTGTATCTCTGTCGCGTATAAAACCGGTTAATTTCGTTCAACAGAAACGGAATCTTCCAAAAAACGGTTTTCCCCATAAACCGTTATAATACCGGTAACCGAAACCAAGAACGCTATTCATTTCGGTTTGAGGTGTATTGCCAAAACCGGTTTGAAGAAAAATACCGGTATCCGATCCCTGGGTATGAGACGTGGTTTATCGCAACGAACGAGAACGTCGTCCCATACATTTTCAGCGATAGAAGAAAACGTTAGTAGCGTTTGCACCTTGGCTAGGGTCTGAGCGCTACATTCGCGGTGTTTCGTTTATTATGGTCCCTTCTCGGCTATAGATGGCCGCGGGGGGAGGACGGGCGCCTGCGTTGTTCCCCCCCCCCCCCCAGCGACCTGGTCGTCCGCGCAGGACCGGACGGTCGCACTAGAACTTGTCGGACTTTCAGCCGCCTCATTTGAAAGCGCTTGTGATATATATTATGTGCAGTGTTTAAAATTCACGATGTTGCGCCCCTTGCATTTTTTACGTACAGTTAGGGTGAACATACGCGGTCAGCCTCTTAAAAAAATAATTAATTGTTCATCGCAGCTAGCTAATCTTAAAGCATAACGCGCAAACGAATATCACCCTAAAGGTGGTGGACCGGGAATACCCCCGAAAGTCAATTTGTTCGGCTGGGAGAGCTTTGTGAATAGGAAATACTATAGTAATTTAATATCTTTGTATTAATAATTTGATATGGAAAAAAAGAAAAGACATTTTAGTGGAAACGGGACTACCTTTAGTTCCTGAAACTCTAACGGGTAGACTTAAACAGACGTACAAACTGTTATTATTATTGACAATTCGCGACTGAAATTGCTTTGATCATGCAATTGCATTCGAGGTGTCATGTAAAGCAATTTCGCGCAATTCGGTCTTCTATATCGTTACTGTCTATGTAAAGATGAATAAGCACATAATGTTACTTTATTCAAGCTCCAAATATTTTCCACACAACTTAACTGCCAAGAGATCAAGAATGCGTTTAGTTTTTTTCGGAACTTGATTTTTTATAGCACAGTTTAGTACAGAAAATTTCGTAATAATGGAAATATTGTTTTAGCTTAATATTTAGTAATAAATAGTGTGGCGTAAGGACGTTCCGATGTTTTGTTAACGGTTACTTTGTTTATGTAAATAAAGATATTGTTACAAAAACTATATTTTTATTAGTTTTATTTCCTAAACCCTAACGGGCGCTTACCCTCCGTACACCTCCCGACACCACCTGGGCATTTTAGTAGACCTTAACGAAGTCGACGTTCGCGGAGCTGCTACTTCTGGATAATTTTGGCCATGGCATTACCTAAACCTACCTGTTAATTTCGGCCATTCTACT
Source organism: Acleris cristana (assembly GCA_948252455.1). Classification (NCBI taxonomy): domain Eukaryota; kingdom Metazoa; phylum Arthropoda; class Insecta; order Lepidoptera; family Tortricidae; genus Acleris; species Acleris cristana. The sequence continues at coordinate 5,807,512 of OX411798.1, read as the reverse complement.
CTCCGTAATCCACATAGGCGAACAACATAGGTGGTGTACGGGAAAGTTGCTCACATAATATCAAACCGGTTTGGTAAATAGGTTTGGTCCTAATATTCAAAATCTTTACGAGCTGCGTTACCAAATGCTATGCTGCAAATGCAGCAAAATATACGTTTAAATTTGAAAGAGTGCCATCAACAGGCAAGGTTTAGTATTCCCATTATTTTTGTTCCACTGTATGCTTTCGTCAGAAATCATTTACCACGAGTCGGAACATCGCAAAAGTAGGTAGGTTAGGTTTGTTATGCGTCTTTAGTTGCCCGAAGGGCAAATGGCGCAGAAATAGCAGCCCTGCCGTGAGACGGGCTCCGTCGAATAGCAGTGCAACAGCAAGCAGGAGATCCAGGAGCCCGGAACCGGTTATTGCAAGAGTAAATATATTTTAATTATAATAAATAAATATATATTAAATAAAACAAGTGTGTACTCACAATCAACGATTACTTTATTCGTGTAATTTTTTACTGTAAGTAAAATATATTCTATGATATTTCAGCGATATAAAAACGTGGCGATAGTCTCCACAAGAACAACATTCAATTAAAAACTCAGCGCTTCTATTACTCCGAGACAACGAACTCCAGTTAATTTAACCAATAAAATATTACATTAAAACATATGTCACATAATTATTCATACGTACTAATATTATAAATGTGAAAGTAAATGGGTCTGACTGTGACAATGTTGCAGCCATGCAGCTGGACTGAGAACTTCGGGAAAAGACAATGCTTTTCATCCCCGAAAATTTCATAGTTCTCGAGGGAATAACGATAGGTCGTCTATCACAGAGTCGCAGGCAAAAGTTAGTTATAATCGCACTGCGAACTACTGGGTTTTTTTGTCCCAGTAGTCCGCAGTGCGAACTACGGGGTGCGGACTACTGGGAATAGCCCGTAATTTGTAACTTGTAGCTTCGTGAAACGGGCCCCAGAAGGCAAACTGGTGGTAAGGGGAGATTGAGGCTCTCAGACCCATGTACTATTACAAAATTGCACCACCGCAGTATTTCGCAGTGATTTTGCCATTGTCAAGTGAGTAGAGTAAATCAGTGAACAGAATAAATCAGAAGTAAAAGCAGACATCTTTCAATCGGCCATCCCTCCCTTAGGGCTACCGGAAGACCCTAGGTTGTTCATCAATTCAAACAGTTTGTGTCAGCATCTGTAATTCAGACTTAACTTGACAATTACAAGTAGCTTATATGAAGCCTAGCCTAACAATGAATTATACAGGGTGTTCGGCAGAAGGTTGGACGAACTTCAGGGACTAACTCTGTAGGTCATACTCATCAACTTTTATTATGGGACCAACATCCAAATCGCGAAAAAAAAAACAGCTGTTCCATACAAACTTTGGGAGCTAAACAGCCGAAATGTATGGAACAGCGGATTTTTTCACGATTTGGATGTTGGTCCCATAATAAAAGTTCTTAAGTATGACCTATAGAGAGTCCCTGAAGTTTGTCCAACCTTCTGCCGAACACCCTGTAGTACAAATATTACGCGACTGTGGAGCCCAAAGGTATGTACTTTTTACAGTTTTTCTTCTAATATACTTGGTCTCGGAGCAACGCGAAGCGCCCAGCGCTCAGAACTCTAAATATATGTTAATGTCCACAAACACAGTCAACTCAACCCACAAACACCGACGAGGTACAAAGCTTTTTTTTCACATTTTCGATTTTTTCCCCTATCTAGATATATTTCAATTGGATAACCTACTTACGCTAACTTTACAATGTTTAAATGATTTTTTTTCTCATTTTTTGCTTATTATTGTTTAGAAAACCTCACTGAACGCGGTCCAGCCGCTGTTTATGTACAAAATCCTAACTTATACAATTATATCTTATTATGTTGCATCTACTACCGATAGTGCTATATCTACGTAGCGTGAGACAACCAAGCCCTAGACAAGATACATTCGGCGAACATAATCGTTATCGAAAATAGATATAGAAGCTTCAGGTCCTCATCTCGATAGGACTAGGTAGCAAATACGACCAACCCCCTATTTCACTATCCTGACGATGACAGGTGACAGGTGACATTTCAGTGTACAGCTGCAGAGAAATGTAACCCCCTTTGCAAGGAACCTTGTATGCAGGGGGGGTTACTTTTCTCTGCAGCTGACTGTACATGGCGTAGCTGATATGAATCCCAATGATGTGAAAACTTGTTAACTCTGCAATGTAAACCGAATTGGCACCTGTCATCTGTCATCCTCATGACGGTGAAATAAGGGGCTGGTCGCTTTGTGACTACATCTCAAAAAGCCCGAGTTGCAAAATGATCACTTCGTTTGCGGTACTAGGTTCTTTAGATTCGTTACATAACTTCAAATGCCTGAAGGGCAAATTTCCCAGGAATAGGAGCCCCGCCATGCGGGGCTTCGTCGACATTGCTAAGACAGACATAAGATGAAAAAAACAATGTGGTAATTTAGCGCCTCGGACTTTTTGAGATGTAGTCGTCAGGCGATCTGGTCGTATTAGCGATCTAGTCATATCGATGTGGACGTTTCTATCCCAGAAAATGTAGCTAAAGCTGCCGGACTGCATAGAAAAAGCTGCCAGACGGTCGCGCTGTGTGCGCATACGTCGAATGCATAAATTTTGAGTTTTCGAAAATCGTTTACGTTAGCTTCATGCATCTTGTCTAGGGCCCCTTAACGGATTGACAAACCAAATTACTTATATCTTTGCAATAAAGATCAAATTATTTATTTCTCAGTAAAAAGGCACATCTGCACACGTACTAATTTAAAGTGAACCTTGTTACGTAAGGATACGGTCGAAACTGCCTTAGCGTATACATTGCAGTTGTGCCCTTTTGTGTAACAAAGTTTTAATCGGTATTTTCGACCCATGTGACCTTAATATGTCACATATGAATATAACAAATTCATGACGTCACACTTTCACCACTGATCATGGGAGTGTCCACTACACTAATACAGCAAAACGAAACAACGAAAACACACTAAACCTTTACTAGAATACATAGGCAGTGTTAATATCACAATTTAACAAACAAATAAACCATTTTCACAATAGGTATAAATATGTACATTTAGATATTCGTGAATGTAGTGCAAGTCCTTTTTTTTTTTCTTATTTTTTATATTTTTAGTTATTTCTGTTCAGAGCTAGCACATCTTGTATTTCTTCTGGCTAGCGTATCGCTCAGTGCGTCTTTATCTGTACAGGCTAGTTAGAAAGAGATCCGAGCGACAAACCAGTAGCGGACAACATGTGCTAATCGTCAAGAATAATAAAACTATATATTTCAAATAATAGATAAATAACCGGTCTAATGCGATTTTGACAAATTATCCTAATAAAATAATTGAGTATAAAACCCTTTCCTTTCTTTACTTCGAAGTAAACAATCGGGACCCTTTTCATTAACGTGACAGGTGACAATAAGGTGCACATTACTCGACTAGTATAAAGTGCTTCTGTCACTTTTTGTCCTCACGTCTGCAAAATTCGGTCTTGGTCCTTCCTCCCCAAGAAAATCGTCTCCAATTTAATTTAATCAAATCAAGTTTTGCACAAACCAAACACTACACAGAATAAATCTTAAAACAACATAAAAAAGAAATACAGCCAGATTTGTCTAGTAAAAAATAAGATTCAGTGATAATTCTACGACATATGTCTAAATTCTAGGTAACACTAAGATTATGTTAGTATAGGCACGGGCACAACTAGAGTTAGGAGTAATGTTATATTATACAAACGAACAGCTAGCAACTTTTAATAATAAGTCTTGCCTATATTTTATTACTTTAGGCAAACGTACAAAACATAAGCCGAATGGCAAAAAAAAAATGCTGTATATTAAAGTCAAAATCACTTTCATGGCACCCGGTAAGCATAGCAAAAAAACAAATACATTCGAATATTTAATGAATACTAACGTTTATTTTCTGTGTTATTTTTAAATGTAATTATGCTGCAGCTAACTTTACTTATATTTATACTGTACTTATACTTAAAGAGGTTAATAATGTCATAGAATCTTAACACGCATTTTACATTCGAAAAATAATATATGCCAAATATGTAGCACAAATAAATGTTAGTCAGTGTGGAAAGGTCACGTTAGTCCTTTAAAATTGATATATTATTTATAACGGAGGTCAAAAGTTGACAGCAAAATCCATGAAACAAATTTTAGCAATTTATAACCTTTAATATATTTTTAGCGTCTTTCTTTTTGTTTAAGAAAATAAAGGTTCAAAATACTAGTTATATTTGTTTTTCTGCAAACCGTACACTGCCATGAAAGATGAACGTTGATACCGATGTTTACAAATAACATACCTACATTCTCATGCCCTAAACGTAGAGTGACCGTCGAGTAGCTAATCCATGCTTTGTCTTATCTGTCGAATCGACAGATAAGACAAAGCATGGCTTAGCTATTCCACGTTTATTAAGACTGCGGCAAACGTCCAGTGGCGCCCTAATTACTATTATTGTTTTCTAATAAACTAAAGCATTGTTTTAAAATCGAACGATAGCTTTTTTGTTGTACAAATGAATACACAATTTATAGGGTATATGACATAACTTAATAACAATTGAACTATGATTAACGAACCACCTTTTTCCGTAAAATTGACTACACGAAGGTTATAGGTTACTAGAGGAAGCCCGCGACTTCGTACGCGTAGAATTAGTGTCCCGCTACTCCCCCTCATTTCTTCCCGTTGGGGGTCGATTTTCGGAAAATCCTTTCTTAGTGCTCACTTACATCATGAAAGGAACCCCTGTACCAAATTTCAAGTTTCTAGGTACAGTAGTTTCGGCTGTGTCAGGTATGCCCTTTATATACAGGGTGTTAGGCAGAAGGTTGGACAAACTTCAGGGACTAACTCTGTAGGTCATACTCGTCAACTATTATTGTAGGACCAACATACAAATCGCGAAAAAAAACAGCTGATCCATACAAACTTTGAGAGCTAAACAGCCGAAATGTATGTTTTTTTTCGCGATTTTTTAGTTGTTCCCGTAATAAAAGTTGATGAGTATGACCTACAGAGTTAGTCCCTGAAGTTTGTCCAACCTTCTGCCTAACACCCTGTATACAGATTAAACTTTGTCATATATGCTGTACATAGTGTATTCAATTGCACAACAAAAAGCTATCCTTCGATTTCAAGACAAAGCTTTAGTTTATTAAAAAACACAACCATAGTAACGAGGGCGCCACTGGACGCTCGGCGTCTTAATAAGGCTGTCAGTTCCGCCCAAAATAATAAAATATACAGCGCGTTAATACAACTAAAACACGATCCGAAAACATTAAAATTTAAACTAATTAATCACAATACACCCTTACATAACTAACTTAACTATCTGTATCAGTCGTAAACAATTAAATATATATTATATTAAAACACTATGGCTACGCTCGTCGCCGCGCGGAACTCAACAACCGGGAGTGAGTATTAGCATCAATATGAGAGCATTTCCCTTTTTTTTGCCACTATGAGTGACATCTCCAGAATTAAAAAATGAGTGACATCCCAAAATATTTGTATGGAAAGTTCCTTTTGTGTTACCGATATTCATACTTTTTTGGTAACACAAAAGGAACTTTCCATACAAATATTTTGGGACACATTACAATATTATTTAATTATTGCATAGTTTGATGTTCTCTACCTACCAGCCATTTTTTTTTAATTCTGGAGACGTCACTCATAGTTACAAAAAAAAAGAGAAATGCTCATGAAGGGAACATTGATGTTGATTCATGATATCCTGGTACCTTGAAATGGCTAATATCATGGTGAGCGGAAAAAAATAGTTTTTTACCCGATTGCGTCAGCAGGAGGGTTATGTTATTCAAGTGTATGTATGTCTATGTCTTTGGCACGCTCTGCAGCCTAAACCGCTTGATCGTTTCTGACATATGAAACGTTAGATTCGCCTTGGTTGTGGGAGTGATATATCAACGACAATATCGAAAAATACAGACTTGTGTGATACAGTTAGTAAACTTTGAATACGCACACGCATGGAGACTATCTTTGTGTGAAGCGCACATTTCGTATGTTATGCGTATTCGAAAAACTCCAACTTCCGCCGCTCACCACTCAAGACACAAAAGGGTTAGGGCGCATAACGTCCCACTCGCAGAATGTCGCTTTGTCCCTTTCTAAAAATGTCCCTTTCCTAAATGTCCCTTACGCAAAATGACCCTTCTGCAAAAGGTCCCGTTCGCAAAACGTCCCTTCACATAAATAAAGTCCCGTTCGCAAAACGTCCCTTTCGCAAAATGACCCGTTCGCAAAACGTTCCTTCCCATGAGAAGACTCTTTGTCTTTACTTATACAAGCTTTTTCCAGACGGGTCATTTTGCGAATGGGTCATTTTGCAGACGGGACGTTTTGCGACAGGGGCGTTATGCAATAGGGACGTTTTGCGAATGGGGTATTTTACATAAGGACCATTTGCAGAGAAGACGTTTTGCGAATGGGACGTAATTTTGCTGGAGGGACGTTTCGCGAGCGGGACGTTATGCGCCCTAACCCACAAAAGCTCATACAAGCAACGCAGGTATTTTTTTTGAACGCTCGTAAACGCAACTCGCTCCTCAATTCAAAAAAGTGGTAAGGCGCGAGTTCGTGTATTAAAAACGTTCGGTCGCCTCATCTATGATTTTATGCTGGCGCATTGCCCAACCATACATTTTCTGAATATTGACAATGATGACAGCAGTGACAATGTTATTTATTACTATTCCTTCAACAAGCAACAACAAGTTTATTGTTTTACTGCTATCAACATTATATTTAGAAACTTCATGGTAGTGCAATGTGTCAAGATTGACTTCTGGGGCCCGTTTCACGAAGCTACAAGTTACAAATTAAAAGCGGAAGTCTCTTTCTAAATCCTTTTGCTAGAAAGACAGTTCCGCTTGTAAATTCTAACTTGTAGCTTCGTGAAACGGGCCACTGATCTGCCTAGCTATAAGAGGCAATTATTACTCAGACAAAACAGTTCCGAAAAGCGACCATGTGACTTACAAGCTACTTACGAACTAAATGACAAGCAATTACAAGTTGAGGCGAAAGCTGAGGCCAGCTCTAACACTCTCAGGCTTGTCTCGCTCGCCATAGAGCTTACGATTGGCTATTATTTTGTAATTTTGACACTAGAGGACGCCCGCGACTTCGTACGCGAAGAATTAGTTTCCCGCTACTCCCCCCCATTTCTTCCCGTTGGGGGTCGATTTTCGGAAAATCCTTTCTTAGTGCTCACTTACATCATGAAAGGAACACATGTACCAAATTTCAAGTTTCTAGGTACAGTAGTTTCGGCTGTGCGTTGATATGTCAGTCAGTCAGTTTAGCCTTTTATATATATAGAAGATGTATTGTTTTTAAATAGGCTGTCATTACTGGCAAGTAAATCAGAGCTATCAAAATGCTGACATTACGATAACATGTCAAAAGCTATATGGCTTTACCGTGTAGAATAAACCCCCTGGTAATAGGCTAAGCGATTTACAGATGGCATTTCTCAACAAAATATGAAAATACTGTATAAGTGAAATTAAAATTAAAATCGGCCAAGTAATATGGAGGATACAAGCATTTTAAACTGCTAATTAGACAGAGAGATCCGATACGCCGTATGACGTAATGTAACACGTCGGCCATATAAACTCCATATTAAATTCTGTTTTAAAATCTTGGTTATTTTTATAGCTATTCAAAAAAATATTATTCTCAACTGTTTGTTACATGAATCAGCTTTTATGGAAAAAATCATGAATATACCCTATTATGTTTGGAAAAGGTTTAACTAATTTGAAAAGTAATCGTTTTAATATGGAATGCGTCAGTATGAAGTCTGACAGCTTCGCGTCTGATAACTTAGGGTCACCGATTTGAGAATTCAGAAAACATGCATTCAAAGATTTTCTATTAATTATAGGTCATGGGAAATACATGAATACTATTCATTTAATAATACATTAACAGATATAAATAAATACTGTCGTAATAAGTAAAAAAAAACCAGGCAGCGAAGCGGGATATATATGTAATGCCTATACATCTGTCCCTTTCACTATCTGGGTGATTCCACGGGCGTTTCAACCGTCGTCAGTCCTTAGTCATAAACATTGAAATAACGACCTACACCAAGCAGCAGACTTTCATACTAAGATGTACTGTAACCGTATTTCTTGGCACAATTGATCGAATTTTATTCATATTATGGCAGATTTATTCAATATAGTAATACTAGGGACTGACAGCGGTTGAAACGCCCGTGGAATCACCCATCTACAACTTGGCAGACATTATCCATGTAATTTAATAGTCAAAAAAGTATACAATTTGGCGAGCGAGCAAACTTACGTTCAACTTGTCTTGACGCTTTTGAACTACGAAATTAATTGTATCCGCTCGGTGCCGAAATGCTAGAGACGACTCGAAATATTGATAAATATTTGGTAGGTACTTATGTTTTATTTATAATATAATATGACCTCGAAGTACGAGACGGATTAAATTGGGTTGACGCGAAGAAGGCAAACGTGCATACTAGGGAATGCAAATAACCGGTTATAACCGGTTTTAACCGGTTATTTTCATACAAAAACGGTTAATAACCGGTTAAATTGCATTCCCTAGTGCATACTTACAGTAGCGGCAAATAATATATCATATTTGTACTTACATTTTATACGATTACCTACAACAGTGACTCACCAAAATTGACAACCAATCAAGAACTAGTTGACCAATTGTATTGCTATTATTCAATTCGTTAGCTGATTAAATAAGGTTCAAAATGGTATATAACAAATGTTTGTACCTACATATCGTAGTTTAAAGTTTAAACCATTGCTGACGTGTTCATACAAATCTCGTTAATTTAGTATGAACGCGTCGGCAATGGTTTTTTAAATACTAAACTTTTCAACCTACGATATGTACAAACATTTGTAAAATTATACAAAAACGTAGTAACAAAATAGGATCTTGCCTATACATTCCGTGAACTTTAACGACTTTAAAATATTTATTGTGGCGTTATCTATGAAAAGGGACCTTATAGTCGATGGCGCTTCCGCCATTATTAACGATGCTCCGCTATAAATACAACGTCGCGTGACGCAGTGCGGCGTAAGCGCCATCGACAATAAGGTCCCTTTTCATAGATAACGCCACATCTCATGGACAAACTTTTTAAAAAATGTTCACGGGGCCTGTGTGCTCGGTTGCCTTCTCCTGCCACAAAAAAAATCCTTTGTTCTGCCTCGGATTGAGTCCAGCATTGTCGGCACCAAGCGTGACGTCAGCTATAGGGTGACCTATAACAAGTCCGAAGTTTAGTTTCCCAACTGCTATACCTTTAATATTCATAATTCCAATTTTTTACAGACTCCATTAACATTTGAAAATGTTAGAGATATAACCATAGAACCTCTGCCCTTCTAAATAAAAAGGACGTATGCGCAATTCGATAGTCAAAGCAAATTGAATCCCGTGTCTTAAGAAATAAGGTCACTGTTATAAGGCACTCAAGCGAACTTCTGCAATTAATAATCATGGGCAAAGTGGCTGGAAAAAGCTGTCGGGCGTACTGATGTGCAATTGTGCAAGTTGCGGAAAGTTTCCAAAAAGTTGGAAAAGTTATAAGAAATTTCCGGAATCTTTCACTAGAAATATAGGAAATTTAAATAAAAGGAACGGAAAGTTTCAATACCCACGCACAATTGTGAGAAGTTTCCGAAATTTTCCTACATGAAATGTTCCGCAATTTTGGAAAGTTTCGTTTGGCACATCTGTAGTCGGGCGCTGGAAGAAATCGTGGCTGAACATACGGGAATGGACTGGAGTCACAAGTGCAGCGGAGCTATTCAACCGAAGACCCAGGAAAATATGCGGAGCTGACAGCCAAGCCAAGCTTCACTAGTTGGAGAGGCACAATTATGATATTATAGTTTTGTTAAAAAATAACAATAGATGGCGTCAGTGAATATTAAGTAGGGTCTTGGTGGCATAACTGGTAATGCGCCTGCATCGGCCCGGATAGCCAGAAGAGATATAAGTTCGAATCCTAACTAAGACCGACGATTTTTTTTTCGCTTTAATATAGTTATGAAGAATATATTCGCAATTCTATCCAACATACGCCCTTTTTCTAATGAGGGCAGTATAGGTTAGGTTAGGTTTGTTTCATAACAACCCTGGAAAGCAAAACGGTTTCAGTTAAAAATACATATTTCTAGTTGGGAATGAAAATTCGACCTTATTGTAAATAACCCAGCTATAGACATATGATATGAGTAAGGTATAAGAGTCATTATAAGTCGAAGGAGCGCAGGTCCCGCAGGCGGCGCTCCAGGTCCGCGACGTCGCTGCGCGGCCACGCGGGCTGCTCGCGCCGCCGCTCGCCGCCCGGCGCCATTTGGAAGCCCGCCAGGCCCGAGCTGGGGGGGGGGGGGAATACTTAATACTAGTCACTTGTTATAGTAAGGGTCTCCCCAAACCTATCGACGCGGAAACGATGTCGTTCCGTTCGCAACGCCGAAGCGAGCCGAGTCGAGCCGAGCGATGTCGTTTTCGCTCTTATTGGATGGACATATAACTTTTTCTTAACGGCTCAAGCCGATTCCGCGTCGATAGGTCTGGGGAGACCCTAATACATACACATACATAAACTCACGCCTTAGTTCAATTTTGTTTATGAAATGAAATTAGCTGTACCCTTGTTTCACTCATTGCATACAAAGTATCACTTCGCAGAATTTTCGTTTCATACAAAGCTATTTTCTGCTGAACCCGTGTTGGTTTCAGGTTATCTTAAACATGATTCACACCGGTTAGGTTAGACGAACACTTGTAACCATCACAAGATAACCTGAAATCAACACGGGTTAAGCAGAAAATAGCTTTCTATGAAATGAAAACTCTGCGACGTGATACGTTCTATGAAATTAGTGTCTATAAAACAAATAAGCCGACCCTTTTAGGGTTTATAAATCAATTAACCTGTTTTTAAAAAAATGGTTTGCATTTGGCTTTTTTCATCGGATGTAACCCAAGGGTGTGCTGCTTTGGGTTAGTAAACCAATTAAGTCTTTAAATTTACAGAAATAAACCTTCTCTCTTTTAGGTTAAAAATAGTAACGTAAGCTTTTAGCGTTTAGAATTTAACTGACCCTTTAATAAATCTCACAACGCAATAATAGCGATAACAGAGTTTCCTTTCGCTTGAGAGGACGCGTAACGTTACGAAAGAGGTATGGCGAGCGATAGTGAAACTAGATGCACATACAGATCAGATTCGCGATGTTCCTACTGAATAAGGGCCAAATGGAAAGTATCCGAAACCGACGTACGTGCATGAAGAGGTTGATGAATAGAGGAAGCGAAAGTTGTACGTTTAGACCGGTGCACCTGGCGTTCCAGTCTTTGCCTATCCCATTGGAAGAAAGGCGTGAAGGTATGTATGTGACTCAAAATTCGATAAGTGATATTTGTACAATTGTATGAAATAAGTTTCTGTCAAAAATTTCATTTTTCGGACTAGCTTTTGTTGCCGACTGTACTTTTTTGCAAAATCTTTATCTGCTTATCAAGACCCAACTATCGAGTCCTAAAAGTTCGGTCTACGTTAAGAATAGCGGGGATCCCGTCGCCACCTTCCGACGTCATCATCAGATCACCTATTAAATACCATCATAATATTGCATTGTTTGGGTTTATATGTGGTCCAAATTTCAGCCCATTCCGTTAACGGGAAGTGGGTCAAATTTAACTTGCAAGATTTGACCCGTACATACATACAGGTCGATTCACAAGAGTTGGCACGAATGGATTGAACGAAAGCAATGTCACCTATCATTGTGTGAGTGCCGTCCTTTGAACCGATGTTCGAATTTCAAACCGAAAACCTGTTATTATTTTACACACTTGTATACTTTCGTTCACTCATTCAATCCATTCGTGCCAACTCTTGTGAATCGACCTGTACGTACATACATGACAAGTTAAAAAAAAGCTTGTAAAAAAGACAAGTGTTTCTAATCACGTGGACTACCTCTATATGGATAGACGAAAGGTTAGTGTCCCAAGGGTATGGAGGTGAACTGACCTGTCGTTGTGCGGCGGCTCGGGCGCCGGGTTGCTGTTGTCGTCGCGGTTGTAGAGCCACACGCCGCCGTGCAGCTTGTGGTCGCGCACGGCGAAGTCCGCGCTGTACAGCTTCGGCGGCGCCGAGAAGTCCACTTGCAGCTCTTGGCCTGCACCGACGAAGACCAGTTACGAAAACTCAATAGTCCTCTCTTCAGAGAAGATTTACACCCGTATTCACAAACGTCACTATGAAGTCTCACAGTGCTCACGAATGCACAGGGTGGTTCAAATCGTCTCATAAATAAAAGGTCGGTCAAAAAGGACCAATCACAAAGCTGTATTGAACGCAGTGCGTTTACTCAGTGAATGATCCCTTAAGTATTGTTTGTGAATACGGGTGTGTATCTTGTAGAAGATTGTAGATTTTATTCTAGTGGTGGCAGGATCTTGCGCGGATTATTCGCGGTATTGCCTTTGGATGTTCCTTCGAAGGAACTGTTGTTCTTTTTTCGCTCTAGTTCCTTCACAAGAGCTGAAGGAACAACAGGGGCACGTTTTATAAAGCTACAAGTAACAATTTTACAGGTCTAAACTGGCAACACTGCTCAAATGGCTGGTCGTCATTGGTCGAGGTTGTGTCAAATGGAAACTTGTAACCTGTAAATTGTAATTTGTAGCTTTGTAAAACAGGCCCCAGATACCATCTTTCGCCTTTGTTCCTTTGCAAAAACTGAAGCTACTACTGCGACTGTTCCTTCCCTTATGTTCCTATACTGGAGCTGAAGGAACCACCAAGACCTTTTTTTCGCATGAGTTCCTTTAGTTATTTTATTTGCTATTTTGCAAAGGAACTAATGCGAAAAAAAAACTCGGTTGATCCTTCAGCTCCAGGAAAGGAACAAAAGGGAAGGAAAACTCGCGGTAGTATCTTTAGTATTTTCAAAGGAACAAAGGCAAAAGAAGGTCTCTGTTGTTCCTTCAACTTTTTTTTTTCAAGTATTAGTTTCTTCGAAGGCACTATTGCGAATAATCCCCTTGTGCAGGGTCCGTTCCTATCGCTACCACCATTTTATCTTTTAAACTGTTGCCAAGCAACAGTGTTCGCAAATAACTAGCTAAGAGGTATGTCATCGAAATCCCCAGGGTTGGCAAGGCATTGGTTATATCTAGACCCCGTTATCTTGTCGCACTGACGTCACTTTTTTATAGGGATTGAATGTTTATTTTATCGACTATTTAAATGTCGATGTAGAGGTATATGTCACGTCACTGACAATGAGTCAAAGACAATCACTACTAAAAATGTAATAAAAAAGATTGGGATCAATAATAAATAAATAGTTGCAAATAGGTAAATTATTTATATAAGTTTATCGCATCTTGTTAGAATAATGAGGTTATCTTCTAATTTTTAATCAAGAAGTTTTAATACCTACGCCATATTCAGATTTAGCAGAGATTTAAAAGGCAAAAAATCAGTCGAATTGTTGCATTATAAATATTATAATATAAACTACAAACATCGATATAGAGAGGGTCGATAAAATAAACATTCAATCCCTACAACAGAACGACGTCAATGCGACAAGATAACGGGGTCTAGTTATATCATTTATATATTGCCGTTTGTTTTCCTTAATAAATAAATAAAAAAATAAACAATTATGCGATAAAATCCTTAGGACAAACAATCATTATGCCATACGAACGAGTCCCGTTCTAAATGCGTCGTCATACGTGTCACTGACCGGGGTGCAGGCGGTCGTCGAGCCGCAGCTCCCCGTAGGGCTCGGTGTCGTTCCAGCGCGTGGCGGGCCGCAGGCACTCCGCGCTCGGCGGGTACCACGACTGCGCCGGCTTGCTCGCGGGCCGCTCTGCAGGCAAGCAGTCAATGTCAGTGGGAGATGCTAAATGTGGCTGCGCCAAAGTTCATATAAAATTGCAACTCCGATTATTGGAAGTCCGAAATTTTTTCTCATACCATTTTACATCATAATGTCACTCTTCATACTGTTAATAATATTTTTTTCACAACACTGCTCGGAAATATGGCCATAGATGGTCTTGTTTGGGGTCACAAAACGTCACTTATAAGGACACACCAAGAATGTTTTTGTCGGCATGTTTGCTGATTGGTCGAGAACATTGTTGTCCAACTTTAAGAACCAATGAAAATCAATCAATCAATTTTTGTGTCATAGCTTAAAATGAAAAATTGAAATCGACCAATCAGAACACACCATTTTGTGTCGTAAAATATTAGGTGTATTTTTGCTAAAAGATACACAGACTAAAAACTATGTCACTGCTTTTTTTTAAATTTAATTCAAACTTCGCCCCTAATCTCGAACCACTAGAGATGAAATTACATGGGAGATGTGGCGAAACAGATACAATTTTTTCGAATGTTAGTTTATTAACCTCGAGTGCCACGAGAATAGGGGTCCAGATTAAAAAAGTTATCTATTGTAAAATTGGCGGTGATACAGCTTCTATTCTACCTTTGAAAATTATTGAGTTTTGCATATGATTTTTTATTTTATTTCCTCTCAGTAGTTTGTGAAAAGCACTATGTCTGCCTCGGTAGAAAGTGCAATTTATGGACTCGTACACTAGAGGGCCTCAACTACGTTTCGGCCCTCTATATGACTCGTCCAAAAATCGCGTACTTTCTATCCTCTGCAACAATGTACTATTAATTCTAATGATCGGAACTCATACTCATCTGAACTTATAACGCCAATATTCATGGAACCGTACTCTTCTCAGAATTTCTTAAATATCCTACGTGTAGATAAAATTAGGTTAGGTTAGGTTAGATTTGTAACAATTCTCAAAAGTAACAGTTTCTTAAAAAAATTCATTATGAGTTGCGATAATTATGACTTACAAAAGTATGAACAAAAAAGTATTAGCAAATTTTTTCGAAGAAATGATGAGTATAGACACAAATCGTTATTTGTATAAAAAATCTAAAGACCAATTTTAGGTTAGGGCGCATAACGTCCCACTCGCAGAATGTCCCTTCGTCCCTTTCGCGAAATGTCCCTTTCCTAAATGTCCCTTACGCAAAATGACCCTTCTGCAAAAGGTCCCGTTCGCAAAACGTCCCTTCACATAAATAAAGTCCCGTTCGCAAAACGGCCCTTTCGCAAAATGACCCGCTCGCAAAACGTCCCTTTCGCAAAATGTCCCGTTCGCAAAACGTTCCTTTCCATGAGAAGACTCTACTTAAACAAGCTTTTTCCAGACGGGACATTTTGCGAATGGGTCATTTCGCGGACGGGACGTTTTGCGATAGGGGCGTTATGCAATAGGGACGTTTTGCGAAAGGGGTGGGACCTTTTAAGAAAGGGACGTTTTGCGAATGGGGTATTTTACATAAGGGACCATTTGCAGAGAAGACGTTTTGCGAATGGGACGTAATTTTGCTAGAGGGACGTTTTGCGAGTGGGACGTTATGCGCCCTAACCCAATTTTATATGAGCCAATATGGACCCGCTAAATGTGTACACGATGGATATTATCCCGGTTCTTAATGGGGGACCATGACGACGCCACCAAAAAAACGTATACAGCTCTATGGGGTCGCTAGTCATTCATAAATAAGACAAAACACTCTTCAATACCTTCAAAGATAGAGAACCTAATAATCAAAGAAAATCGTTTTAAATACATCAGGGAAATTATTAAAAAAGACATTTTTATCATATGGTTTTTTCATTGGCCGCCCTAGGCATTGTTTTTCGAATCAAATCGGAGAAATACTGGAAAAGGGCCGAATCTTAAGTACCCGAAACCGACGTGTATGCATGACTCGATGTATGAATGCGGAAGAAGCGAAAGAGATTTGTCAGGATCGTACGTGGAAAGAAGTGGTCTCTGCCTACCCCTTTGGTAAACAGGCGCGATTTAATGAATGTATGTATGAATTTTTCACCAATAAAATTATCTTCTAAACTTGGGTTAGGGAGCTAAACTTTAGCTTATCTATGGGTGTGATGAGCGTGAGTATTAGTTCCTAAATCTAGTGTGTTTTCTATGTAAATAAGTACATATTTCTCTACATACGTTTATCGTTGTCTAGTACCCGTAGTACGGGGCTAGAGTTTAATTCGGGACTGGGTCAATTTGTGTGAACTTGTGCACTGATAATAATTAATTTATACAGGGTGTTCCAGAAACCGACGTCAACCTGTCTAAAGTCACATAAAGTTTGTTTCTCCATACTAAGTGTCCCCAGTGTTTGCTTTTAAGTTTGTATGGAAAAACAACTTTATGTGATTACTTTAAAAAAATACTAAACAAAAAAAAGGGCAATGATTCGTAATGATTCTAATTATGTAAGATACCACTGAACAACTGATGAAATAAAACATGAAATGAATGATTTTTCGTGACATGGACATAAGGGAAAATTACAAAAATTCCCATTTAAATGATCAATATCTCAGAAACTAGCAAAAATCGCTGAATATACATAGGGGTTACATCGATAGCTTTTTAGCTGCTCTATCTGCCCTAGACGGGTTGACGTCGGTTTCTGGAACATCCTGTATATTAATTGTCTGACGCGAAGAACATAAGGATTTACCGTCAATTCGTTGCGAGGCACTCCGAACGTCGAACACGAACTCCGGCTCGGGCTCTAGCCGCGGGGACTGAGCTATATAACATGGTGTCGCACTGACCGGGTCGGGCGCGCTCGGGCTGCGGCTCGCGGGCGGCGCGCGCGCGCGGGCTGGCGTCCTCGACGCCGAGCTCGTTGAGCTCCGCGATGACGCGCGCCTCGCAGTCGAACACGAACTCCGGCTCGGGGCTCCTCGCGCCGCGGGGGCTCACAGGGGCTGGGGGGGGGGACACTTGCTTCAGGGTGCTGCTCCATTTAGGCGGAGACGAGCAGAGCGGAGAGGAGACGTGTAGGGATCGACCAATCGTATTAGTTGAAATCCACACCTCGTCTCCACTCCGCTTCAATGGAAACTGTCAAGCGGAGATGAGCGAAGCGGAGAGGAGACGAGTAGGAATCGACCAATCGTATTAGTTGAAATCCACATCTCGTCCCCGCTCCGCTTACTTTCCGTCCGGAGCACGGAAAGTAAGGGAGCATAACGATCTCTTTTTTTACGGTATTTTCACATTTTGTTGAAAATGCGATTTAAAAATCCATGCATATTCCGTATTGGTTTTCAAATTTATTTTACTTTACTCCTAGGAAGAAAATGAGACTCTTTTCGTCTACGTTTTTCAAAAGAAAAGCTGTCCTTTCCGAGGTTTGAGTAAATGAACAAAGCTTACTTTCCCTGCGCTCCCCGGCGGGCGGAGCGGGTTGTGCGGGCTGCGCGGGGGGCGCGGGCGCGGCGAGCAGGTCGCGCAGCTCCCGCTCGAGCTCGGCGGCGTCGAAGTCGTCCGGCGCGCCCGCCAGCGCCTTCTCCACGGAGTTGTATGTCTCCAGCACCTGCAAACAACATCCAAACATATATAGGAAGTCGATAGAAATCCCTTTGACAGCAAAAGTGCTACGAGAATTTCGGCCTCTGCTTCCAACCTTGACACTGGCAGAATTGTCCCACTGGACAGTGGCCATATATCAAAGAATTGAACTTGAACTTGACTTCGTACGCGTAGAAGTAGTTTCCCGCTACTCCCCCTATTTTACCCCCTAGGGGATGAATTTCCGAAAATACCTTAAAGCTCCCCTTGGATATCCAAGGAATATTCCCACCAATTTTCAAGTCCCTAGGTCCAGCGGTTCGGGCTGTGCGTTGATGTCAGTCATTCACTCACACCCGTATTCACAAACAATACTTAAGGGATCCTTCACTGAATAAACGCACTGCGTTCAATACAGCTTTGTGACGTCACGTCGAGCGGCCCTTCCGCACGCTAATTTAGATTCTATTGGTTAATACTGTCACAACTCCGCTCCACTCCGCTCATCTCCGCCTCAGTGGAGCCGCAGCCTTACTGGCTTGAAGATAGGGTTTTAATTTTCTTGTAACAAAATCGAAAAAAAAACAATCTTCCATAGATAATATTTCAAAGTTCGAAACATGGAACTAATTTGGAGCGAGCGTTTAAACTCTGTCACGTGACACCGATGACGTCAGAGTCCCACAGACGACGGGTATAAAATTATGCGGGCGACACAGACGAAAGGTTAAAATTAGATAGATGAAGCTCTTTGTTTACCTCTTTCAGGTCATCCATGGTGTCGTGGACGGCGTCCTCCTCCAAGCCGCCCTCCTTTAGTCCCCGCTTCAGGGCTTGGGAGCTGGTCCTGAAATCATAATAATAATTATATAGAATCTAAAATACCTGAATCATCTTTTTTTTTAAAAGGAGCTGATTGTATTAGGCATACACGAAAAAAAAGGGTTTTTATCAGAAAGCTTTTTTACTTTTTTTTTTAAATAACTTTAAGTAAATTATGATTTTTCAATAACTAATCAATTAAATTGGCAATGCCGTTTGTTTTTTCTTGCATCTTCTAACTACTGGCAAAACAATTTTTTTTTAATTGAATCAAAATCACTAAAACTTCATTTACTTGGACTAAGTAATTAAAGTGCCACGATTTTATCGTATAAAATCATCTGCAGTTTTTGCATTTCCATATGTTAAAATCATAGAATAAAACCAATTTACCTGATTTCAATTTAAAAAAAAAAAGGTTCACTAAATACCATTACTTGTGTCCGTTTGTGTTATATTAATAACAATGCTTTAATGTTTATTATATTACTGTTATGAGGTTATTACCATGACAACGCTCTGGTTACTCTATGGCTGGCCTTTTGATACCGAGAGCAATATGTAATTTAGCGGTTTATAGTAGGCGAGTAGAAAAATGTATATCAAACATGTAGTAGGGCGCATCTTCGTGGATGAAAAACTCTATAAAGGTGCTCACCTGTACGTGTCTACTATGGTCGTGTTGACGTCCACCTCACGCATCTGTTGCAGCAACTGTTGCACGTTCTGCAGCGCCGCCTCCGAGTGGTCGGCGCGCTGTTGCAGTTTGTGTTTGCGTCGCAGGTGATTCTTTGCCTGCAGACAACGTAACGATGATATTTGAAGATTAGAATTGTATGGAACCCTTTGTGTTCTGACTAGGCCGGTTTTTTGTTTAGTTGAGTACTATCAGCCCAATGGAACCCTGACCCACCATAGAACGGTGTCACAGTGACATTATAAAACAATTTGTTTGACACTTCTTATAACTTGAATCATAACGTCTCTGTGACACAGTTCTATGGTGGGTCAAGGTTCCAATGGTCTGATAGTACCTAAATAAATGAAGTATAGGAATGCATAACACACAATATTTTAGGTATTTATTATTGGGGGGGTTTGTATGGGCCTTGTGTGTCACTTCGACCATTGCTGATCTTTTGTAACAGCCCTTTGTTTAAAGTTCACTGCAAAGGCCCGTTGCGTCTAAGAATTTCCAGATGCTTTGGGCCGTGAGAAGTTGTATCTCCTGTGGGTCCACAATGTGTCGCCCTAGGTGGATACTTCTGTTACGCATTAGTGGTCCGCAAGAACAGAGGATGTGCATTGCTGTCTCCTCCGTTTCCTGACAGAACCTGCATGTCGGTTCTTGTTTCATACCCATTAGAAACAGATGTTTGTTCAATTTGCAGTGGCCAGTTAGAATTCTAGTCACTGCGCAAGTCTTTTCTCTTTTGAGTTGTAGAAACTCTTTGGAGAAGTTGCTTTTGAACCCTGTAATTAATGATTTCGAGTGCTTTTGTCCTTTCGTGGACTTCCACAGCTCGATCGCCCTAGATTTATATAGGTCGTTTAGCAGTGAATAGGATTTCCTTTTTGTGATACCACAAAAAGGCTCCGGGCCAACCAGGGGGTTGTCAGCACCTTTCCTAGCCAGTTCATCTGCTATTTCATTTCCATCAATGTTGGAGTGCCCTGGTACCCATCTAAGTATTACTTTGTTGGAGTTTCCTAGGGCATTCAGGTTTTCTTTGCAGTTTTGGACTAGTTTAGAGTTTAACTCCAATGCGTCTAGTGCCAAAAGGGCAGCTTGGCTGTCCGAGTTGATGTAGATGTGCTGGTGTCTACGGTTCTTCTCAAGGTTGATTTCCGCGCATTTGTTGATGGCGAAGACTTCCGCTTGGAGGATTGAGGCCTCCGTGCCCATGCTGACGCTAACTTTGAGTCTTGGTCTCTCACCGTAGATGCCGCACCCCACATCGTTCCCTTTTTTGGAACCATCTGTATACCAAATGTGGCACCCCTCTTTGTAGTCCAGTTGGCCTTTCAGCCATTTGTCCCTGGAGGGTATCTCCACTGAGTATAGTTTTTTGTAGTTATATTCAATATGCATGTCATCGGTCGGCATGCATAAGGTTTTGTGTTCAAACACCGATGCCATACGCTTGGTCAGTGCTTGAGAGCTCCATTTCGTCCTTGTCGTGGTGCAGATTCTGTATATACACTGTTCAGCCTCTTTTTGCACTTGTAGGTGCAATGGTGTTAGGTCTAGCAGTGCATCCAGAGCTGCTCCCGGTGTTGAGGATAAAGCTCTTGTTGCGATAACGCAGGCTGTGCGTTGCAGACTGTTTAGGGTGTTTATTGTTGTCTTTTGGTTGGTTTTTGTGCACCAGACAGCGGAGGCATATGTAATTATAGGCCTTACCACTGCCGTGTACAGCCAGAGGGCAAATTTTAATTAAAATTTTAGGTAACTGAGCCCCTGATCCCCAGCGATGACTTTATTTAGGTACCAGTGTCGCTTCTTCTGGCAAATATGATGATGAATAAAATTATATTGATACTAATATATTTTTTGTAGCAGTCATGTACCAGGAGCAAATAACACACACACAGTAAATTTCCAAAACTTCAGGGCCAATATGTAACCGTCATGGAAAGGAGACCCTGCTAAAAGTACCAGGAGCGCATAACACACATAGTATTGTCACTAACCGCGAGCCTGTTCCCCAACTGCAGAGCCGAGCGCGCCTCGGCCTCCGCAGCGGCGGCGTCGCGCGACAGCTTGGCCGCTTCGGACTCGAGCCGGCCCTCGGCAGTCATCAGTCGCACCAAGGCTTCATCAGTTTCAGTTACCGGGGTCGCTTTCTTGTTTAGTTCCGCTAGAAATTGAAAAATAGGGAATGACGTAAAAAAAATGAACAATACATAGATCACAACTGAATTTAGTATTGTGAGATTGCAGATGATGTGATGTTTTAGTTATTTTTAAATAAACTTTTAAAGCTTTTACTCATACCATCAAGATTTCGATTAGTTAGGTACAGGATTTAGTAAACTTACTCAACTTAGCAATATCACCATCTTAGGCCGGCCTTACACTCGTAAGTTTTACTTAGTAGCTACTTGTTAGAATTAGATTCTAACAGATATCGTGTCCCTACTTACGTAACTAAAACTTACGAGTGTAAGGCCGGCCTTAACAAAGTTGTAAAAAGTTTATTGGACGTGACATAACACATACGCTATACCAGGAGATCATAACTAAACTGGAACCACAAAGCACTTACCAAGTTTAATAACTTCATCTTTCTTCACAGCAAAGCCCTGCGACACTAGATACCCCAGGAGCATCTCAAATGTGTCCCTGCCTTGCTGCCATTTGCAGCTCCTCATCAACTCCTCAATGGTTCCTATGCGCTCTGCATCATTTGGGTAGTTTTCTAGTAATTCTGTTGCTTGTTCCTGAAGATATTAAAAAGTTTCATTGTTATTAGGTCTAAAAAGAAAATCAACACATAGTTAATATTGATTAATGTAATACTTTCCAAAGTTCTTGATATTATTTGCATTGCGATACCTAGTTTTAAAGGCTGGAGAGGCTATCAGTTGCTTTTATGGGCATAATTATAAAAAAATATCAGGTGAAAATCTCATAGAAATTGACCTAGTCCAAATCTGATTATTTTGGACAACTACTAAGGGCACTACATTACACATCGAAAAATAAATACAATTAAGAAACAAATACTTGCACTCATCACAAAAATATCTATAGTTAAAATTAGGTACGGAAACTAACAAAGCTTAAACCTAGAATATGGAAGCTTCCAGGCAGGATCACTGCCATATCTGAGGGCATCATCAATAGTATTTGCAGATGCACATTTAACTTGGTGTAACATTATAAACACTCATTAAATACCTTTACAGCACTTTCGCACACGAATCGTTGTGTAGAATCAATGCTGGCTTTAGGCAGTCCATCACTGTCTATTGCCTGTCTAGCGGGCAGCAGGGAGGTCACAGCAGTCAATGCAAAGGCAGCAGGCTTGAAAGCCAGCCGAGCCCCCCAGCGGACCCATCCTTCAGGGCCATTGTGCAAAATCTGCTGGTATTTGGTCAGTGGCGCCAAATCTCCATTTCTATAAAGATAACTTGGTGTTAACAGGGATGATTGAAGATAATGATGGTTAATGATGTTTATAGCATGGGCCCCTGACATACTTATTCAATGCAACCAAGCCTTAAGTCCCAGTTTTGATAAATCAAGTTCAGTATTTGTAGAACAATTCCCCAAACTCTATGTGACCATAAAAAGAGCATCAAAATTAATTCCATAGTTTCTTAAATTTGAGCAAACATACAGACAGATTCTGCATCTGGGGATTTAAATTATAATATTTGGTGATTTATGCATGTATGTAAACTCTTTATTGCACAAGCAGGACATAACCAAAGATTATGTAAGAGGAAGAAATTTAAGTAATCATTGTTAGTAAGGTAAACAATAGAAACTATCTCAGCCATAGTACTATACTATATCTGGTTTTGTCTCTGATAGTCATTCTGTCATAGGGCCTGTTGTTTGATCAGTAGTTAAACTAACTAATGGCCAAAAATGGTTACTTATAGTTAAATTCTCAAGGAAATGTGTCAAATTTTCGATTCCTTTTTCGAATTTTAACAATTAGTTGAGTTAACTACTGATCAAACAACGGGCCCATAGAGATTTCAATCAATGTTAATTTCTTAATTTATTTACTTGTTGTATGATTGTTTATTTGGCTAAATGCCAAATACAAGTCTTACATTTTACACAAAAAAAGGACCATGATGCAGTCATGAATTAGTCATATGACACTGGGAGTTGCAGATATTAATAGACTACAATGAATGAGGTCTTTACTTCATTATCTATGACGGTGTACCTAATAATAATGATAGCACAGTACTAATTTGTTATTTATCTAATATTCTTGTATCATTCATTTGATTTGGTTTGCTAAGTACCAATTTCACCAAACGATGTTAAATTTAATCAATGTTAATCAATTGTTAGTTCATACATTTTGACAGCTGTTAACACTCTAAATGTCTGTTAAGTGGTTAACATATTTTGGTGAAATTGGTACTAAAGGTCTTAGAGAATACTATTAAAACATGTATTGGATACAAAGTTCAAAGAGCCTTAAAATTTAGAGTATTAAACATTCTAACCTTACACCATGCAACTGGTCACTAGGGCATATAGTAACTAGTGATAAAGATATGTCTTACATATTTAATTGATTATAAAAAACATGTTAAAGCTTAGTATGGTTGAGGCTGCCACTTTAAGTGCTAGGGGCGTCACTGAATACTGAGATGACATAGGCTATGGTGCCCACCACCAGACCAAAAACATCTCACTCGATAACAAATATGTTTATTCAGTACGAAGATCACAGAGGCACTGTTAGGAAACGAACCATAAGAAACTCATTATCATGCCATTTATTACATTAGCTTAGCATGCCACCTCCAATGTGCCCAACTTAATGACTAAATTGAGATGTCAATACTTGGTTGCAACACGATTACCCAACACTTACCTTAAAGATGTATGTTTGCACTTCTCTCTTTCATATTCTAATGTACTTACACATATAACACAAACTCAGGTAGTTCCATAGCTCTAATAGTTGCAATTTTATTTCATATTTCTTTAAATCAGTACTACTAATCTACTAATTAAAGATTTTCCGTACAGAGTAGCAAAAAAGCTTAATCTAACGACGTAGATAACGCGATATGAGAGATTTCCATGGTGGGTGCATAAACACAACATTCAATTTATTCACTGGACTACTGTCTCTATATCTCACACTCAGCCTCAGTTGAGGAGATTTTTCCATTGGTTAGTCTCTCTAAAGGTTTAATCGAAGAAAAGACTTACCGAAACATCTCTTCGACGACAATATCGAGGCAAGCAGGAGTCCTGCCCTTCCGCATAAAAGCGCACTTTAAATCCGCTGCTGACACCACAGGATCCTTCTTCCAACGACACCATTGCCTTAGCAAGTCGGACCAGAATTTCATCTTCATATCCCAGGACTCAGGGTTTGCAGATTTTAACCGAAAAGGGGCGAAAAGCGCATTCATGCGCACATCGTCTGACCAGCATTGGGGAAGTTTTTCTTCCGTTATGCAGTTGTCCGGTAAACCCATTGCGGGTTTTAATAAACACTCACCCTTATAATAAAACCGATTTCAGTTTTAAATTTAAAAAAATCGAAAGTTTATAATTTGTAACAAAGACAGTTCAAACAGAGATGTCAAAATAAATATACACCACGGGGAGGACAATCCGCCATGCTTTTTTCAAATGCACCACAGGTAAGATAAATAATCATAGGTGTATTTTACTGAAAATATTTTATGCGTGACCTTGGATTGGTCTGTGGGCTAATGTTAGACTTTATTATATAATCATGCAAAAGTATTCCTGATAATAATTTGAGTTTTTAGCCTTCACCTTTGTACCTTTAATATTCTTTATATTCGAATAAGGCTAGGCTAAGAAAACGCAGCCCAAATAATATTATGCTCTTGATCTGTCATAGTGACGTTTTCATTTCATCGGTACCTAAGCGTTGTCACGACGCGATTTGTACGATATTACTATTAATTTTTGCGTATTTTGTTCAATAACCTTACCATATTAACGCTTTCGGAACCTATAAGGACACTCCAGATTGTATAATTGGTAAGTGTAATGGATAGTATGCGTATATTTTTCGCGTTGAGTTGGAATATTTGTTGCAAAATTCCAGTAGGTCGCGGTCTACTTTAACGACTCGAAACAGTTATGTGATGGATTGCGGTTTCTTTTGAGTGGAAAATCGAGCTCAATGGCCTGACCCTGTACTTCGGACGGCGTTTACGTGTTCATGCCACATTTGACCTCTAATTTAAGCCATTTGTTTTCTTGAAAATGTATTTTTTTACATTGCAGTGACTGGTACTGATACTAAACGTGACGAACTGACGATATTTACACAAATTACAGATAAAAAACGAAGTTTTTTTTTTCTAACTGGAGTATACAAATGAGGTTTTTTCCAATAGGTGTAATATCATCCTTGATATTTCTTAATATTTTTGTTATTGTTCCACATATTAATTCCAATAAGGATAATTCACGTTACTAACAAGGGCTATTAAAAGCCAATTTAAACCGTGCTGTGGAGTTCAAGGTCTAAAAACAAATGAATTAAATTCTATTAAAGCTTGTTTGTTGCAGTTGTGTACCTATTGGTGCCTTTATTTTCTGTTGTTTTAAAAATACTATTGACTGTAGTAAATCATGTGTTTATTTATCTACCATAGCAGATAGCAGGTGGGTTGGGTACATTTTATCTTTGTTATTATAATTTCTTATCAGTACGTATACCTATTACAGATAAACATAAAAGTAAACATGATCAAAGAGCAAAAGTTGGACAGAGTGGTATAGTCTTACAAACTAGGTAGATTTAATAATAGGGTTGTGTGTGTGTGTGTGTGTGGCAAGAGATATGGTTGTTAAGGATTGAGCCAACCTAAAAAATAGTAACCAAAATACACTTATTTGTTGTATTAAATTAGGATTCCAAATATTAGGGTACAATATAGCCATCTGGTGTCAATTTGCATTTAATAGAACCTGTATGGAGATGATGTCTAAAAATTCTTAAATTTTATGATACTAATAATTATCCTATGTCTGTGTTCATGTAATATATATCATCGGTAATATTGCAATACTGTGTAGCGAAAAATTAAGTCAAGTGCAGAATACACCTTCGCAAGTAAGTCAGTAAGGTAAATTTTGCAACTTATTGAATTTGTTAGTTACGCAGTATTGTAGTATCATGTTTAGCCGCTTGATCATAAAATAGAACAAATTCTTATCGCATTTATAATGTAATGTAATGTAAAGATGAGCACAAACCACTTTCATTATTTTTTCCTTATGGTGGGATTACGCATTAATATGATAACTTTTTCCCGATAGTCATTGTGATCATGTTGCAACAACCATGGTCAGGACAGTAGCAGGCTGGAGTGGCAGCTGTTTTTCCATGTAATGTGCTAGTTTGTCTAAATATCTGCATGTGGTCTAGTTAAATATATGTTTTTACATGATTAAGTCCCGTTTTATATCACTTCATAATAAAACAAAGTCCCGTGCCGCATCTGTCTGTCTGTATGTTCACGTTAATCTCAAATACTCTAGCTCAGTTGGCTCAACATTTTATTAGATATTTTTTTTATATATTTTAGGATCATTCTTTCAAAATCAAAAGAAATTTGACTTCTTCTTTTTTTTGAGTGATGTGCGTAACAGCATTTTCCAACCGGAAATCCGTCTCTATTGATATGTAAAATTAAGATCTCTGATGATATTGGTGACCTCTAGATAACAAACACTGCCATTCAAAATAAATACCTTTAAACCAACTGACGCATCTACATATCTTTAATCTATATTTCTCTACTGAAAATAAAAAGGTACTAAGTATTATAAAGCATAATAACTTCAACCTTATGCTAGAAACTATAAAGTTACAAATTCTTTGGTTTTGTTGAAAAGCGTCATAATAAAACGCGTAACCTTTGAACATTTTCAACGTAAAAACGCAATTGACGCCATCGAGTTGACATTATCACTTGAATCAGTATTTTCGTTTCGTGTCCCAATTTCGCGTTGACTAGTTTTTCCCGCGACTTCATCTGCACGGGAGTTTTTACCTATTTACCTTAGGAAAAGTTAGATTTTCCGGGATATGAAGTTATCTATAGTCGGGACCAGAGGCCCTACTTTGAAAATCGAAGTTCGACGTAACCCATCCCTTTCTCTCGATTTAGTCTCGAATGACAACTGACAGGGATGGGGCCAACGTTACTTCGAACTTCGATTTTCAAAGTAGTGCCTCAGAAGCCGGAATTCTCGTAGCACTTTTGAGCTGTCATAGGGACTTCTCGTCTATCGACTTCCGATATACATATGTCTATCGATAAATACAGAATACATTTTTTTAAATATGACTACGAGTAGAAGTAAACAACAGGCAGTCTTATCTCGGCAGTCTCTTCGAGATAACCTTTGGATAACAACTTTTTTGAAATTTTTAATAGCTATTAAAATAATAATATTTTATTGTTTCTTATAAATAATTTGTGGATTTCGTATGCTTTAAATATTTTTCGAAAGAAATTGCAACAATAATTGCTATCGATTGTTTTCATTACAAATCTCTATTTCACATTTTCAAAAGGTATTTTAAAGAGATCGCCCTTTAGCGATAAGACCGCCTTTTGTTTACCTCTACTTTCAATTTTCTTTAATATATTGTGATCTATAATGTATCGATAAAATATGTATATCGGAAATCGATAAACGAGACGTCCCTATGACAGCTCGAAAGTGCTACGAAAATTCCGGCCTCTGGTCGGGATCTTTCTGTCAAAGGCGTTAAAGCGACAAGGTACAAAAGTGTTCAGCGTCTTATAAGGCTGAGTGTACCTATTGATTCAGTTGAACATTTAATAGCCATTTTACAACTCGAGGCTAACTTACGCTATAAATAAACCGAGTTCAATAATAGAAACCAGCGAAGCAGCAATACATAAGAGTCTATAGTAATGTGGCTGTGACAATAAGTTACTTCTTACAATAAAATAATTTTCTGTCAAAAATCGAATTTTTGGTACACGCATTTTTGTGGCCTGTACTTTTTTTGCTTATCAAGACCAAACTATTAAGTCCTAACAAGGTGGGTATACGTTAAGAATACGGGAGAGCCTCTCGCCACCTTCGGACTCCATCATCATAATATCACCTCTTAGATACCAATTCGTTAGCTGATTAAATAAGATTCAAAATGGTATATAAAAAATGTTTGTACATATCGTAGGTTAAAAAAAAAGGGTGCGTCTCGGGACGCCCGACAGAAGTGATAACTTAAACTAATCTAAGTTGAACTATTTAATATTGAAATTGTTTAACTTGGTGATAGTTTTAGGTTATATGCTCACGGCCAACGGTTCAAATCCGATTCCTGCATATCTTTGTATTTTAAAAATTGTTTAAAAATTAGTACCACCTCTGCCGTATGCGTGAGAGAAAGGGACGCCAGACAGTCTGTCATTAATCGCGCGTTACGTAACGAAATGGTTTACCCTCCGTAAAGAAGTTATCACTTCAAAAAGTTGAGTACTTATTTAAATAACCATTGCTGACGTGTTCATACAAATCTCGTAAATTTAGTATGAACGCGTCGGCAATGGTTTTTTAAATACTAAACTTTTTTAAACTACGATATGTACCTACAAACATTTGTCATATTGAATAATAGCAATGCAAGTGGTCAACTAGTTCTTGATTGGTTGTCAATTTTGGTGAGTCACATTTGTCGGTAAATATGATAGATTTTTTGCCGCTACTGTACATACACTCTAAAAACGTATCCCTCCTAACGCAGTCGGGTAAAGAGAGTCTATATTTTGTAGTAAGATAAAGAGTTAACCTTAGAGTGAGCAACATATTCTTGCATCTCACTCTTACGTATTGCTCGGTCTCTTACGTTGGCCCATGATTCGCTGACGTGTAGAGCCATAAGGCCGGCCTTATTGTTTGCCTCACTTGTTGAACCAGTGGTTTCCCTTCCAGGTCCCGCGATTATGGCATCTGTAGCCCGGTGACGCGTGCGCTGCCTACTGGGATGAGAGTGGGTGCGCTCGCGCCCCGCCCCGCGCGCCGCGAGCGATGCTGTTAGGTGAGGACCTACTACCTATACTCCATTTAATTTAACCACAGAACAGAAAAAACAGTAGAAGGGCCATTCTACTTTTCAGTGTACATCTTTTGCTATCGTCCGATAAAAAGTATACCAAATTATAATAACATAAACTTAGAATGTTGAAGTTTAACGGTTTCCAAAAAAACCGGCCAAGTGCGAGTCGGACTCGCGCACGTAGGGTTCCGTACCACTATACATCTAAATAAATGTTTTTCTTTATTCTTTATTATTAGGGTTCGGAAAATCGGGAGCTATTATACCTACAACTAACAAAATTCCGGAAAAAGCTAAGCAAGTATGGAGTCGGCTTCTCAAAAATATTTTTTTTTATTATTGAAATTCCGGGATTCCGGGATTGTATGCAACATCAGAAAATAGTTTATACGTATCAATTGTCATTGGGTTATGCCTTTTTAGCGAATTTCCTCAACATACAAGATGTTTTAACGACATACAAAATGTATCAAAAAGGCACGTGTTAATCCGTTATATTATAAGGGCTTAAATAATTATACTAGGTATTGTGTTAAGATGATAACATTGATAATATAATATCAAACAAACAATATTTTTAACGTGTTTTTTTAAACAGGGTATTTTTGAGTGGTTTTCAGTATATTATGGAAATCCTGAAGTATAGGAGATACAGGAAAACCGTCTTAGGATACATTAGATATTCTTTTGTGAAAAGAATTATGGTATAGTTGTTTCTTCACTTCACTAATTCTTTCTTACGAAAACACGATGCCCGTTATCCACTTAAACGGATCACCAGTTATTTTGTATTGCTTAATGCATAAAGTAACCGTAGTATAAACGAATAAATCGTTTTTAGTAACATATACTACATACGTACATTTATACATAGGTTATATGGGTGGTGGAAAAATCAAATAATTTTTTTAATAACATGTATTCACTGAAAATAAAACAACTTTAATTTTTTAATGACATCAACAAATATTGAAATTTGTGCCAGTACTGCCAACATCGTAAATTTCGCATATCTGTATTCATTCGAATACAAGTTTAGTGTGAATGCTAATATAATACAATGTACATTTTGTTTTGATTTACTGGTTTAACGAAGATACGTCCCTTTATACCATTACTTTTACGAAAAGTAACAATACAACTTTCGTTTGATGTCTGCTAATACTGTACAGTCAGTTAAATGAAAATCACATGAATTACATAAAATTTTGATCACAGCATATATAAAATGAGTCTATTTAAATACTTTCATACATTGGTATGGCTATCATTCTAATTTCCGATGTTCCGGGAAATCCCGGAAAATTTATTAGTAAAATTAAACTGAGTCCGCTTCCATATTAGTCAACATCTACGCGATGTAGGTACTGAGCCCGAAGTTTAGGTATATTAGCTCCCAATTTTCCGAACCCTATTTATTATATTGGAGATGATTGAATGAAAGGTAAAATGCGGTTTACGATTTATAACGTATTAAAAAAAAACTAATTATTAGATCTCGTTCAAACCAATTTTCGGTGGAAGTTTGCATGGTAATGTACATCATATATTATTTTTACATTTATCATTCCCTTATTTTAGAAGTTACGGGGGGGGGGACGACAAACATTTTTCCACTTTGGAAGCGTCTCTCGCGCAAACTATTCAGTTAAGAAAAAATATATATTAGAAACCTCAATATCATTTTTGAAGACCTATCCCATACGCCACATGTATGGGTTTGATGAAAAAAAAAAATTGAGTTTCAGTTCTAAGTATGGGGAACCCCAAAATTTTTTTTTTTTCTATTTTGGTATGAAAATCTTAATGCGGTTCACCGAATAGATCTACTTACAAAGTTTCCTTTCCATAGTATAGCTCTTATAGTTACGGAAAAAAGTGGCTGTGACATACGGACGGACAGACGGACGGACGGACGGACAGACATGACGAATCTATAAGGGTTCCGTTTTTGCCATTTGGCTACGGAACCCTAAAAACGACTCTTAAATCACTCAATTATCTTTGGAGAATCTGGGTAACTCAGTGGTAAATTGCACTTTTTCCATAGAACAGGCGGGGACATCAACATCCACTGCGTTACTCATTGTATAGTTATTACAAATAACTTTTTATGAATTAGGATAATTCTAAATATAATTTATTTACGTCCCTTTTCGAGTTTCAAGTTCGAAAACTCTGCACTTTACCGTTTTTTGAAATAAAAATAGTTAAGTGAGAATGTGGCTATAAATTATGTACAACGAAAAGTAGAATGGCCCAGAAGTGTCAAGTGGGCGTGTAACGTGTGGCACGGTTATGCGGAGTTCCGCATGCATAACCTACCATACTTTTGCCGCGATTGCTTATTTCGATATTTCAATATTTCTAAAATAGGAAATAAATCCAGAAGCATGCCTTATTATATTATGCTATAGGCGGTTCGTTTCACGATTCAAGAATTGAAAGAATTGTAAGTGAGCACTAAGAAAGGATTTTCCGAAAATCGATCCCCAACGGGAAGAAATGGGGGGAGTAGCGGGAAACTAATTCTACGCGTACGAGGTCGCAAGCGTCCTCTAGTCTTAAATATGATTCACGTAGGTTAGGTTAGACTTGTAACCATCACAAGCTAACCTGAAATCAACACGGGTTCAGCAGAAAATAGCTTTCTATGAAACGAAAATTCTGCGAAGTGATACGGTATATGAAATCAGTGTCGGTAGGAAATGCAATTTAACCGGTTATTAACCGATTTTGTATCAACATAACCGGTTAAAACAGGTTATAACCGTTTTTTTTGCATTCCCTGGTATCGGTGAAACGAGGGTAAACAATGGTGGAATAGGTGGCTAAACGCTGTTTTATTAGACTTATTTAGATTGGGATGACCGCCTTCTGTACTCGTACTAAAATTCTGTGCCGTAACTCCCGTCCTGTCCCCAGGTGTGCCCCGCCCCGAAGCCCTGGGGCTGCTGCGGTCAGCTTCCTTCCGCCTCCTCCTGCTTCTTGTGAGACCCTTACCATATCCTTAGATCCAGTCCTTACCACGCTTATCAACACTGAATCGCATTTTGTAGTTATGTCCTCGTCTAGACATACCAACTGCTAGACATGAAATCGTATTGTTAACATAGCTCTTATTTACTTGACAGTAATGGCGAATTAAAAACAGCACGATAACATATCAAAAGCAATCTGGTTTTGCCAAATAGAATAGAGCCCCTAAAGCTTATAAACATCCGCAAGAACGAGAATTCACGGCGCGCATTCTCCCTGTAACAAGTGATCTTTCTCAAGTTCCTATGAAAAAAGACTAACATCCGTATTCACAAACGTCACTATGAGGTCTCACAGTGCTCACGAATGCACAGGGTGGTTCAAATCGTCTCATAAACAAAAGGTCCAATCACAAAGCTGTATTGAACGCAATGCGTTTACTCAGTGAAGGATCCCTTAAGTATTGTTTGTGAAAACGGGTGTAAGCTACATGTACTATCAGCACAATGGAACCCTGAACCACCATAGAACTGTGTCATAGTGACGACGTTATGATTCAAGTCGTAAGAAGTGTCAAACAAATTGGTAAAAAAGGCGTTGTGACACCGTTCGAGCGTTCTATGGTGGGATCCATTGGCCTGATAGTAAGTGCGATTCGGCATCGGTAATACCTTTCCCCTTTAAACTGTAGTAGTTATAGTCCGACAAGTTCCTACGCGGCTGTTCCGCGGGGTGAGGGGGGCGGGGGGGGGAGGTAATTGCTTGTTCGCTTCCCTTCCCCGCTAACACCTAGATGTATTCCCGTCAATTTTTGCCACCCCGCGGACAGGTTGCGTAAGATTTTTGCGATTATAGAGCAGACAGTAGTTGCGATTTATGCATTCAGCACCTATGACGCTCACGGTGTGCTGAAAAAAAACGAACGGCATTCATGGGTGATTAATGAGTGAATGTTATTAGTAAAATTTACGGTTTACGGTCATACGCTACAAAACGTTTCACAAAGTGATTTATTTCACAAACATATCATTTTGCAATACGCTTTTCTTCCAAAACTGTATTCTCCTTACTAATAAACGTTGAGTAACGGTGGTATAGCTATACAATGTTTTGTCCTTAGCTGTCTTTGTGACATTTGGATTTGACAGATAAGGACAAACCATTGTATAGCTATACCACCGTTACTCAACGTTTATTAGTAAGGGGGTATATGTTTCAGGATTTTTATAAAATTAACCTAACCTATAGTATAGGGTTCTATTCTACAAGATGGGTCTGAAATAAGTCTTGAAATGTTTACAGTTTCGGAAAAAAAAGCGTTTTGCTAAATTATGTTTGTGAACAAGTGTTTGAACACCAAAATTTACATATACGTATAATAAACTATGTAAAATCACATTATTTAAAAGAGCAGTAATTGTAGACATCATTAATTCAACTCTCTGAACGCTACTTTGAATTTTACCATCAATTTAACACAAATGTACTTGGGTAGGGACTAGGTACCATCTGACATTAGGTACTAGTTGCGACCGCCCTAGCTACGCAAGGGCAAGATATATGAGTCGCTTAACTTCAAACTGGGATAAGTCCATGCAAAAGGACAACGGAATTTGCGTCTTTTTTTCAAACAAATTAAGTTTGAAATTCGTATACCAAGTTAAGCGACTGCGGCCGCATTTCACCAAACTGGAATAAGGTCTTATACTTAGATTAAACGCCGAATTTGTATAGACTAATCTCGGAGTAAGTCTTATTCCAGTTTGATGAAATGAGGCCTAATATTATGTAAGTTACTAAGTATGTAACTTTGTAATTTAAAAGTCATAATACGAAATAAATATTTAAAGCATTAATGCAGTCCGTAGGTATTTTTGAAAAAATAGTGCTCACTAGCCCCTTCAGCCTCGGCTATATCAGCCTTCTCGTGTATCAAAGCATGGCGATTATTTTTATATTTTTATATGAAAATAAAACTACACTCGACCTCTTCTTTCCACCACGTGAATACCTAAACACAAACACGCCCGTAAAAATCTGCCCACACGCTTTCATTATCGACCTTACCGCGTAACAGATAAGAGTCATCACGTGCGCAGTGCAATGTGACGGTGGCAGCAGATCCGATAGCGCGTCCTAGACCCGACATTGACAGTCGCTGACCTCTCGTGACGTCACGGTTAAGACCATCGCACATGCCAGATGCTTGACACCACGATTCGGACTGACTCTGTGACATACAAACGTACCTAACATAACTGCAGGGTCCTTAGGTACTTGGAAATAGCCGTTCTGGAGATTTCTCGAAAAATATTGAAAATCACGTTCCTAATTGAAAGATTCTTTAGGGTGCGGCTCCATTTAGGCGGAGACGAGCAGAGCGGAGAGGAAACGTGTAGGGATTGAACAATCATATTAGTTTAAATCCACATCTCGTCTCCACTCCGCTTCAATGGAAACTGTCAAGCTGAGATGAGCGGAGCGGAGAGGAGACGTGTAGGAATCGACCAATCATATTAGTTGAAATCCACATCTCATTCCCGCTCCGCTTCAGTGGAAACAGTCAAGCGGAGACGAGCGGAGCGGAGAGGAGACGTAACTGCATTACTACATTGTAATCACTCCAGTCAGCTCCGCTCGTCTCCGCCTCAGTGGAATCACTTAGCTCTTTTCACAGCCCTGCTCCACTCAGCTCCGCTCGTCTCCGCCTCAGTGGAGCCGCAGCCTAATACATAGGTACATACATACACACTGTCACGCCTTCATCCCAGAATGGGGTAGAAATAGCTACAGAATTACCAACTACTCTAACAACGTGTTGTTAATTCTGTAACCACATTTTGCACTAATTCTTAATTATTTAATTTCCAGTGGCAATTATTTTGGTTTACCAGAAAATATCAGTGAAAAGAAATTAGACCTCGCCCTCATTTATTTTGGTTCTTTTAATAAAGTTTTTCACTAAAATTAAATTAAAGTTAAGCCAATTTCAAAAACAAGCAGAACGTAATGCCCTCCCTACATTATATTCGGTTCGATAGACCACATATAAAATCGCCGTCAATAGAATTTGCTAACTATGTAAACAAAACCAAACGAACCAATTCACCATGATTACTCGATAATCACGTACTTTTAAAGATCAAGTGAGGTCTTTGCAACGATTTATACACTAAATCATTATTTTCATATTAAGTTTAAGATGAAATAAGTATTCATTATACGTTATTTTTAATAAAAACACGCTTGGTGAATATTTGAGGTTATGTGTCAAACAGTACTAATTTGTTTACATAGTTAGTAAATTCTATTGACGGCGACTTTAGGTAAGTTGATGTTGAATTAACTGGTCAGTCAGTGGCGATGAAATTCAACGCTGAGATGTTCATTTACTCTGTATTCTGTAGGAGAAATGAAAAAAAAAACATAGGCAATGACGGTGTGCCCGTGTGCTGGGGTCACGGAGGAAATTCAATTATGTTCAGAATTGGGATAACCCTGAACCAAAAGGCTCACATGTAAGCTTGAAAAACGGTTTGAAACAATAGAAAGATGAAGTTTATGGTTATCTGCAAAAGTCTTAAAAATTAGGTTTTTGGATCGTAGCAGGTGGAAAGAAGTGGTCTCTGCCTACCCCTCGACAGGCGCCCAAGACAGGCGTGATTTAATGTATTTGTGTATGGTGAAGTCTTCAGGGGCATCATAATTAATTATTCAAAAAAATCTCATTGCGCGGCCGGCCTAAATCTTGAGGTTTTGACCCGCTATACACGGACCGCTTTAAGCAGTCGGGAACCGACTGCACTTCGTTGCTTTTGGTCGGTTTGCAGTTTCAATGCTCTAGAAAGTGCAAACCGACCAATAGCAACGAAGTGCAGTCGGTTCCCGACTGCTTAAAGCAGTCCGTGTATGGCAGGCCTTTGGTTTACATAACCTCCGTGTCCTGCAGCCCTAATAAAAAACCGAATGGCTTTCTGGTTTTTATGTGTGAAGGGGCAAGCGAGCGGGTCATATAAATCCGTCACCGAAGACACATGCGTGTGTACCTACATACATGTTATGTTTTCTAAATAAGAACGAAAGTGTGCCAAAAATGCCACTTTTTATATCTGTTTGTATTGACTTATTTACATGCACATACATGCATACCTTCATGCCTGTCTCCCACTATGGAACGCCATGTGCATCGGTCCAAACATACCCCTTTCGCTTCCTCTACATTCATCACCCTCTGCGTGCACATACGTCGGTTTCGGGTGCTTTTTATTCGCCCTTATCGACTTATTTTACGCATATTTTATCCAAACGTTTGCTCGTCTTTTATACGTCTTAGTTTTGTGATAGTTGAGAACTTCATTGCCTGCCTTTATGCACGTGTAACTTTACCTATTTAGCTTGCCGTATTAAAGATTTTTATTACAATCTATCAGAAAAGTTATTTTTAAATCTGACAAGTAAATTTTGAACCAATTACCGTTATTGGAATGAACAGAAATTTGAGAGTTGTATTTAAACCTTTATAGTAGATTGTTCACCAAGGGACTAAAACAAGCCATAATGACACGAGATGTTTAGCCACGCGAGCGAGCCAGCGAGCGAGAGTGGCTATAGTTCGAGTGTGATTATGGTTGTTTAGTCTCGTGTTAAACACTCTACTTTTCACTTTGAATGCGAGGAAAAAAAACAACGTTCAGTGCCGGATTAGCCACGTACCTAGCAAGAGTAGCAAATGCTACGGGCCCGCGCATCCACGTTTAACCTCTAAAATGCTAGTACTTACATCAGTATGCATATGCGTGTACTCATATGCATCAGGGTTGACGATAAGATGAATAATCCAGTCGATATTCTCCACCAGAATAACCTAAAACAAACACCCACGCAAGTGCATATCTAAGTCGCTCAGTTGCGGAAAAAAGACCGCCACAACCTGTAACCTAAAACAAACCCAGGGGTCTCTTTTGTAGAATTTGCTACGGACCCCGACGGGCTTGCTCAATCCAGCACTGACGAAGTTCTATACACATTTACAATATTGATTATAAGAAAGTTTCTTACAAATTTGTTCCGCGGTTTTTTTCTTTTCTTTTATTTATTTTTTGTTAAGTGCCGCTTTAAATGCTTGCATTTAGCCAACAGGTTCAAACTTGGAAACTATTTTAAAACTAATTGGACCAAGCATAATTAAATGAATTCATCCTTAATATAATTAAATATATTCATATTCGTAATCATTAATCGTGTTTCACGAAATTAAATCATTTTTATTTGTATTTTTTCACAGATGTCATTTTGAGGTTATTTCCACGCGCTAAAAATTGTCTATACCACAGAATAAAAACTAGAGGCATAGAAACCGTACTAAATAGGCAGAAAATACATTATGGTTGACTTCCTTTTACTTATGGTTTTCATAGTGAGTTGGAAAGAGATCGTCACTAGGCGTGATTTGGACCTTTAAGCAGCAGTGTGGAAGAAAGTAGAAGAAAGGTTTCGCCGTTTCTTTTCCTCTTATCAAAATGTAATCTATAAAGTAAAGACAAGTAGCTGGTGCAACGTTCATCTTATTGCACGGCTTCTTTGCCTTTAGTCTTTATTCTGTGGTCATGCTGTGGTCTATACAAAAAGATTGAAAATAGCAATAAATCCTCCATTCACAAACACCGTGATTGGATGTTAAGGGGATTCCAAAGTAAATTAAAACAATTTTACTTTAATCCCTAGAGATTAAAAAGCAACTTTAGTCCCGATGTGCAGAGACTAAAGTAACATTTTAAGAGCATGAGAAGTGAAAAAACTATTATTAAATACAATATTACAGTGTCTAAGAGGTGATTTGATGATGGATTCGGAAGATCGCAATATGGCAACTACGGAGTCTGGAC
Organism: Acleris cristana; assembly: GCA_948252455.1. Classification (NCBI taxonomy): domain Eukaryota; kingdom Metazoa; phylum Arthropoda; class Insecta; order Lepidoptera; family Tortricidae; genus Acleris; species Acleris cristana. Next base: position 5,769,435 of record OX411798.1, on the reverse strand, counting down.
TGAGCAAAAAAAACTTAGTTGTAAAAAAGGCTTGTTTCAAAAATATTTGTTTTGACATAAACTCATTGTTATTTATTTGTTGTTTGTGTTAAATCTATTTGTACGCAGTAAACCATTCAATTTGAAAACAACTTTGTGTACCCAAGCTAAACAGGGTCTAATTGCTACAAAAAATAAATCTAAAGGCATGTTGAGGTGACTCTGTAAAAACTTGGAAAACACGTTATTGTCTTTAAGAAACATTTACGCGGCGTGTTGACGTAGGCGAGGTCAAGTTAAGACTAAGTACACAATAATCGTGTTCTACACGAGCAAACTGGATATCTATAGACCTTTAGTCCTTAACTATAGCTATGTTAAGGTCAATCGAAACTGAAGGTGCTTTTCCTCCGGCGAGGAAAGATGAGAACTAAAATGCCGGCCCGTTTCTACCATAAATTGCCATCGCTAGCCATCGCAATCCATCGCGAACTCGCACCTGACCTTACGAGCTTTATGTTTCCCTGGTACTCTTACCTCATCAAGCACAAGCACGCAGGAGAGATCTCTGGATCTCTGAAGTGGTTTGATGCTGAAACAGAAGCTCCTTTTGCCGGAATCTAAACTTATAAAAGGGACAGCAAAAATAGGTCCATACACCAAATTCCGAGGATGTAGAGCGAAAAACCATATAGGTGTGCCATTTGTGTCTGAGCAACTTGCGCCTCGAGCAACTAGCTCTCTGTTCTCGGCGGTCTCGCTCTCCGCAGCTATTAGCGCTGCCGGCAATAATTCATCCAAGGGGAGAATGTTTACGTGCTCCTTGACTTCCGCACCAAATTCACGAATTGAGGAGTGTCTTGCAGTGCGCGTAGCAGCGTCAGGGGCTTAAGTAGTGGATGCCATTACATATTCGCGCTACCCACTTCCTTTCTCGCTGCGGTTGCGACTCAATAATGTTGCTGGCTGTTAATTGCTTTCTTAAGAATTTAAAAAGTCCTTGGAGACAAAAAGTTTCACTTTTACCTAGTCCGGCCATAAGTTTTGTTACTAAGGTTGAGTCAAATTTTTTTTTTTTTCAATGCTTATTAAAATTAAAAGCTTAATTAATGTACATTTTGGAGAACAACTAATTATTCTATATAGTCGCCGCACTTTCTGAGACGATCTTTTAACATTAACAGCCTGCATCGATGAAATTACGCATGACTTTTCTGTAAATTTCACTTTTTGAAAACGTTTTAAAATCAGTCTTTGTTTACCAAGTAACTGGTATGTTGAAAGACCAAAATTATATTTCTCTACAAGACTCAAATCCAACTTATGAAGCAAGAGATTTGGTGTGTTTTTGGATTTGCTGCAAATTCATGTGAAATCGTGAAGTCGATTTAATGAGACATTAAGATTGACCGTGTCAGGCGGATCTTTAGTTGCTGCATTTGTATCAGAATTTAAAGCTAAAAGTCTGATTAATATGTCACGCAAATTCGAACTCTCTACAAGAACTCTTACAAAAGTTGTGGCCGTTGTTATCAGTATAATTGTCGTGCGTAATTTGAACTATGGTTTTGTAGTCTAGTTCTTCAAGCTTGTACATCAAATAATTGCAATAGCTTCGAATAGGTGCATTTTATTTAATTTATATTTTATATAAATCAAAGTTTTGATTAATATACACATTCATGAAAAACTCATTTTATTTATTTTTCAAATTGTAATAAATCTCAGTAACAGAACGTATGACCCGACTAGTTAAAGCATGAGAATTGAAAACAATCTGTGTTTTCCCCACTGTAACTTTTTCCTGTATCTAATGACAGTTAAAGCAGCCCCAATATGAACTCTCAACCGTACGGAACCGATCCTTATCACACTATACGAAAACCTTTCCGTACACAGCTCGTGTCCCTGTTATCATGCGTAGACGCATGTCAATCGAATGTCACCCATCAGTCGCTCTCCGACCGCCGCGACGGGCGCGCGAATGCTCGATCCCCGCGACCTCATACAAATCACATACATATTTATATATTACAACCTTTTCTTTTACAAAATTCTTGATTATATATTAATAAGAATTCTGAAGGGTTTTGTAGATCTCTTAGAGTTAGATGATGTGTAATTAATTAGTGGTCTCGTATTTATTCAACCTGTGATATTAGTTAGTGACGATGAAGGAACAGATCGGAGTGATTACTATACATCAAGTAAGTGTCAAGTAATTATTTGTGATGCGTTTGGCTTAACGCGAGTTGATTGACTTTAGGTTAAGTTAAGTTAGTTACCTATGAGTATACAACAAAAACGAACTATTTATTTTGCTATTTATTATGCTTTATGGAAGTGAAGATCTGTCAAATAACTTGCATCCCACATCTGCGAAGTACACTGATGTCATGACAGACAGAAATACAAACAGACTGCTTGACGCAAGCCGGCTTGAGTGTATACAATAATACATGACTACCGACTCACCCTTGCTTCGGTTAAAAAAAATGCCTATACGTTAGGGATAATGTAGCTCTCTATTAGTATTTTTTTTAAGAGATTAGCCATATCTCTTACTTCTTTATAATATTAGTATAGAGGTATATACCTAAGTAACGGTTTAAGGAAAATAGACACTGCCCATACAATAAAAGTCATTGTTACGGTCTAAAATTTGTGATTACATACTGAAGCTAACTATGTATTTTAAGAACTCATGTACAACATAAAGCAATAAATAAATATGACGACTATGTGAAAGAAAAAAGATTCAGATACATATCTGAACTTTATTTGTTTTTCAACTTTACGGTTGTCGGTACCACTGAATACCTGTTTATTGGGACAGTCTGTAACAGAACTAATTTAGGCTTCGGCTCGCTCCTGTGTTTTTGCTGCGTTTTGTTTGTTGCTGGAACAACTTACTTTCGTTGAATTTTTTGCCTACCCCTTAGCGACCAGCCCCCGGATATTAAGGAGATCACAACGGGCTAATCTCGTAACTATATCGGAAAAGGCTCGACATGTTTCGGGCTCGTCCGGAGTCCCTATTCATGAGCAGACGCGGCCGCAGCACGACGAATAATCGTTGTGATCTCCTTAATATGTCTGAGTCTCACGGAAGTTATATGTTTAAAACAGCCCTCAGAAGCAAAAATTGGAAATAAAGCTCTTTTTAGGGTTAGGGGAAAAGGCTCTGCAATTCTCAAAACATTTTTTTTATAACTTTCCATGACGTACTTTTTGATTAATAGCCAAAAAAATTATAATTTTCCGTGACATACTTTTTTGATTTATAGCCAAAAATTTATAAAAAATTACCGTTCCACGTTTATGGAGCAACAAACTGAAAATTTTCCGTTTTAAATATTCACAACCTTGAAAAAAATATCAAAAAACTTTAAAAATCTCTATTAAAATTTAGGCTAATCAAAATGGACCCTAGTGGATAGAAAATAAAACTCATAACAAATGAGTCTTATTTTGCGTTTTCCAACCATATTATCTTAAATACGGTACCCTCGGTGCGCGAGTCCGACTCGCACATGACCGGGTTTTTTTGTTGGATTTTTGTTAAATTTGACATGAATTCAAGTGTCTTTTATAGGTCTGATAGACTGGCGGCGATAGTTTAGAAAGTTTCAATTTTACTTTAAAGGAGTTGTTAAACCACCAGGGTTTAGCTGAAAACCAGCACTGTTGCTCCGGCTGCAGCACGTGCTGAGCTGAATCCTTTTTGACCTAACATTGCAGCAGACCGTCTCTAAATTCGCTACTTGTATATCTTTATGTCCTATTCGATTTTGACTATATTTTTGTTGTTGTAGTGTGTTTTTGTCAAATAAATGTTGTGAGTTTGAGTTTTAAATGTTCAGTTTCATTCGCGCTTGAGTTACTTATGGATGTCTTGCGGGCCTAGTATGGATGCGTTTATTGCGTGACAAAATGTGGATAAAGCATCCGTCACTCTCGTACATACCTACTTATTATACGTGTCAGAAAGTGACGGATGTTTTATACACATTTTTTCACGCGATAAGCGTAGCCATACTAGGCCTCATGAAATCTATATGTATAAAAGGCAAACCTGACTGACTGACTTATATCAACGCACAGCCGAAACTACTGTACCTAGAAACTTGAAATTTGGTACAGGGGTTCCTTTCATGATGTAAGTGAGCACTAAGAACGGATTTTCCGAAAATCTACCCCCAACGGGATGAAATGGGGGAGTAGCGGGAAACTAATTCTACGCGTACGAAGTCGCGGGCGTCCTCTAGTGGAACATAAGTCGCGATGTTCTTATGTTTACTATCCAGTTTGTCTTCGTGTTATATTTATTTCATTTCTTACTAGCTCATGACGACTGAGTTTTAGAGAATGCTATTAAGTAATAAGTGACCTTGTGTTGGGAGGTATTATGTAATTTAGTTGAAATCAATAAGTAATTAATACAGTACCAAAATATATGTTTCCTTTACTATTCAAGGTTATATAGTATACCTGATGTACACTAATCAAAACAAAATAGGGGCCACGTTATGTTCCGCATACAAAAGAACTGTTTTCGGAGAAGGATTATTATAACAAATCTTGTCATGTAATTTTTGAATTTAGTAATGCTGCAATGTTTAACTTACAAGCTGTGTTTTTTATTTTTTGTCACTTGTTTTGTTTTTACAGTGCGTGTGGTTTTTTAAAAAGTTGCATTTTTTTGCTCATTTTGTATGAAATTTGATTGAAAAAACCACACGCACGGTAAAAACAAAACAATGGTCAATAAATAAAAAAACACAGCTTGTTAGTTGAACATTGCAGCTTTCGAATGGTACTAAATTCAAAAATTACAGGTCAAGATTTGTTATATTAATCCTTCTCCGAAAATAGCTCTTTTGTATGCAGAACATAGCGTGGCCTCTACTTGGTTTTGATTAGTATATGTTATTTCTGCTTCTTAATCTTTATATTATAAAACAAAGTCGCTTTTCGCGTCTGTCTGTCTGTGTATGCTCCTCCTAACTCCTCCTAACTCCTCTTAAACTACGAACCGATTTTGATGCGGTTTTCACCATCTTTCATAACTCTTACATTTCGTGTCAGAATATTGTCACCGAGATGTGACGGTTTCGGGAGGCAATTTAGTGAATTGCTTCTATCATACTCATTTTATCGCTTCGACATCGTCGCAAAAGAGTCTTGACATTATTATCGTAAGATTGCTATCTAAAGACTTAAAATATCTATGGCCGCCAGAGTTCGTTTGCCATTAGGTGACCTGTGTGCTAGATTGGCGATCTCCATGCCATAAAAAAACCGGTCAAGTGCGAGGTAGACTCGCGCACCGAGGGTTCCGTATTTAAGATAATATGCTTGGTAACCGCAAAAGAAAATAATCATAATGTTATGAAATTTATATTGTATGCAATAAGGTCTATTTTGACTAGCCTAAATAAAAATATAGATTTACAATTTTTTTTTGGTTTGGTTGGATATTTTTCCCATAAAATATGAATAATTAATACGTTAGGATAAGGGGGGAGGAACGGTCATTTTTTGTAAATTTTTAACTATTAATCAAAAACTACATCACAGAAAATTAAAAAAATACCTTTTTGAAATGTGCTTATTGAGCCCTTTTATATCACACACCATTTGCTAATAATCAAACCACTTTCATTTTTCAACCCCCCATTCTAGATCCCTTTTCAACTATTTATAAAATTAATTTCATACTTTTTTTACTTAAAACAGATGCGGGCAAGCAAGTTGTACAACTATGCCAAATTTCAAGTTGATAGCAGATAGCATTTGTAAATGCTGAGAAAACCTGCTATGACATACAGACAGACACACAGACAACGAAATCTCACCACAAGGGTTCCTTTTTTACCATTTTGGTACGGAACCCTAAAAAAGGCAATGATACTAAAGTTAGTCATTTGCTCAAACTGACAAGTTATACATACATATAAAGTCTTTAGTTTTGTTTGTCTCGATGTTAATGTGGACGCACGCGAGGTCGCGGGGTCGACGCGTGCTCGACAATGTGCATTTTTGTACATGCAATAATGCATCCAAACTGCTGCAGCTTAAGTTAATATTCCGTTGTATGAGAATGTTGCTGAAAATTTAAATTGACGTCGATTTTTCTGCTTCTCTGCAGATTTGAGAGTTCCTTACTTACAAAGAAAGGTACCCAACTGTCCGGCTCCAATTTGGTTTATTTTGATTTTGGTGCGTCGGTCAATTTGGTTGATTAACTAAAATCGACTCGAGTGAACTCTTAACGCGATTTATTCTATGTAATAGGCTATTTGACAACATTGAAAATATGCATCAAATTGTCGTCATCCTATTAGATAATAGCGTAAAACAACATATTTTACTTTATTTTAAACTAAATTAAGCATATTTTTTTGGAAATTACACGAAAAAAATTGAAGGTAATATATTTTGAAATTTTATCTGTGGCAGAAACGCTATGCGATTGCTTTGTAGCTGTGGTTACTCGCAGGTGACGTCACACGCAAGTAACCACAGATCATAAGGGCATATCTCTTCAAATGATTTTTCATTGTTTACTTGCATATAACGTCACACTTGTCACATGGCCAGCGCCACGATAGAAACAGCGTTTTTGGCGCGGTTTTGGAAATTTAAACTTTTAAATGGATTTTTATTGATAATAATAGTAGAATCTCACGGAAGTGTGCTTCTTATGTAATAAAGAATCATTTAATAAGGTTTTCTAAAATTAGTCAAATAGCCTATTGTAATAATAAGATTTCGAGTTTTAAAAAAACATTAAAATTGTGCAATAATTTGAGGTCGTTGGTAGTTTGTTTTTCAAACAATGATTGTTTAATTCGAGCTGTTAATTCAACCTCTAACTGGCGTACTCGGAGACGTCATTTTTTAATGCTTGATTAAAGTTGCTGCTGTCACTTTCTTTGCTACAGCAATAGAATAAGACAACACGTCACTAAACAAGCATTAAATTTAATTGACGTTTCTGAGTGCGGCAGTACGAGGCAAATAATAAACGGATGCTACGCGAAGTCGCGAGCAATATTGGTCAATTGCGTTTTAATTATTGCTATCCTACGTTTTAAACGAACCATTTGCTAATCAATTGGCAAAAATATTGACTAATTCACTGATTATGATTATCTTATTGATTATTAGCTTATATTATAGGTACGTATAGGATCAACCTTCAGCGGGATCAACGATTGTGTACCTAGCTTACCTTACCTTCACACGATAACGACATTTTTGTAATCCAATTACCACTCGTATACTTTTATATGTAAATAAATTAATATCAGGGGACAATGTCACACCAATTGACCTAGTCCCAAACTAAGCTCTAGGCTTGTACTATGGGTACTAACTAAACAACGATATAAATACTTATAACTTAGTTACAGCACTACACAGCAAATAAAGAACAAAAAACCGGGCAAGAGCATGTCGGATCATGCTCAGTGTAGGGATCCGAAGCAGACCTCGCGAAAAATTTAACTTTGCCGTTGGAAAACTGTTATCACCATACATCGACATAGGTCCCAGACAGTTTACCAACACACCGCAAATAAGTTTTCGGTTGGTATAAACATTTAAACCGTTTGCAACTCAAGATTTTTTTTCAACATTTATTTTACCACTTTGTTGGCGTGACTAATATGTATATTCATGCCAAATTACAGCGTTCTAGTACTAAGAGTCTCTGAGCTAGGCTGCGGATAGACGGACGGACGGACGGACATGGCGAAACTATAAGGGTTCCTAGTTTGACTACGGAACCCTAAAAACCGGCCAAGTGCGAGTCGGACTCGCACACGAAGGGTTCCGTACCATTATCTATACAACATTAGCCAAAAACGGCAAAAAAATTACGTTTGTTGTATGGGAGCCTCCCTTAAATATTTTTTTTACACTGGTTTTAGTATTTGTTGTTATAGCGGCAACAGATATACATCATCTGTGAAAATTTCAACTGTCTAGCTATCACGGTTCATGAGATACAGCCTGGTGACAGACAGACGAACAGCGGAGTCTTAGTAATAGGGTCCCGTTTTTACCCTTTGGGTACGGAACCCTAAAAAAGGATGGTTTTGAGATAAACCTCTATCTAAGCATGTTTTTTTTTTTTCAGAACCACTTTAAAAAAGTTCTTCTTGCCAATTTTACTTACTATCTAATCGTTTACTTTCCGCCGCTCTATCATAAAGTGGGTCGAAGTGCATTGACTTCCAGTTAGTGCAAAAATGCGTGCGGCTTGCAGTTATATAATGACATTGCATTATGTGACACAAGATGTCTGATTATTTACTATGCGCTCGCGCGAGTTCACGCGTCGCAGTGTAATTAGTAAATAAATAAATGTTTTTGACATTTGACTCTAATTGACCAGTTCCGAAGATACTGTGCTGTAATGTGAGTGATAAACTAATAAACAAGGAATACTAATAGTTGTTTGGTTTGGTGTTTTGTACAGTTAAGGACTTTAATTGTTATGCCACTATGGAACCCTGTCGCATAACGTTAATCATTAATTTTGGCGTAATTTCTTTCATGTGGTTTGACACTGTCATTATGACAGGGTTCCATAGTGGCATAACAATTAAAGTCCTTGACTGTACTCGTCTATATACTCGTACGTTAATATAAAGGAAGAAACTAACTGCGTGATTGGTTGATCAACGCACAGCCAAAACCGCTGGACCTTGGAACTTGAAATTTGAAGGAAAAATTCCTTGGACATCCTATTTAAGTACCTATGCACTAAGAGGGAATTTTTCGAAATTCATCCCTTAAGGGTTTAAAATAGAGGGAGTAGCTGGAAACGAATTCTACGCGTACAAAGCCTAGAGCTTAGTTTGGGACTAGGTCAATTTGTGTGAGATCGTCCCTTGATATTTATTTATATTATTTATTTAAAGCCGCGGGCGTCCTCGGGAAGAAGTAGGGGGAGTAGCGGGAAAATAATTCTACGCGTACGAAGTCGCGGGCGTCCTCTAGTTTATTTATATTATTTATTTGAAGCCGCGGGCGTCCTCTAGTCTTAAATAAAACTTTAACTTAAAATAGATTGCCGTAACTTTTTTCAGTCGTCACAATGTACGTCAGACGACCGTGAAGTCGTCACTGGCAAAACCTGACGTTGACGTACAGGACCTATTGTTGTTGCCTGATTTGGCATATATTTTACATATTAAGTGTCGCTACGTCAAATAAACTTGAACGCAAATGTATCCCCACAAATTTGTATTTTACATAACATCTTGGCCCCAACGCTTGTACCAATGTTGGCTGATTATTCCACCGGTCTGATCGCCAGCGTCGGCGCAGATTCCATTGATACTTTTGTAAAAAAAAAACACCGTGTCGTCAAAAACCAACTACTTATAAAGGGTAAAAGCCCATTCTAACCCCCTTACTAATAAACTTTGAGTAACGGTGGTATAGCTATACAATTTTTTATCGTTATCTATCATTGTGACATTTGAATTTGACAGATAAGGACAAAACATTGTATAGGTATACCACCGTTAAGTTTATTAGTAAGGGGGTAACTGCCGCACTCAGAGACGTCAATTATATTTAATGCTTGATTAAAGTTGCTGCCGCCACTTTCTTTGCTACAGCAATAGAATAAGACAACACGTCACTTAACAAGCTTTAAATTTAATTGACGTCTCTGAATGCGGCAGTAAGCCTATAGCTGTATTTACGAATAGGTATTAAAGTGCCTCGCGGCCGCTATAAATCGTCTACCTAATTTATTTACGTATCAAAAAATCCCAATATTTACGAATTGACAACATTTCATTTTGGTGACACTTGCAAATTACTATAGGAATCGAAAGGATTTTGCCTTCTGAACACGGCAAAATATTTATATAAATTTATTTTTCTTTATTTTAAAACTTACAAGAAAGTTAAAAAAAAAAATCGAATTTTACCAATACTACGCCCGAATAGATGGAAAAATGCTGTCATAATTCTAAATTTAACATTGACAGACAGATAGATACTTAAATAATTATCGGTGGACCGCCATTATTAAAAAAAAAAACTTTTTAATACAGACTGGCCTGACGTAATATGTCCATTGTAAGTACATCTTAATAAATGAATAATAAAATAATTATTCATCCTAGGGAAAATTTAAAACTACTAGTGTCTTCCTCCTTCCAAACAGTATCTATAGAACGAATAAAATTAAAGTCTTGAAAATATGAAATCTTGTCAATTGCTGCCACGTTGTATTTAAGTATGTGTTTCTCTGTATAACTATGTTGATTGTTGCCTAGTCAGACCTATATTTACAATCAAGCCTAGACCTTCGTTTTGGACTAGGTCATTTAGTGTGAAATTGACCGAGTTAAAAACAATAAGATAACATTTCAAAGGCAATATGGTTTTACCCAGTAGAATAGATAGAGACCCTTGGCAGGAAAGCGAAGGAACATCAAAAGACTTATATTCCAAAAAAGGTGCTTTAGGGTTCCGTACAAAAAATGAAAAAACGGAACCCTAATAGGATCACTCGCGTGTCTGTCTGTCCGTCTGTCACAGCCAATTTGGTCCGAAACTACTGGACCGATTGAGTTGAAATTTGGTACGCATATGTAAATTGATGACCCAAACACAGTGCAAAGGAAATAATGTTTTTGGGGTATAAGAGTCATTTTCAGGGGACAAATTAGGAAATTAAAAAAAAAAAGTTTTGCTAACCTAACTGTGTCATATCAAATGAAAGGGCTCGTTATGAGGATTTCAAATATATTTTTGTTATTGTTGTAAAATAAATAGTTTTAATTTTATTCATGAAAGAAGACGAAAACGGACCATTCCCCCCGTGATCTCCGAAACTACTGAGCCTAAAATTTTGAAAAACATACAAAATATAGTTCATTGCTTATAGATTGCTTACAGAAAAACCTATAAGAAAAGGATCAAAAAAAAACATTACATATGTACGGTACGGAACCCTCTCCACGCGAGTTCAACTCGCACTTGACCGTTTTTTTTTCTTTAACCTGGGTCAAGGTGACCCTTGCTTTTATTACCTTGAATTTACTCCGTCAATTTGCATGCATTTGTGCATCATTGTTGCATTTATATTTACAGTAGCTACCAGGGGTGCATAACCGTTAATCAGTTCAGCAACTTAAACTTTGGTTCATGCTCCTTCTCGTGTTCGTTAGGTATGCAGATAATAAAAAGGTTAAATGGATATATAATTAATATTCGCCTATGCTTACGTAAGATTCTCAATAAATTAACTTGTGGTGCATGGCTGTTTAAGTTACTAGGCGAGCATAGATTCAAAGAGATCTTTACATAGTGGAGCTGAAGTTTACTTTCGAATGCCACTTTTGACGACGAGCTGGCCTAGTTGGTAGTGACCCTGCCGACGCAGCTAGCGGTCCTGGGTTCAAATCCCGGTGAGGGCAGATATTTGTGTGATGAGCGCAAATATTTTGTTCCTGCGTCTTGGATGTTTTCTATGTATATATTATATATATAAGTATATATTTCTCTATGTAAGTAAGTTTATCGTTGTCTAGTACCCATAGTACAAGCCTAGAGCTTAGTTTGGGATTAGGTAAATTTTTGTGACTTGGCCCCCTAATATTTATTTTATTTTATTTATTTATTAAGTTCTAAAGGCCTCTTCAATGTTAACTACACTTTTTCTTCTTCTTCTTCTCAGCATATACTCGTCCAATGCTAAACATATTATGCCTCTTCCATGGATTTCCATGTAGATACTACACTACAGCCCCAAAAATCTTTTTTTAAATGACCTGCAATATCAAACTATATTTAAAAATAAAAGTGAATTTCACGTAAATATAATCATGAAAGAAGTTATACGACACTGGCAATAGGCGAAGTTTTATTACCAAATTGAAATTGAAAGCAAATTGAGGATTTCGCGACCGGTTATAGTTTTGTCGTCAAGGTAAACAACGTCTTTGAAATGTTTACGCGTGGTTAGCATCATGTTGGCACGGTGTCTCGTGGATATTAGTGGTTATCTAATCTATCTGTCCATACCAGTCTATACCAAGTATAGTTACCACATAAAGGTACAAGTTAAAACATGCCTAACCACCATTCCCGAGTTCTTTAAAAAAAATTACATATTTTCTATGCTGTGACTCCGTCCATGCGGGAAGTTGGTTATCTATCTATTCTTCTATCTATACTAATACACTTAGGGATAAAAATAACGGGTCAGAGTGCGTTTTTCATACAAACGAGGCTATTTCGAAGCCTTGGTTCCAAGCCAGGGTTTGTGAGTGAGGTTTAACGGTGGATACTCCGAGGTTCAATAGAGGAGGTCAAAAGTTCTCAAGATACTTATTGCACAATCAGTTAACACCACAGCGAGAGAGTTTGGGTCAGCATTTGGATTTCCTTACATTTTATTGCCATTTTAGATGCTTTTCTGAACATGCACGATTCCGGCGTTAACCGCAGATTCAATCAATTGGGTATCCTAGGCACTCTGGAAGTCCTGTATGAATCTATAAGCGATAAGTATCCCCTGGCGAGGAACCAAGGCTTCGAAATAGCCTCTTTAGTATGAAAAAGGCGCTCTGACCCGTTTTTTTTTCTCCTGAGTGTATTATAAAGAGGTAAAGTTTGTGACGATGGGGGTAATCTCTGGATCTACTGAACCGATTTCGAAAATTCTTTTATCAATAGAAAGCCACATTATTTGTCAGTGTCATAGGCTATATACTAACCCAAAAAATATGTTTATTGCCCAATGAAGTGGGCACGGGAACAGCTAGTAGCTTATATGGGTACTGTAAAATTTTCCGGTATAGCACGTACCCTATGTCTGTATCCGTGCTAACTAGCCCTGTACGAAATATCCCCTACTATTAAACCCTACGGAACAAACAAAAACACTTTACCATCTGCGACTCCGTCCGCATAGAATTCGTAAAATGAAATGCCTGAATGCTATTGTGTAATTTGCGAATACTCCTCTCGGCGTCCGGTTAGCATCTAATGACGGATACTTTCCAATTTTCGGTATTTAAACGACTTACTCTGCTCATAGTCTCTGTGCAAATCGTCTTAATCCATTGCTATGTTTTGACGCGAAAGAAAGTCAGCCAAACATTCCCACTTTCGCACCTCTAATACTAGATAGCATTTTAGGAGTTTGGTCTCTTGACATGTAGCAAGGTAGTTCTTATAAATTATGATTACCTGGTATTTACAGTGTGTAGATAATTAAAAATTGCACCTTCAATTCAAAGGAAAAGGTGTTTTTGAATGGGATGATTTTCATAATTTATTTTTGTGACTATACTCCGATTATTTAGCTTAAAAAAGTGTAAACAATCCAAACAATGCCACGTCATTGTTAAACAGCCAATCAAAACCGTTTAATCGAACTTTGACGTATCAGTGCTCTACTTCTATTGGCTGACGAACTATATCACGTGGTTGTTTTGTTTACATTTTTTTAAGGACCTAAACAAACGGAGTATAGGGATTAAGTCTACATAAAGTATATAAAAACGAAACGGAAGTGCGTATGTACAATTAAAATTTAAGCGTCCTTGACTTTAATCACCTATTTTTGTTTTGTTTAAACATATTTTAGGTATAACGTCATTTATTAATCTGGACCGTCAGTCCAGAGTGCGCGCCGATGCCCCCCCGATAAGATTGCGAGGGGGTATCGGGCAAAGGCGCAGCAAATTCGCCAAAGTAGATAACTGAAGGCCTGGCCACGATTTTGCACGACGGCGGCAGCGGCGGTGCCAAGCAGTTAGCGGCAACAAATAAATGCATAGTTACGTATGAAGCATGCCACGAGCGGCGTGAAGAGACGATTTTTTTATGCGTTGCTCAGTGCTCACGGCCCCCGCAAAGTCGTGGCGTGGCTCTACTATAAAATATCCCTCGATTTAGTCACGAATTATGAATAAAAATAACAGAGATCGGGCATCCGAAGTTTCATATTTAATGCTTTGTAGTAATAATTAGTCCGTCTTTTGCATTATCAAAAAATATTGAACACATATTTTTGCTTTTGTCAATTAAACAAAAAATTACGAAGATAAAGTGCGTTGAAGTTTCGCGTGACACACTTTGTAACGTTGTGACGTCACGAGCCCCCACTCCCGAACTTTGATGCGCGTTATATTTGTAAATTTTGATTGATTTGATAAAGCAAAAAAACGAGTTCAATATTTTTTTGATAATCTTACTAACGGACTAATTACGTTTTTTTTTTTTACCCAGGTCATTGTAGTGATCATCTAGGACCTCAAGGATAACGGATGAGTAAGGGTGAAGACACATTTATCAGCACCGATTATCATTTCATCTATAGAAAATGGCTGTTTTGTATGAAGATGCGTACGCATGCGAAAGCAGAACTGATGCGTACGCATCTTCATACAAAACAGCCATTTTCTATAGACGAAATGCGAATCGGTGCTGATGTGTCTTCACCCTAAACTTCCCACTGTTTGCCTCTTTTTAAACCCCGGATATTTCACTACGAAAACAAAAGGTTCAAGGAACGTAATTGTACATTCACAGCGTTTGCCAGAATATGTAAATGTCATAGGTAATACTGTCGCTTTTGTATTTAAATGTGCATCGGCAGCATTAGTATGACACCGCGACCCCGCTGAAACTCGCGTGACGGCTGGTTTTCCACGTCAAATTATAAAAACGTCAACAATATACTCTTATCTATATTATATAAAAGGCAAACCTGACTTACTGACTTATATATCGACGCACAGCCGAAACTACTGTACCTAGAAACTTGAAATTTGGTACAGGGGTTCCTTTCATGATGTAAGTGAGCGCTAAGAAAGGATTTTCCGAAAATCAACCCCCAACGGGAAGAAATGGAGGCAGTAGCGGGAAACTAATTCTACGCGTACGAAGTCGCGGGCGCCCTCTAGTACTAACATATTAACTGACTAACTTACGGAATACTCGTAAATATACATACCTACGATAATGAGAAAACCTGCAAATTCGAATAGTTGAATTCGTAAGAGGGGTAATTGCACAAAAAATCTAACTAGGTCGAAGTGTATCTACCATGGCCCATCAATGCAAGACAAGACACCAATAAATTGTAAAGGCGTTATAAAAAGTCGAAACCATAATCTGTAAGATAACTTTGACAGATAAAGGGTTACCAGGGTAACTTTACCGCAATTAAATCACTATTTATTTACTATTGTCGCCGTTAATAGAACTTGCAAAAGATGTAAAATAAACCAAACGAACCAATTTACCATGATTACTCGATAAAACTTTTAAAGATCAAGTGAGGTCTTTGCAACGATTTATACACTAAATCATTATTTTCATAATAAGTTTAAGATGAAATAACCATTAATTATACGTTATATTTAATAAAAAACGCGCTTGGTGAACATTTGAGGTTATGTGTCAAACAGTACTAATTTGTTTACATAGTTCGCAAGTTCTATTGACGGCGACTTTAACTATCACGGATTATGGTTTTGACGTTAGTGTGGTAAGCAATCCGCTAAAATAATGCTAAATAGAAGCATTGGCGTTGAATACTGCCCTCCTTAGAAAAAAAAACGCATGTCTCATAAAACCGCTTATGTATCAGTGACCTTATTTCTTAAGATACAGGGTTAAATTTGCTTTGACTATCAAGTTGCTCATGCGTCCTTTTTGTTTATAAGGGCAGAATAGATTTGGATATTATGTAAATATTGTATTATGTATTTAACGCATGTAATCGCCATGTTTAGGACTCGCGAATTTTGACAATGAAGCAGTGTGATCTGTCGACTTTGCTCAGGTGTTAATTATTGTTAAACAAACTTCAAACAAGAAGAAGATCAGTGTTTGTATGTATGTTTGTGTATTTGTTATATCAAAAACTACTGCACTGATTTGCAATTTGTTTTGGGGAACATGTTTTTCATACTTCTGAGCTCTTTTTATTAAACTACTAGAGGACGCCCGCGACTTCGTACGCGTAGAATTAGTTTCCCGCTACTCCCCCCATTTCTTCCCGTTGGGGGTCGATTTTCGGAAAATCCTTTCTTAGTGCTCACTTACATCATGAAAGGAACCCCTGTACCAAATTTCAAGTTTCTAGGTACAGTAGTTTCGGCTGTGCGTTGATATATAAGTCAGTAAGTCAGCCTTTTATATATATAGAATGACTATCACTTACACGCGGCGTTGCTCGTTGCAAGCATGAACGAAACATCCTAAAATCCCCGAGATTCTGTTTTTGTAGACATTAGACATTCCAATAACGAGAACTAATTCAAAATTGAACAAACAAACTAACAAACATGTAAAAGAGTGCCTATTATTAATTAATGATAATAATTAACTACCTAAAAACGAACGGACAAACAAAAATATACCGTACCGCATTGATATGTTATCATTAACGCCTTGGAATCGCGTGATAGAGCAGTATAGTTTCACATTTCAAACTGAGCGGACGTGTTTTTAGTTTCTCGCTGTGTCGACTCGGTACCAGGATAATATAAAACCAAGGGAGCAGATCTTGCTCAATTAAGGCTGAAATTGAGATAGTCTTGTGGAAAGATAAGGATTCAATGTCAAATTGGTGTCGGTGATAAGTTTTGACATTGCTTTTACTGGGTGATTTTAAGTTGTAAACCTATTTAGCAGAGGTGCATTGTGAAATATATTTGCAACTCTGCGGAAATTAACTTAAATTACTATGTTCTGTTTATAGCAATGTAAAATGTTTTGTTTTCACAATTCGCCATAGTTTTTGCACTCACAGGTGTTTTGTTCGTGAATTAGTGAAATGACTTTTTGATTAGTGACAAGTGTAATTTGAATATGGATACCAAGAAAGAGGAAGAGCCCAAGGTACAATTTGATTTTGTTCTCTCATTGTTTTTTCCATTCATAGATCTATTTGCCAAATATTAAGCGTTGAACAATTTCACAAAAATTGACTTAGTTCTAGTAGTTAGTTGAACTATTTACGCTCTAGGCTCTAAGCTTGTTGGTGTTCTTGAGTGAAGACTGCGTCTCGGCAAACGTAGTGTAGGACGCCCTCAGGCCAGTGGCCTGTTTTATAAAGCTACAAATTACAATTTACAGGTTACAAGTTTCCATTCGACACAACCTTGACCAATGACGACCAGCCATTTGAGCAGTGTTGCCAGTTTAGACCTGTAAAATTGTAACTTGTAGCTTTATAAAACGTGCCCCAGGCTTGATGACGATCTGCGAAAGACTGCATGCAGATGCTGGATACGGCAAGCTGAAGACAGGGCTCTATGGCGCTCATTTGGGGAGGCCTATGTCCAGTAGTGGACTAATATAGGCTGATGATGATGATGATGATGATGATGATGATGATGATGATGATGATGATGGGGCTTGTACTAGACTCTAGAACAAATAATCGTGCTCATCGCAAAAATAGACACATTAGCCTAGTTGGTAGTGACCCTGCCTACGAAGCTAGCGGTCCCGGGTTTGATTCCCGGTAGGGGCAAATATTTGTGCGATGAGCACGAGTATTTGTTTCAGAGTCTTGGATGTTTTCTATGTATTTAATTTAAGTACCTATTTATTTCTCTTTAGGTATTTATATCGTCTAGTACCCATAAGTACAAGCCTAGACCTTAGTTTGGGACTAAATCAAATTGTGTGAGATTAAATAAATAAAAACGAGCCTCGATATAATAGCAACCCCTATACTTTCAGAGCTATCTCTTAAATGGCTCGACCGATTTTAATAAAACCTCTTAGCTAAGGTTTAAGATTAATAGGATGTGAGGCTGAAAATGTCCATACAAAATGCGGTAACGTTTCTCTCCCTTTAAACCTAGTCTGACTGTTACGATTTTTTAACATATCGTAGATATTATGAAATACTAGGTCCGGGCCTCTATTCATGGCGGTAAAAACCAGATCGCGTTTGCCCTGCTATCCTATTGTTTTTAACTCGGCCGCCATTACTGTCAAGTAAATAAGAGCTATCAAAACGTTGACAATACGATAACAGGTGAAACGGTCAACGATATGGTTTTTGATTTAAACTCACACGATTTTTACACATTGTTATTGTTAAAACGGGACTGTATCGCGCGTCCTCTCGAGACCATGGGCGTAGCGTCACGTCCGAAACGTCGAGGTAATAATTAATTAATACAATTAATTATATATCCCTTAACGTGATATGGTTTTTGACGCTTAGAATAGAGACCATGTACGTTTTCGTTAATAAACGAATGAAAAAAAAACCAAACGGAAACTTACAAGCCCAGTTTTTCATAATTACTACAAGGGGGTGAGAGACGTTATCGCCCGGAGCTAAATTTAAATGGAAAATATTTGACAGTTACGCGAATTACGCCACGCCTCACTACTCTTAAACTAGCTTAATTGTACAAAAATCCGCGTCAAAATCGGTCCATCCGTTCTTGAGCTACAACGTCACAGACATACATACAGACATGTTAAATCTATACTATCCTAACTCCCCTCTTATTGCCTCAAGGTTTAAGAACAGCTCGTGAACCATTGTTGTGATCTAGCTTACAATAACAGTTCACATGGCACCTGCTATAATTAGGTTACTCATACAATAATACTTCGGTGCTTGATATACTGCGCGTGAGTAATCAAATATCCGCGTAAAGTCACCTCTGTTTTAATCTTATCTGGCCCAAATTTCACTAAACAGATGACAGGTGATATTTCGATGTACATTGCGTAGCGTATAAGAACCCCCGCGAAGCAGAAACTCTTGGACTGTGTTATGTATAGTCAAGGACTTTAATTGTTATGCCACTATGGAACCCTGTCATAATGACAGCGTCAAACCACATAAAAGAAATTACGCTAAAATGTATGATTAACGTTATGCGACAGGGTTCCATAGTGGCATAACAATTAAAGTCCTTGACTGTACTATCAGCTCAATGGAACAATGACCGACCATAGAACGGTGTCACAGTGACATTACAAAACAATTTGTCTGACACTTCTTACGACTTGAATCATAACGTCACCGTGACACAGTTGTATGGTGGGTAAAAGGGTTTAATTGGGCTGATAGTACCTTTATCTGTAACCGTTAGCTAGCTTTGTGAATTAAGTCGGAACCGCATTGCTGCGAACACACGCACACGCTACGCACATGTGTACAAATTCGCTCCGTGTCAAAATGTAGGCAGATATTTCTGCAGCGGCAAACGAGCATTGAAATCACGAGTGCGTCCGAGCTATTCCGTCTCGCAAAAAATAGAGACAGAATCCAGCAGCTGATAAGCAACCTTCACTAAGTTGGAGAGGCTACATTAAGTAGAAGAAACGAGCACGCTGCGCACGAAATGACGTCACTGATACATGCGTGGCCTGCTCCGGAGAGGCACACGCACACGCCAACGCGTGTGGCAGGTGAAACCCCAATGAAGCGTACGCCGTCCACGGTACGCACGAATGCCGATTAAGAAAGGGATGGCTTTATTTGCTTCCGCGCGACGAACATGACATGGAGATAGTTTGCGCGCGCCTTGATGGCAGCGTCTAATTCAAATAATTACTTTACTTTATAACCACAACAATTATTAAAAAACTGGTTTACCAAATCAAGAAGTTATAAATACTCGACTATTGCATTAAAAATCATCGCTAGAGATTGAAGGGTTTTGAAGATTCAGCCAAAAACATGCGAAAAAGGTGTCATGTTTGAAAAATTAAACTATCGAGGCTTTTGTTTTTAATCGTTTTCACGTTTAACGGTCTCAATGAAATATGATCAAGTTTAATATATCCAAATAACATACACAAAGGCGTTATGGTTTATGGTTATTGAGATCCAGATCGCGGAACAATACCGACTTTATCATAGGTGGCCTCTTACACTGTGACTTTTTGTAGCGATGCAGTCGCGCGTTCGGTATCGCTGTCACTTTCGATGTGATAGCGATACGAAATGCGCGACTGCATCGATACAAAAAGTCGCAGTGTATATAGCCTCTTAAGCCCACGCGCGCGGCCCACCCGGCTCGGCTCGTGCGTAGCGTGCGCCACGTGCGCCGCAGTAGAGAATGTTGGCACACGCAGCTGGACTAATGCACCCACGTGGGCGACGTGTCTAGCACGCGTGCATTGGTTGCTGTGGAAATGTTAACACATGTGTGTAAGGTCAGGCGGGGCTATTGCATCGGAGGGGCTATTGTAACTTTTGATACTAATTTTAAATAGTTATTTGTGTCACAAGGGAGCAAAATGACATATTTACAGCGAGGGCGTACATTTGGGCGTACATGAGCGTAGTGAGGGATTCAAGTGTTAACGCCCAAGGTGGAAATAATTTTGCTACCGTATGACACATACTGCTTTTCACATCACCTATGAGGAAAATAAAAGATCAGCATCATCATCATCATCATCATCGTCATCATCATCATCATCATCATCATCATCGTCGTCGTCATCGTCACCGTCATCATCATCATCACCATCACCACTACCACCATCATCATCACAATCACCACCACCATCAGTGCAAATAAAAAAATCTAGTCAAGTTTGCAACAAAATGTCGTTGAACAGAAAAGTGCCACTTTGCTCCCTCCTAGCAGGGAAGAAAAGTCCCCATTCCGAATAGGTGATGTGAAAAGTAGAACACGTCTTAGTATGAAAAGTTACAATAGCCCCTCAGATGCAATAGCCCCGCTTGACCTTATGTAAACTCTTTACTGCACATAAACAATTACAAAACATTTTTGCATCACTATAGATAGATAACGTACATAGGCGAACTCATCCCATATGGGATATCTTCTAGTTAACCTTGAACACATGTTGCTGGATGGGATCATATACCTACCTCTATAAAGTTACAGTAAATGGGTCATAATGACCATTATGTCTTTGAACTTTATATACTACTACAGGACGCCCGCGACTTCGTACGCGTAGAATTAGTTTTCCGCTACTCCCCCCTTTTTTCCCGTTGGGGGTCGATTTTCGGAAAATCCTTTCTTAGTGCTCACTTACATCATGAAAGGAACCCCTGTACCAAATTTCAAATTTCTAGGTACAGTAGTTTCAGCTGTGCGTTGATATATAAGTCAAGGTTTGCCTTTTATATTATATGTATAGATTATGATACGTACCCTTTGTTGGGTCAATGGACCCACGTGGGTGCCGGTGATAGCGCGTAGCGTGCGCGTGCGCTTCAGTAGGGTTACAGCTTTAGGTTGCGGCTCCACTGAGGCGGAGATGAGCGGAGTGGAGCGGAGCTGTGCCAATATTAACCAATAGAATCTAAACTAACGTGCACAAGGCGCGCTCGATTTGACCGCATGCGCCTTCTATTGGTTAATATTGGCACAGCTACGCTCGTCTCCGCCTCAGTGGAGCCGCACCCATAGGCGGTTGGTGTCAATAATATTTCGATGCTTGAACCACGCGTGATTTATCAAATATCCGCGAGGTAATAGCGACGAGGTGACTCTCGTCAAGATTATTACCTTGATCTGATATCTTGATGCGCAATGTTGAGTAAGGTTATTGTAATCTTATCTAGCCCATATTTCACTATACTGACGTTTCGGTGAATAATTGACGAAATATAATTTGCACCGATTCGTTTTAAGAGGCCACCTATGCTAAAGTCTATTATTTCGCGATCTGGTTCTTAATAACCACAGAAAAAAAAAGTAGAAGTGTCAAGTGGGCGTGTAACGTGTGGCATAGTTATGCGGAGTTCCGCTTAATCTACAATACTTTTGCCGCGATCGCTTATTTCGATATTTCGATGTTTCTAAAATAGGAAATAAATCCAAAAGCATGCCTTACTGTGCTATTTTGGAATGTAAAAACGATAGCCGCACCAATAGTAGATTGTACAAGTGCATAAAACGCACCATTTTACACGAGACGTTTATCCATCCAAGCGAGCTTGCGAGCGAGGATGGATATAAAGTCTAGTGTTAAATGGGTTTTATGGACGAGTTGTACACTCTACTTTTCACTTAGATTGCGAGGAAATGAAACAGCAACATAACAATTTCAAGTTGTAACACAAATACTACAAAAAAATATGTCACCTTAGGTCGTTAAAAAGAATTTCTTTTTTATATCTATGATAACTTATTGTCATGCTTCAAATATATCGATTTACTCAAATATAAAAATATTAATAATAATAATAAATGCGACGAAATAAAAATTACAAGTTTATTTCATGAAGTTTTATTGTGTAGTTTGGCTGTTGGTATCCTTGCCTTGGTCTTACAATACTAACGAAACGAAATAAAATAAAGAGGTTATTCTATGAAGTTAAAGTTGTTCGTGTGGCTGTTGGACCGATTGCCGTGGTCTTCGACGAAGATTTTACTTTATACACTAGTGCATAAAATACGATTTTATGCAGCCTATACCCAGCATAAAGAAGGACTTTACGAGCATGAGAAGTGAAAAAACATTTTCCATTGTGGCGTGTTGTTTTTATGATAGTGTGAGTATTGGCGACAACAGGTCTCATACTAAGCGAAGCTCATGCCACTTCCACTGTTTTTTCTATTCCGTGTTAATAACCATAACGCCTTTGTATCAAAAAGAGTTAGAAAGAGACTTCCGCTTGTAATTTGTACCTTCGCCTTCACCATAGAGTAAAAAAAATAATAGCGATAATTCCCTCGTCAACTGTGTCTACATTGCCACTATAACCACGCGTTGTCCACAGATGCGCCTGCACCGTTGTGAGGGCTGCCTCGCGGCGTGCCCGCCGCGCCGGGCGCCGCTCGCGGCCTCCGTGCCCCGCGCGCTCGTCAAGTAAGTCTAGATCTATCATCGTGTCAGACGAAGACGTCCACTGCTGAAGGCCTCTTGTGACAACCCTACTGTCTAATTACCACCATGTCTACGGAAACCGACGGTTCCATGAGCCATGATCGTTCTTCTGACAACCCTAAAATCGTTTTAGATCTCCACAACAATATCGGTTTTGTGGCAACCCTATAGAAACACGTGTAGACGTCTACTGCTACTGCTAGACAACTGTGATCTCAAGATTGGTCCTGTGATACAATTCCACCAAGAAACAACGAAATTGAACTTAGTTACACCTCTGTCCCGTTTCGCGAAGCTACAAGTTACAAATTACAAGCGGAACCCTCTTTCTAGCAGTACGAGTTAGACAGAGACTTCTGCTTGTAATTTGTAACTTGTAGCTTCGTGAAACGGGCCTCTGCCCTCACCAATTAGACCAACTGTTTACTTTGTCTATGAACGTGGAATTTGGCTAAATATTAATAAATACAAAGATATTTTGTGCTTAGCTTCAATATTCATGCATGAGTATTTGTAAAAGTTGATCATTGTGAACTACCCTCGTCGTCCCGGCTCGTGTGTAAACCAGCGCCATCTCTCGACAGAACCAGCCTGTGCAAGCGAGCCCGACGCTCGCCCTATTCAATCTCCAAACAGAACGGCAAGATGGCCGACTCCACGCCACCCACCCCGCCCGATAAGAACGCGCCACGTGAGTAACAAAAAACAAAATAGCTCTGTAACTTAAGCCGGCCATCCACGTTACGGTCCACCGGAGAGGTTACCTGCGCAGGCGACCGGAGGACACGGCGCACACGTACGGTGTCACTCGAAAGAATTGGTTTTTGGTTTTGCTCCGGTCGCCTGCACAGGTAGACCTCTCCGGTAACCGTAACGTGTATGGCCGGCTTTAAGAGAACTGTGAAGCGAAGCTTAGGGCGGGTTCAGAAGGACAGTTTTTCATACAAACGAGACTATTTCGAAGCCTTGGTTCCTTGCCAGGGGTTGTTTTGAGTGAGGTTTAATGGTGGATACTCTGAGTTTCAATGAGAGAGGTCATAAGTTCTTAAGATACTTATCGCACAATCAGATAACACCACAGCGAGATAGTTTGGGTCAGCCTTTGGATTTCCTTACATTTTATTATCATTTTAGATGTTTTTCTGAACATGCACAATTCCGGCGTTAACCGCAGATTCAATCAGTTGGGTATCCTAGGCACTCTGGAAGTCCTGTATCGATGCTCGGGGTATCCATTATCAGATTTTACTGAAAACATCCCATGGCAAGGAACCAAGGCAAATAGCCTCTTTAGTATGAAAAACGCACTCTGACCCGTTTTTTTTTGCCCCTGAGTGTAAATGTGATGAGTTTGAGGGTGTACTTACTGCCATTTAGCCAAATTATTTTTCGTCAAATGTATCATTTCGTCAAATGTTTCATTTGGTCAAATGCTATCTTTTCCGAAACTGTAAATATTTCAGGATTTATTTCAGAACCATCGTGTATCCTATAGGTTAGGTTAGTTTTGTAAAAATCCTGAAATATGAACAGTTTTGGAAAATAATCGTTTGACCAAATTATACATTTGACGAAATGATACATTTGACGAAAATTATTTGGCCAAACATAGGTAAACCGAGTTTGAGCCTGAGATTAACAGCTGCTCCTGTTCCCAGCCATGCCGTGGTTCGGCATGGACATCGGCGGCACGCTGACCAAGCTGGTGTACTTCGAACCGCGCGAGACCAACCGCCGCGAGCTCGACAAGGAGACGGAGGTGCTCAAGAACATCCGCCGGTACCTCACCAGGAACTCCGCCTATGGCAACACGGGCCGCCGGGACGTGCATCTGCAGGTGACCAGGGCTCTTCTGCTTTATATTAAGCTTGAAGGAAATTTTGGGGTTTTTTCAAATATAATTTGAAATCAAACAATATTTGCAAAAATATAAAAATATCATTTTTTCGTGTGAATTTTTTAATTCCCTTGTAGAATGCTAAAAAGACGATGGGCTGGCTGATCAATAGTTTGTGTAGTGATCTATTTTGTGTAAGTGCGTGCGTGGAGTTCGTGTACTTAACTTAAAATTTGCTGCTCAGCAGGCGTAGTATGGCTGCGTCTATATCGCGTTACAAATGTTGATAAAACATCCGTCACTCTTCTTATTTACGTGTCAGAAGGTGACGGATGCCTTGTCTAAACTTTGTCACGCGGTACACGCAACCATATTAAAGTCACTATATGTGAAATCTTATTATAATACGATTTTTTACATCGCATTTCTCAACAAAATATGAAAATACCGTAAAGGAGATCACCAAAAGTAAAATTAAAATTGGCCAAGAAATGCAAGCATTTTACACTGCTACCTAATAAGATAGCGTTAAATTCTGTTTTATTATAAATTAAAGAGATAGGAACAAATCTTTGGTGTATTTTTATAGCTATTCAAAAAATGATTTTTCTCGATTTTTGTTACATGAATCAGCTTTTATTGAATCTGTGAAAAAAAGTCATGAATAATCCCTATTGGGTTTGGTTTTTCCTATTCTTTTTAAATATTGTTGTGATAGTAACTGTTGGATATCCTAGAAATAAATAAATAAATAAATATAATGGTGTTTCCAGATGGACAACGTGACGCTGCGCGGGCGGCGCGGCACGCTGCACTTCATCCGGTTCCCCACCACGGAGGTGGGCGCGTTCCTGCAGCTCGCGCGCTCCAAGGGCATGGCGGCGCTCGTCCACACGATATACGCCACCGGCGGCGGCGCGTACAAGTTCGAGGAGAACTTCATCAAGGTAATCTTCGAGCAGTCTAAAGTCGCCGTCAATAGAATTTGCTAACTATGTAAACAAATTAGTACTGTTTGACACATAACCTCAAATATTCACCAAGCGTGTTTTGATCAAAAATAACGTATAATGAATAGTTATTTCATCTTAAACTTAATATGAAAATAATGATTTAGTGTATAAATCGTTGCAAAGACCTCACTTGATATTAAAAGTACGTGATTATCGAGTAATCATGGTGAATTGGTTCGTTTGGTTTTGTTTACATAGTTCGCAAATTCTATTGACGGCGACTTTACTTGCTAGCGAGCCGTAACTGTTAGGGTGTGGCTCCACTGCGGCGGAGACGAGCGGAGCTGTGCCAATATTAACCAATAGAAGGCGCATGCGGTCACGTCGAGCGGCCCTTCCGCACGTTAGTTTAGATTGTATTGGTTAATATTGGCACAGCTCCGCTCCACTCCGCTCATCTCCGCCTCAGTGGCGCTGCAGCGTAACTGTTGCACGTAACATCTTGATGTGTATGCGGCTCGCGAGCCATTTTAGGGTTCCGTACCCGTTATTTTATCTATCCAAATATCATAAACCCTCCATGATGCGTTCAAGAACCGCACATTATGACCACCATAAAAATAGATTGTTATCGATTTCGATAATATTATTTCATTCAAATTTCGAACATCTCTGAAAAACAAAGAAAATTTGATTTGACCTCTATTCTAATATCTGTCGAGATATTATGAATTTATTTTGTTGTATGCAGCTCCTGAATGCATCATGGAGGCTTATAATATGTGGGTACTGGGTAGAGGCATTAAACACTTGTGTGATGTTATTATGAAACTCGCTTTCGGCTCGTTTCGAAATGAGTTTATATTTTTATTTATACAGTTGTTCGTTTCCAGGAGGTGAGCATGCGCCTGGCCAAGCTCGACGAGCTGGACGCGCTGATCGCCGGGCTGCTGTACGTGGACGCGTGGCACGCGGCCGAGTGCTACTACTGGGCGCCGCCCGAGCCGCAGCAGCTGCTCAACGCCAGCGACACGGTCAGTGTGGCGCTTCGAACACATTTTGCATTGTTACATTTAAGGGGATTGTGAAGTTGAATTTCCATACAAAATGCGGTAGCGTTTCGCACCCCAGTCCGATTTTAACGATTTTTGAATATGTTGTAGATATTATGGAAAACTAGGTTTGTATGTTGTCCTTTCCTTTCAAATATAAAAAAATATCAGAAACGTACAAACCTAGTTTTTTTATAATAACAACAAACATATTTAAAAAAATGATGTCGGGGGGGGGGGGGCGATACCGCCCAGATCTAAAGTATAATAACAAAAAGTAACCTTTAAAAACCCCAACTGTTGCTAAGCAACTTTAAATCGTTATAAATTCTAAATGATCATTCGAAACGAAAAATGATGAAAGAAATTTAACGATGACTTTAAATTATCTATGCAATGATTGTCATAGTTCGTCGACTTTTTTTTCTGCATTTCTGCAATTCAGTCATGACGTTAAAGTGACAAAGCACTGAAGTAATTTTAGGCCGGATTTGGGTCATTATTTGGGCGTTTGTTCCGAATCACTTTCGTGGTCACATTTTTGTAGAAGTGCTGCAGATTTCGATTTCGTTTCTGGTTAGGTATCTAAGTTTACCAGACATCTAACAAATATCCAAAAACGGCATCAAAATATAAGCCCGATTCTCCAAAAATATGTCCACAAAAGTGAGGCGGTTGAAACGCTCGAATAATGACCCATTTACACTTGTAAGTTATTACTGTGAGTTCTGAAACGCACCTATGGGTAAGAGTGAGTGGCAAATATCAGCATCTCTGTCTTGCATATAACTTTGTTTCAAAACTTAAAGTAATAACTTACAAGTGTAAATCCGGCCTTACGTATGAAATAAGGGAAGCGCGACCGTATTTATTACGCCATATTCGTGAATAACACATGAAAAGTACCAGGAGCTCATAACGACCGAGCAGCTCTCTTCCAGCCCCCGTACTTGACCGCGGCGCTGAGCCTGTACGAGCGGCAGCCGTTCGACTTCTCCAACCCCTACCCGTTCCTGCTGGTCAACATCGGCAGCGGCGTGTCCATCCTGGTCGTCAAGGCGCCCAACGACTACTATCGCGTTAGCGGGACCAGGTGGGAATTACATACATACATACATACATACATACATACATTAAATCACGCCTGTTTCCCAGAGGGGTAGGCAGAGACCACTTCTTTCCACCTGCTACGATCTTGACAAATCTCTTTCGCTTCTTCCACATTCATACATCGAGTCATGCACGCACGTCGGTTTCGGGTACTTAAAATTCGGCCCTTTTCCAGTATTTCTCCGATTTGATTCGAAAAACTACGCCTAGGGCGGCCCCTTCCGACAATTCCACTTATTTTCGCTCTGTATATATCTCTACATACATGTAAATAAATATAGTCTAAAAAGTGGTCAAGGTCCGAAGGTTCCGTACCGTAGTCGCACAGTTGGTATTTATATTACGACTAGAGAACGCCCGCGACTTCGTACGCGTAGAATTAGTTTCCCGCTACTCCCCCCATTTCTTCACGTTGGGGGTCGATTTTTGGAAAATCCTTTCTTAGTGCTCACTTACATCATGAAAGGAACCCCTGTACCAAATTTCAAGTTTCTACGTACAGTAGTTTTGGCTATGCGTTGATACAGTCAGTCAGTTTAGCCTTTTATTTATATTACGATTTGAATTCGATTTCGAATCGAATCAGCGCGAGCCCAACTCACACTTGACCATTTTTTTGTATTGGTTGTTTTTCTTCAGCGTTTGTACTATAATCATACCAGACCCTTGTTTTACCGTTTTTACGACACGACAAAAATAAAAATATGTTTGAAAAAAAAAAACGTTTCTTGTACGGTGACCCTCTTTTTTTTCTTTTTTTTTTTCGAGCTATCAAAACGTTGACAAAAATTCATAATATTTATTTAGTAAATTGGCCAAAAATTTGGGGGAAAAAAAGACGATATGGTTTTTACCCCCTAGAATAAAGGTATCGATTGAATCGCTCTCTACGCTCAGAATCCTCTCCTTTGGACTCGACCTTCGCCAGAAATACGATTTCGCTCCCTTGTGACACAACCTCCTAATTCCAGTCTCGGCGGCGGCACGTTCCTGGGTCTGTGCTGCCTGCTGACCGGCTGCAGCAGCTACGAGGAGGCGATCGCGCTGGCCGCCACCGGCGACAACACCACCGTCGACAAGCTCATCCGGGACATCTACGGCGGAGACTACGCGCGCTTCGGGCTGGCCGGGGACCTCGTGGCCAGCAGGTATCACTCAATAGCAGTACTAGGACAGCAGAACACTCGAAGTGGTCATGCTAACCGCCCGGTCAATTGCGGACTTCGGGCTAGTCGGGAACCTCGTGGCCAGCAGGTGAGCGAACCTTCACTCAATAACAGTACTAGAAAAGCAGAACACTCGAACAGGTCATGCTAACCGCCCAGTCAAATGCGGACTTCGGGCTGGTCGGGAACCTCGTGGCCAGCCAGACGCAAACCTTCACTCAATAGCAGTACTAGGACAACAGAACACTCTAAGTGGTCATGCTAACCGCCCGGTCAAATGCGGCCTTCGGGCTGGTCGGGGACCTCGTGGCCAGCAGGTAAACCTTCACTCAATAGCAGTACTAGGACAGCAGGACACTCGAAGTGGTCATGCTAACCACCCGGTCAAATGCGGACTTCGGGCTGGTCGAGAACCTCGTCGCCAGCAGGTGAGCAAACCTTCACTCAATAACAGTACTAGGACAGCAGAACACTCGAAGTGGTCATGCTAACCGCCCAGTCGAATGCGTCGGGGACCTCGTGGCCAGCAGGTAAACCTTCACTCAGCAGTACTAGGACAGCAGAACACTCGAAGTGGTCACGCTAACCTCCCAGTCAAATGCGGCCTTCGGGCTGCTCGGGGACCTCGTGGCCAGCAGGTAAACCTTCACTCAATAGCAGTACTAGGACAGCAGGACACTCGAAGTGGTCATGCTAACTGCCCGGTCAAATGCGGACTTCGGGCTGGTCGGGGACCTCCTGGCCAGCCAGACGCAAACCTTCACTCAATAACAGTACTAGGACAGCGGAACACTCGAAGTGGTCATGCTAACCGCCCAGTCGAATGCGTCGAGGCCGTCGGGCTGGTCGGGGACCTCGTGGCCAGTCAGTAGGTGAGCAAACCTTCACTCAATAGCAGTACTAGGACAGCAGAACACTCGAAGTGGTCATGCTAACCGCCCGGTTGCATGCGTCGAGGCCTTCGAGCTGGTCGGGGACCTCGTGGCCAGCAGGTGCTCACTCAATAGCAGTACTAGGGCAGCAGAACACTCGAAGTCGTCATGCTAACCGCCCAGTTGAATGCGTTGAGGCCTTCGGGCTAGTCGGGGACCTCGTGGCCAGCCAGACGCAAACCTTCACTCAATAACATTTACTAGGCCAGCAGAACTCTCGAAGTGGTCATGCTAACCGCCCAGTCGAATGCGTCGAGGCCTTCGGGCTGGTCGGGGACCTCGTGGCCAGCAGGTGAGCCAGCTGACAGTATCTTAGTTTGGCTATAGTACTAGGGTAACAGAACACTCGAGGTGGTTTTGATAACTGATTAGTCGAAGAAAAACTGGCCGCACCGGACGGGGTTCCTCAGGGCTAGCAGGCAGAACCAGCATTATTGTTCGTACAATAGCAATATTAGGGCAACAGAACTCGATGTAAAAAGTTATACTAACTTAACCCTTAGGGCGGCCACATACATTCGGAATTCCGTTTCGGAATTCCGAACGCAGCTAATCCACACAAGATCTATGACCCTACCACACACGTCCGTTCGTTTTATTTTCCGTTTCTGAATTCCGAAATGGAATTCCGAATGTATGTGGCCGCACTTAGCTGCCTTCGGTATTCAGAAACGGAATTCCGAAACGGAATACGGAATTCAGCCGCCCTTAATAAGGCCCCGTTGAAGTAAAAATACTAGACCAAAATGAAATACAGTCATGGAATCGCAAATCTCTAAAAGAAAGAAAGAAAGAAAGAAAATCGTGCCAAACATAAACAGAAGAGATAAAAATAGCCACGAAATAAATAATAGAGATGATGTTATATTTCAGAAAAATACAATTAAAATAGTATCGTAAAATGTAGGTAGTAAAGTTCAATTTCTACTTATTGTAATATAGAGCCTCTGCCTTATCAGGGCCAAACGAGCAAATGCTGTAGAACATATTTTGTCTTTATTTTTATAATGTACTTAAACGTAAGAGATAATTCCATAGAATTCCGGTTCGTTCGCTTGGTCTGAACCCACCCTTAAGGGTAACTGCCAGCCTGCTAAACGAAATGTATTAATAAACAAGGATGTGTCCGTCTGCTCTAGCTTCGGGCAGATGTGCACGGCGGACCGGCGCGCGAAGGTGTCCCGCGAGGACCTGGCGCGCGCCACGCTCGTCACCATCACCAACAACATCGGCTCCATCGCGCGCCTCTGCGCCAGCAACCAGAAGATCGAGCGGGTGAGTGCACCGGCCTTATGCGCTCCTGGTACATTGAGCGAGATATCGTTTTACTTTTTCATAGATTTCATAGGTTTACTATTGCAAGTTGGTATTAGAGGAGTCATGTAGAATGCGAACCAGACAAATAGTGGTTTTTCCAACTACTGCGAGGAAATAAATAACGTATTTTTGACTGTGGCTCATAATGTCCGAAAATCAATTTTTATTGCTTGCAGAATTTCCATTGCCATTTTTTCCGATCTTAATTTTTCACTGTTGTGTTTTTTTACTGGCTCGTTTTTCCCTTAAGCAATTTTTCCATTCCAGAAATTAATTTGATAGTGTCGACGGAGCTCCTATTTTGGTGCGGTTTGGCCCTTCGGGGCTGCTGCAAAACTAACATAACCTAAACCTACCATCCTTTTTCGACCTAATTATAAGTGGAAAAAATTGCAATTGGGAGAAATTCGGATAGGAAAACATGCGATTGGGAAAAAATTAGTTCGGGAAAAAATGGGAATGGAAATTCTACATCATCATCATCATCATCAGCCCGGGGGCAAAGGACAAAGGCCTCCCCCAAAGAGCGCCACAAGTCACGGTCTAATACGGAAATTCTACAACCAATAAAAATTATTTTCGGAAATTATGGGCAAAGCTCAAAAAAAACGTGTGGTTTAAGTTTTCCACGTTGTATTTTCTACCTTTAGATATTATTTTTTATGTTCTCGCTGCTGAAGTTGTATGCGCGAGACCAAACTTGTTTGCTTGTTGTTTGAATCTCGTGTGTTTGAATCCCTCGCTGCGGTCAGGATTCTAACCTAGGATCATTTCGATTCGCACGTGATTCAATTATAGAATCCTTTGCGTACTCGAGATTCAAAATCAACTTGCAGCAAAAACCGACTTTGCTCTCTCGTTGCACAATCATTTTTTTCTACTCGCCTACCGCTACCGCGAATATTGATATCGTTAATGGTATCAGAATAACACCTATAGTGTAACCGACGCGTGAAAACAATTCTATAATAAGCGTTGCCATGGTAATAACAGTGCTATAATAATTATTATAGCATTGTTATTACCATAGTCTTGGCGTTTAGTGATCACTTGACATCACAATTTGTATAATAAACCGTTAAATTTTAACAGCGATTATAATTACGTATATTAAAATATGTGGCGTTTGTCTGCAGGTGGTGTTCTGCGGCAACTTCCTACGGGTGAACCCTATTTCGATGAAGCTGCTGTCCTACGCCATGACGTACTGGTCGCGCGGCGCGCTCAAGGCGCTGTTCCTGGAGCACGAGGGGTGAGCACCGTCTCTCTCTAAACTTTCATCGTTAGCGAAGCTCTGCTATCCTAGTACCAGAAATGATTTCTTGCTGCTCAAAAATCTGTATAGCTGTGTATATAAAAACCGGCCAAGTGCGAGTCGGACTCACGCACGAAACATCCGGTCCGTACCATCTACCTATATATATAAAAGGCAAACCTGACTGATTTATATATCAACGCACAGCCGAAACTACTGTACCTAGAAACTTGAAATTTGGTACAGGGGTTCCTATCATGATGTAAGTGAGCACTAAGAAAGGATTTTCCGAAAATCGACCCCCAACGGGAAGAAATTGGGGGGAGTAGCGGGAAACTAATTCTACGCGTACGAAGTCGCGGGCGTCCTCTATAATATAAAAAACATGTTTGTTGTATGGGGCACCCTTAAGTATATATTTTATTTTATTTTATTATTTAGTTTTTAAGTTAATATGCAACTAAATATTCTGTGCATATTTCAAGCATCTACCTGGGGCACGTTTTATAAAGCTACAAGTTACAATGTTACAGATCTAAACTGGCAACACTGCTCAAATGGCTGGTCGTCATTGGTCGAGGTTGTGTCAAATGGAAACTTGTAACCTGTAAATTGTAATTTGTAGCTTTATAAAACAGGCCACAGTTGGCCTGTGACCTCGTTTGCCTTCTCCATGTCTTTGTTTTAACTCACTACAGGGTAGTGATTCTCTCAAAGCAAAGGTGAGCGAATGCAGGAGTGAATGTCCAAGCGGCGAGTTTAATATTCACTCCTGCGTTCGCTCACCTTTGCTTTTGAAAGAATCACTACCCTGGAGCCTTTTTAAACTTCTTACCAACTTATGTCTTATTCTGTCTGTATTGACGTTTGTCGAAATATTTCAGATATTTCGGCGCCGTAGGCTGCTTGCTGCAACTGGACGACAAGAACCACCGGAAAGAGAACATGTCGCGGCACCGGGAGGAGCCGAGCACCGCGGACAGGTGAGCTCGGCTCACCCGCGCGCGGCCATGCCACCCTGGTACAACGGCTCGGAAATTAGTTTCAATAATCCAATATTTTAGGGCAATTTAATGGGTTATTTAAATGGGAAATATTACAATTGTTATTAAATATGCCACATTAGCTTTTAATGCGGCATTTTAAATAAAATATAAAAAATAGCAAGTTCTAAATCTGTGAAAAATGTTCACTATGCCTGTGAGTTAGGTAAAGAATAGGTAATCATAATTTTGGGTAGGGGTCTACTCGCATACATATTTTTACGCATAAAAATCTATTGTCATACAACGGTTTTTACAATAAAAACTAACCTAACCTAACCTAACCTAACCTAATCTACACAATAGACGTTTATTAAGTTTTGCTATGTCAGCCTAAAAGGGTGTCATGACAATCGATTATTATGCGTAAAAAATATGTATATGCCAGTAGGTAGGCCCCCCATAATTTTACTTCACTGATTTGGAAGATATAATTTTAATTCCTTAAGAAGCCACGGTCAGTATCGGACCAGTTTCCTCGTATATAAAGTGAAACGCGGTATGCGTCACTGGGTACCTAAATTATTTTCGCCTCGGGCTGTGTCGCTTAAATCCCTCGCTACTCAGAATTCTACGTTAGAACAAAGGGATTAAATAAACCGCACTCGCCGGCAATATACCATTTTGCTCCCTAGTGACACAATCTGCTATAACGCTACATTCTTGGTGCTTACTGGCCAGGTACAGTTTTAGACATGCTTGGGGCTTTTTTATTATTTCGCGATAAAATCATGCCTTTAATTATATCCTCTAAATATTTCTCCTGAATATTTTAATATATAAATATGAATATATTTTAATATATAGAATATGACCGAGCCTAATTGGGTTTTGACAGACCGTGAAAAATTCGTTGTACCAGGCAGTCATAATTGTTTAGGAGGTAAGATGCGGCACAGGCGATACAATATGAAAGTCTTATGCTACTTATGCGTGTAAAATAGTTAATGTTAAAATACATTTGTTACAAATATGTTATTATGTAATGTACAGCAATAATTAAATAACAAGTAACGTGACATATTTTTGACAGATATTATTGAAATTTTAAATATGATTATTGAAGTAAATTCAGCTTGTTACATGAATAGAAATAATGGAGAATGGTTGGTGTGACGAATATAAATAAAGTATGAATAAATACAATTCCTAATTGGCAACAGGAACTTTTTAAAAGGTGTTCTAAAAAAAATGCTTAAAGATGCTTGTTTGTCTCAAACATTTTTTTTTATTATTGTTTAATGGGAAAAAAAATATTGAACATTATCAGTGTCAGTTACCCTCTTTGGACTAGTGTTCGGAATGACGTCATTTTATTTGTAACAGCGTATTTTTTTGTGGCTTTAAGCTCTAGGCGTTATCACATATTTTTTCATTAAATAATGAACAAAAAAAAGTAGTAGTGTGAAAAAGCATGATTTTTAGAACACCTTTTAAAAATGATTATTTGGTCAATTACGGAGTAAAGCCCGCTTTACATTTGGCTAAATTCAGACAGGCGGCGTGGAGGGGATAAGCGCGTCCTCTTGACTAACATGCTAACTGCCTTTACACTTGTCTTTTTTAGAGTATTTTTCATTCAGCACACTGAATTTAGCCAAATGTAAAGCCGGCTTAAGTAGCATCTATAACATGATCACATCACGATTCTCGTTCACTTGACGCCAGCTGTTGGTATGAATCAAGTTAATAACATACCTATTTTGTTAGTCTGTTCGTATGTATTCAATGGTAGTATTATCATTCCTATGCACAAAACTCGATTTCCAATTTTAGATGTATTTTTGATATTGTTTGTTTGTTTGTTTGGCGTTAAACGCTTTCTGATGGCCCGGTAGAGCGGTTGAAATACCCAGTGCATGCTGACGCGTACCAGGGGTTCAGGGGCTCTACTTTGAAATCAGTAACTCGAACTTCGGATCGCCCCGTCACTTTCTTGCGAATTAATGACGCGTCGAGAGCAAAAGGGATAGCAATAGACGAAGTTCGAATTACGGATTTCAAAGTAGAGCCTCAGAAGGGGCTAGTGTTAAACGTTCGGTGCGTTCCCGCTCTGTGTTAGAATTGTTTGATCGGAAATTGCATTAAGTAAATTATTAAATTTTATTACGAGTTAAAAACGGTGGGTGCGTTTTTATATGACTTTTTTTATAGTTAATTTATATTTTTATGGGTGTATGTGACTTATTTCAGATGTGATATTCATAAATACCCGACGCGCAAAGCAGGGTGTAAGCGTAGTATTTTATTTATTTAACTGAACTGAACTAATTCTAGACGGGTGATTCCACGGGCGCTTCAACCGCTGTCAGTTCCTAGTATTAGTATATTAAAGAATTCTGCCATAATATGGTTAACCCTTTGAACGCCTTTGACTTGATACAAACGTCGTCCTCACACGCCAATGACAGCTGAAAACCACAGCGAATGTCAACCTTACGTCACAAATACTCGGGTCTATTTTGCACTGTATCTGTGACCACTAAAATGGTCGATGGCGTGGTAGGCACTACAGTACACGACCACTTTAGTGGTTCTTGGCGGTCAAAGGGTTAAAATGCGATCAGTTGTGACAAGAAATACGGTTACAGTACATCTTAAGCTTGGTCCACATTTGTATCATTTTGCCGATCACGATCACGCGTATCGTATCGAGCTCGCGTATCCTAAAGCTGGGTCCACATTTGTATCATTTTGCCGATCACGATCACGCGTATCGTATCGAGCTCGCGTATCCTAAGTATGGACGCTCACTTTTGGGCACACCGTATCACTACAACCGTCGCGTGAAAAAATGCGTCCATACTAACCGTAGCGACGCAGCGTATCGTATCATAACGCCGTATCATTAAGTGTGGACGCTATCCGTATCCCCTTTGATGATCGAGGAAAAACCGCCTCGAGAGCGATCACGGCGTATCGCGTATCAAATCATAACTTCGTATCATGATACAGTATCAAAACACGTCCATACTTACCGATCTTGATACGCGTATCCGATCGCGAGTGTGCGTGGTATATAATAAACGCGTGTCAACATCGATCCCGAGCGATCAGATACGGCGCGCCGCATGATCGCGCTGTTTTTGCGTCCACACTAGCGATCTTGATACGCGTCGGTGCAACGCGACGGAGATACGATACGACGAAATGATACAAATGTGGACCCAGCTTTAGTAGCTCACTTTGGGCACACCGTATCACTACCATCGTCGCGTGAAAAAATGCGTCCATACTAACCGTAGCGACGCAGCGTATCTTATCATAACGCCGTATCATTAAGTGTGGACGCTATCCGTATCCCCTTTGATGTTCGGGGAAAAACCGCCGCGAGAGCGATCGCGGCGTATCGCGTATCAAATCATAACTTCGTATCGTGATACAGTATCAAAACACGTCCATACTTACCGATCTTGATACGCGTATCCGATCGCGAGTGTGCGGGGTATATAATAAACGCGTGTCAACATCGATCCCGAGCGATCAGATACGAGGCGCCGCATGATCGCGCTGTTTTTGCGTCCACACTAGCGATCTTGATACGCGTCGGTGCAACGCGACGGAGATACGATACGACGAAATGATACAAATGTGGACCCAGCTTTAGTATGAAAGTCTGCTGCTTGGTGTAGGTCGTTATTTCAATGTTTATGACTAGGGACTGACGACGGTTGAAACGCCCGTGGAATCACCCAGACGAAGATCTTTTGAAATGTAAGTTGTCCGACTGCATTGTTGATTTAGTGAAAATAGTGACTTATCGGCTAATACAAACGATTGATATCCAGACATAGGAATCCAGGGGGCAAAATTTTATTACAAGTAGGGAGTTCGTATATCGATGAACTCAATTATCGATGCTTTTTCCATATACTAGTGATCGCCCCTAGCATTGTATGTATTTTTTTGTAAGTATTGTTCTAAAGAAGAGTGTGAAATTCACACATATTTAAAAAAATGTTATGACCTCCACACAAATTGAAGTCATTTAGCCACCTGAAATGGATTTATCAGCCAAGAAGGAGACGCTTAGCGTCCGAAAATTTTCTGATCGTTTATTTTAACATTAGTAAATGGGACACAAACGAAGAAAAAAATTATGATGAGTAAAATTTCAAAATCGGTTGTAATAAAGAAGAAGACGATTAGTTTTTTTTTTTAGATAATTATATTTTTACAAAGAAAACTTGGAGTGATCACTAGTATATTAACAAACATCGATAATTGAGTTTAACGATATAGGAACTCCCTACCTGTCATGGAATTTTGCCCCCTGGATTCCTATGTCTATTACATTAATTTTATGCCAGTTGGAGTGTTTTATTTCAAATGATCGAATTTCATGAAATTCATATCATACATAATGAATAGCGATTGGGAATTCGCTCCTTCGTTTATGTTCGGAAGTAATCCGAACATCTTCGTTATTGTGAATTGACGACCGACTTGTCTATGTCGTCGCTTCTATATTGTATAATTTATTACAGTTATAATGTTTGATTTAAAAATGTGCTGTTCAAATGCTCGCTACGCAGAAATATACGGAATGTATATTAGTTTGTTGCGCAACGAATATAAATAAACAATGCCATTGTGTATCAAATGCAAGTGAACAGACCACAGATCGTTGGCAAATTATGTGACCCTGGTAGTTCAGAACTGGTATTACGATTTATCATATTTGAATCCTGATAATACTCCTTAATATCCCTCTCTATTATTAATATCTCCTTAACCTTTTGAACGCCTTTGACTTGATACAAACATCGTCCTCACTCGCCAATCGACAGCTTAAAACCACAGCTAATGTCAACCTTACGTCACAAATACTCGGGTAAATTTTGCACTGTATCTGTGACCACTATATAGGTCGATGGCGTGGTAGGCACGACAGTACACGACCACTTTAGTGGTTCTTGGCGTTCAAAGGGTTAATAAGCCAAGTACTAGTAACAATTTATTTGACCTGTCACTCCCTGTCCTCTTTCCCTCGCATTGAACCTACGAGCAAACCATGCCATCGGAGTGTGGCTCATAATTTCAGAAAATCAAAGGAGCTCCTATTTCTGTGCGGTTTGGCCCTTCGGGCCTGCTGCAAAACTAACATAGCCTAAACCTACGTTCCTTTTTCGACCTAATTATAAGTGGAAAAAAAATCAATTGGAAGAAATTCGGATTGTGAAAATATGCGATTGGGAAAAAATAAGATCAGAAATGTAGTGAAAAATGCCTTAAATTCGCGTTAAGTTCTTCATTGTAGCTACCAAGGTCCCATAAGTTGGTCAGTACGATGTAACAGTTCGATCGCCGACACGCTTGGACGCAGCGTCTGCGCGCGCAGTCGCGGTATACTATAAGAGAGGGCTGATTTTAAATATTTTATATTAATAGAAATAAATAATCTATTACAATGTGTTGTTTTTATTGAAAAACCTACAACGTTGAACCGCGATGCTAATTTTCTCAAAAATGTCCGGAACTGTTGACATTACTATCTACAATTATTGAGACGCGAAGTACATAGTTTACTGACAGATCTCAAATTTTAAAAAAAACATTGCGTTACACAAGCCCGCAATGTTGCATACAAATTCCATTACTATCTAGCTTGCAACTTTTTAAAAAGTGAAAACGGCCATAATAAAATGAGGGCACAAGTCTTATACATCCAAATTTTATTCGAATCAACTTTTTTATCTGTGTCTGGAATAGCTTGTGTTTTTTTAAAACAAAGCTTGCGTTTCTCCTTGTCATAAACAAGAAGGCGGTAAATAGTGATAGTTTATTCACGTGAAGTTTCTGTATGTATGCAATGAAGAATGTCAGTAGGTACGCCAAATCGCTTGAAACTTTGTAAGAGTAAAGCTTATAAATAAACAAACATACTACTTTTTGTTTCATTCAAATAGACCCAGTAGTTTTGATTCTACGAACGTATGAAATTACGGTCAAAAATATTAAAGGGTGCGGGCGCCATCTTACTGGAGTGACGTCATGGTTTCGTTGCGGTACGGCCCCTTATATGATTGAGTAAGTTTACAGGGCTATATTTTTTTAACCGTTATAAGTAACCAGTTGAAATTTTCACAGATTACGTGTTATTATAAACTCTATTGTTTAAAATTACAAAATGAACAATAAATCAAATCCCAAGAGGGGTCCCCATACAAGAAACATGACAAATAACCAGTTTTTTTAGCATTTTTATACGGATTATATTTTTATAATGGCTTATTATTTTGATGCTATTTTAAGCTTAAATTGCAGTCGAACTTTCATAGTTTACGACTAAATAACAATCTCAAGTAAAACTGCTAAAAATATTTGACCAAACTGATTTTATCAACACGATGTTTTAAGCGGTCACTCATCCTGTTTTAGAATACGCTTGTAAGTAGGTAGTTGCTTAACTTTGGAAGCCGAAGTACGGGTTGTATTTGTATTAGCTTTTTATTTCGGTGTCACACAATAATCTAAACTCCATACTTACGACCAAACAGTAATCTGTAGTGAAACAACAAACAACAAAATCTTACACGAAGTTTAAGCGGTGTTTACTTAACTTTGGTGATAGCCCTTTCTTTACAAATGTCGTGTCTAATGTAGAATTCATATCGCTAGGTACCGTATAAAATAATGAACTATAAAACATGAGTTTATGATTGACCTAGGTAGTAGTTCTGATATTTTGTGTACTTATTCATTTCATCGATTTCAAATTTCGCGGGCGGGCGCTGCCAAGTGGCTCACTCGCCATACGTTAGGTACCTAGACCGCCTCTCTCTCTCTCTCTCTCTCTCTCTCGCTAGTTGTTGGTATTAGCGGCCGCTGTAGCAAGTAGGTAGTTTTTGAACTGTTTTTTGAGCATTATTTATTACCGTTATTTCGTGTATGCAAGATAGCTTAGATAGCGTGTGTGTGTGTGTGTGTGTGTGTGTGTGTGTGTGTGTGTGTGTGTGTGTGTGTGTGTGTGTGTGTGTGTGTGTGTGTGTGTGTGTGTGTGTGTGTGTGCGTGCGTGCGTGCGTGGGTGCGTGCGTGCGTGCGTGCGTGTGTGTGTGTGTGTGTGTGTGTGTGACGTGTGTCCGTCAATCCGCAGCCTAGCTCAGAGACTCTTAGTACTAGAAACGTGTAATTTGGCATGAATATACATATTAGTCACGCCAACATAGTTAAATAAAATTAAAATCATGAAAAAAAAAAAATTTTTTTACGTAACGTGGGGAAGTTTTTTTTCTCGTCTACCCCATAGTGTGGGGTGTCGTTGTATAGGTCTTTCCAAAATATTGCGGGTTTGTGAAAACAATATTTCAATTAAGGTATCCGTTTATGAAAAGCTTTAAAGCGCAAATTTTTGTTAGAGTCAAGTGTCGTCGTCCCCTCCCCACTACAGCCAAAACAACAAATAAAAAATTTGAAAAATATCTTCAAAGGAAAACTATCACGACTAAGTAGACTTCATTGGCTCTTGAGTTAAACGGTTTTAATGTTTATACCTGCCGAAAACTTATTTGCGGTGTTGGTAAACTGACCGCGACCTATATCGATGTATGGGGATAACAGTTTTCCAACGGCAAAGTTAAGTTTGTCGCGAGGTCTAATTTGTTTGTAGTAACGGCTTCGGAACCCTACACTGAGCATGGTTCGACAGGCTGTTGCCCGGTTTTTTGCATTAATGTTTTGGTATTTTTATGTAGAATACGGTGAACCCTAAATTAAAAGTGCTTGATTATTATTCTATTTTTATTTAACCAACTTATTCGACAAACATTACAAACAGAAAAGCCGGTCAGCAACGGACAGTTAGTTTAGTTAAACAGGTTAAACTGTATGTAAAACAAAACAATAGATAACCATAACTATCATAGTCACATCAAAACGAATTCGTAAAAAATTACGACTTCCAAAGTTAAGCAACTACGAGTGTAGTCTAAAACAGGATGGGTGACCGCTTAAAACATCGTGTTGATAAAATCAGCTTTGTCACCTATTTGTAGCAGTTTTACTTGAGATTTCTATTTAGTCGTAAAGTATGAAAATTAGACTAGAACTTAAGCTTAAAATCGCATCAAAATAAGAAGCCATTATTGAAATACAATCCATATAAAAAAACAAAAAAAAATGGTTTTTTTCATGGTTTTTGTACGGGGACCCCTCTTGGGATTTGATTTATTGTTCATTTTAAAAATTTAATCGATAGAATCTATAATAACACGTATTCTGTGAAAATTTCAACTGTCTATTTATTACGGTTAAAAAGATAGAAGCCCTGTAAACTCACTCATTCATATAAGGGCGCGTACCGCAGCCAAACGATGACGTCATCATCCGTGAGCGCTAGCCGCCGGGTTTCGAGCGCCGCATACGAAGTTTAAAATTCAATATCTCGGAAACTATTAGACGTATCGAAATGATTTTTTTACAGCATTTTTTTGTTTTTAATGAAGAATACGATAAGCCAAAAATCTAAACTGGTTGACATTCTCTATTCAAAAAATGAGTTCAAGCGATGAAGATTTAACTTCAACACTAGAAAAGCACTATATTACTACCCTTCCCTGCCTAGGCAATATTTTTTTTTGTCTGTATCTCGGATTCAACATGCCTACACCTTTTTAACATTTGACGAAAATATTGGCATCGTGAACCTTATTGCAATGTAATAGAGGCTATAAATCTACAATCCGTGGATGTCAATAATTGGCCCTTTGAACGCCACAGTCGGCTCTGGCCGTCAACTGAAAGTTGGCCACTGACGCTACCGTGGGCCACAGCTGACTCACAAGTTGAAGATTAAAAGAGACTTTGTTTCGTATGGATTAAGTTGTAATTTGCATAGCACAGCAAACATGTTTGGCGTGTGCATGACACATTTAGTATGGTCTATTTCTCAGCTCCATTACATGTTCTCGTACCAGTACGCTAGCCTGTATAGTTGATTTAATAGTACATTACTACAGCTGCCGGGAAGTAGGGAGTTACCGGCCGAGTGATATAGATAGTTACGAGGTTGGCAACCCCTCTTCACGGCGAGGTATGTATAGTGCTTTTCTCAAACATATGCAATGAAATAAAAAATCATCACCATCACCATCATCATCTTACGGCAATCTCAAGACTGTGCAATATTAGATTAAAATTAAAATAAAATACTTCCCGGCCTAGGCCATCAATTTTGTATGAAATTCCTTTACAGTTCTCTCGAGTTGTTCCGCCCGAAACGTGATACTTTGAAGCCTTAAATAAGTAACTAACATAACGCCAACATTTCATTGCATGTTTGAGAAAAAAGTTTTTACATAGCATCGTAGGTTTAAAATCGATTAAAAAAAGTATTCAGTATGGCCGCCATTTCAGTGTGTTTGACATCACGTGACCGGTCACGTGACCGCGTCGCCGCACTGAGTCGTCATTTTTTTTTACGCCTACTTCTAACGAAAGGCTAAAATCCAATCAGTATTTTAATAATAATCGTTGAAAAAAAAAAGACAACGCCTCAGTTCCTGCTCTCGACTTTATTTCCCGACTCACAATTTGCTACTTAAGGAATAGGAAGAACCAATGCCTCTTTCTCGCCTGCTCTCCCCACTCCGGCCTCCGAGTCAAAGGTAATTCTAACCTCCGCGCCATGTATGGGCTCCTGGTACTTTGGCTGGTAATCATTGACATGCCTGTTCAGTTCCCGCAAGGCCTTGATGAAGTTATTTATACTATTTTTATCCGAAATGGCTGAATCCGCAAATGGTCTAGTGTCAAACGAATTGTCGAACTGTTCGTCAAACTTAAGTTCCGTAGAATCTGATTTTCTGTAGGTAGGTCCATAAAGAGGTTCATTCGAGTCTCGCATCTCTATGGCAGACAGTGATGTCTTTCCGAGTCGAAGTATATGCCCTTTGGGGAGGCTGCCAGCATCTATAATAGCCACTGCAAAGATACCACTGTTATTAAATTAATTAATATCGGAAAATTGTCCTAGTCCCAAACTAGGCTTGTACCAGGTTAGATTTGTAACTACCAAATAAAAACTCATGCGGCGAGAAATGCCTATCGATGAAATGAAAATTCTGTGTAATGATACGTATACCTACGTTCGCTGAAAGGAGTGTGGTTCATAATTTCCGAAAATAAAATTTTATTCGTTGTAGAATTTCTATTCCCAATTTTTACCCGATCTTAATTTTTCACTGTCGTGTTTTTTTTTTACTGGCTCATTTTTTCCATTCCAGGAATTAATTTGATAGTGTCGGCGGAGCTCCGCTACCGCGGAGCTCCTATTTCAGTGCGGTTTGGCCCTTCGGGCCTGCTGCAAGACTAACATAACCTAACCCTACCTTCCTTTTTCGACCTAATTGTATAATAATAAGTGGAAAAAATTGCAATAAAATTTAACTTTCGGAAATTATGGGCAACACTCGTTGAAAGATGTGTCTATTAAATAATAGGTACCCATTCCGAGTAGGTACTTGTCAATGTAATTAACGGACTCGGAGTGCGGCGGCATGTATGATGGATGATGATCTCAATTCGGATGTTAAACTCTAGAAATATTGGGCGGAACCTTACCAGATAAAACGAGAAGCAGCACTCCTAGCAGACCCATTTCCGAAACGAGTGCGGTGTCAATAGCGATGCTCACTATTCTTGCTTATCAAGTAAGATAGCTGTCAGGAGTGACGGTTGACAGAGCGGACATGGTTCCGTAGCTAAGATTTTTGTTTCGGGAAATTAATTATAGTATGTACAAAAACTGGGATTATGCAAAACATTCAATTTAGACGACGAAATACTTTTACCTCATGAACTAGGTCAGTGTGTGAAATTGTTCTCTGATATATTTCTCAAATCCAGCGAAAACAAAATCGGTTCAATATTTGTGAATTCCCACTTACCCAGTTCCCGATTTCTGAGACACTTATTCTTCCAATTCTTCCCTTGTATCTGTGCCGGAGATATCAAGTAGGACCTGTGCATTTCCCGACAACAACAGTCACTATTGTAGGGCATGGGACCCCACTCTTTCTCGCGCCAGTCTGGGGTGAGGCTCGTGTCTATGCCTAACTACAAAGGAGAAACTTGAGGTTAGGTTATAAAAACATTCAATGCTAAAAATAAGTGTTACCTTTATCCGGCATGGAGATGGCAAAGGACCACACAGGCGAGGTGGTGGTTAGTGTATTTGAGGCCCAATAGACGGTAGCATTCTCATAACTGCAAATGTGTTTCATCCAGAAGTTTAAGAGTCACTTCTCGGGTGTCTTA
This sequence comes from Acleris cristana, assembly GCA_948252455.1. NCBI lineage: Eukaryota > Metazoa > Arthropoda > Insecta > Lepidoptera > Tortricidae > Acleris > Acleris cristana. The sequence goes on along the minus strand of OX411798.1, from coordinate 5,724,683 downwards.
CCCTCGAACCAAACCAACAGCGAACACTGCTGTTTGGCGGCAGGTTTAAATGGTAGGTACCTAAGTGGTGTCTTAGAACGTTTTACAATAGAATCTTTAAAGGGACCCGCTATCCCAAAGCATGTACCTACTCTAATTTAAGAAAAAAAATTGTCGGCGTCCAAGTATAGGTACGTATCTAAACAATGAGGCTACATTATTGTAGATAAGTACCTACGACTTTATTTTTAAGGGCATTAGAGCAATGTCAGCTTTTTTTTACTACATCCAATGTTTTTTTGACTGAAATAATAAACAGAACTCTAAAACGCTTAATAGATATCCTAGATGCTTGCAAATCACTGTGAAATTAACTTTACGTGGAAAATTGTGTGATTATCACGATATTAACTCTCATAAAGTTTTTAATTAGAAGGATTAATTAAAACAAAACAGAAAAATTTAGATGACGTTATGCATTTTCGATTTCGACACGCTACAACTTCACTCCACCAATTCTCCAAATTCGTAAACCAACTTAGGGGTAACCGCCTCCATATTCTCCCCACGCCTGAACACTTGCACACCTACATCCTCGAAATTTCTTGGGTCCTGGTGGTTTTGTGTTCGTAAATCGTAACCGTCATACTGTTCTTTGGGCTGAGTTATATATACGTATCCCTTTTTGCCAAATATGTCGTCGTCTTCATTTCGTATTTTCTTCTTCGTTTTCGGGTTTTCGAAGTGTATTATTGTATCGATCGGTCTTAGGCTGTCATCGCTGGGGCTGTATGTATTTCGCTGGTGGAACGGGTCGAGAACATACTGTCTATGGTTAGGATCTTTCAGCGCTAGAGTGAGGTACTTTTTTGACGGTGAACGCGCCCCAATAGTCGATACTGGAATAGACAGTAAAATTAACTTTTTATTAATCTGTGGGGTGTTATACTCTTAGGGTGGTATTCCACCTATCCAATTCTTTGTCCAATTTCTATATCCAATATTTGATCAAATTTCTTTGATGGAGGCCCATTACACTTATCCAATATCTTGGTCCAAGTTTTTATACTATTTGCGTAGCCATTTTGAATTAAATGTCATTCGTAACATTTGATCAAATGTATTCGTTTCTAGAAAATTTGATGAAGTCATCCAATTTCTTTGATCAAATGCACATTGGACAAAGAATTGGATAGGTTGAATCCAAGTTTTTATACTATTTACGTAGCCATTTTGAATTAAATGTCATTCGTAACATTTGATCAAATGTAGGCATTTCTAGAAAATTTGATGAAGTCATCCAATTTCTTTGATCAAATGCACATTGGACAAAGAATTGGATAGGTGGAATACCACCCTTAAATAAATTCGTAAGCAAGGTCACGAGCCTAATAGCTTCACCCATCAATGCCTATAAACTACCTCCATGTTGTCGCATGTCTTCGAGCTTGGTCGTTTGTCATTTGTTTCATCCAGCTGTGCCCAAGTCGGGTCAATTTTTAATACGTAGTTCACGGACTTTAACAGGACCAAGGAATCTAGTAAGTAGCCATGTGGGTGAACCAATTGTAACAAAATATGTACCATTGTCACCTTTCAATTTATAGGAGTATTTGTCTCCCGGTAGGTACTCGGTTGATAATTGAAAACTCATAGGCCACATCGGCCATCCGTCCAACGAGCACATTACAACTAAATCGCTTTGGAGGTACATTTACACAATGCATGTGTGTAGAACTAATAGGTTAATTTTAAGTTATGATTTCGATGTTGGCGACCAGCGTCGCTATTGCCTAAGCCTAACGCACTCGCAATCGCAATCATCTTCAAAGTGGAACAATTGTTTTCATTTTGTGAACTTTTAAAATTTCCAGGATGAAAACTACTATACGTGTTAATCCAGGGTATAAGCTATATCCATTCCAAATTTTATTCATATAATTATTAAGCCATTGCAGCGTGAAGGTAACAAAGTAACACGTAGGTAAACTTTCGCATTTATAATATTAGTAGGTAGGATACCGGTCTGAGTGGAGAGCCTTGGGGGAGGCCTATGTCCAGCAGTGAACGTCTTTCGGCTGACATGATGATGATGATGAGGTAGGATACCTAGTAGGATATGGAGCAGTGACCGTTTGAATCTTACAGAATAACTATAACCTTAAACTTATAAAAACCATACATAATAACCTTATAGAATCTAGTACTATTAGCCATAATTACCGCCAAAAAGGTTAAAGTAAAAACGAAAGGAACTTACATGTCGCCAACATAAGTAAACATTTACAGTAAAACATTTTGGCTACTGCCACAGATTGTAGTCATAAGCCATTCACGAATTAACCATCAAGCGCCAGCTGAAATACGCCTCGTGGGTTCCGTATCCTAAAAAAAATACTTTAGCTTATGCTGCCGGCATTTTTGTAACAATGCTCAGGATTTTGATTTTCAGTTATGGTCTTAATCATACATCATGTATTATATTATGTCGTTTGTTAGACCAATTTGAAAGGAATTATATTATAATTTTTATCCACCTACTCCAGCGCTTTTTTACCCCTATGGCCAAGACGCCTTTGCTGTCAAAATAATAGGAACTATCACAATTTTCATAAATGATAATGATAACAATACTAAAACGATAGGGGAAAGACAACAGTGATAAAACTAGCAAACAACTGTGCCATGTTTTGCTAGCAGATCTCTAAAATTTAATTAGGTCTATGCTTGTAAAGTCAAACCGAGAAATGAGTTATGTAAAATGTTAAAAGGCGTCCACCAGTCAAGTTTTGTCAGGGTTTTAGAATGCGCCGAATGTGAAATGCCGGTCAATATTTATTTTGTACTTACTCTACAGGCTGCAGGAGTTGCCTAGCAGTTAAGGCTCAGTTTCTCTTATTTACTTGATAGTAATGGCGTTCGAGTTAAAAACAATGCCGGCCGTAATAATAATCTCAGTAGTCTTACCGAGTAGTTGTTGTAGTAATAAAGACGTGTCAGATATTTTTGCGCTCAATGTTGGATCATACATTATTGCCGGTGACTGTACGACTTCAATATGAGTCTTCGGATAAATCCATGCAAAAGGACAACGGAATTTGCGTCTTTTTTCAAACAAGTTAAGTCTTAAATTCGTATACCAAATTTCAAGGAGATACTAAGTTTGAAGTGAAGCGACTCATATATCATTAAAGTCGTACAGTCATTCTCAATAAAACCACAACATAAAATAAACATTTGTAATAAAATTCTGTCAATACATCTAAAATCTATCAAAATAAAATTGTGTCTTAATCTTATAATTTTACGTATTTGAGCTGACCGGTATTTGTCACGGAATAGAAAAAACAGTGGAAGTGGCATGAGCTTCGCTTAGTATCAGACTTGTTGTCGCCAATACTCACACACAAAAACAACACGCCACCATGGCGAATGTTTTTGGTGCGGCTATCGTTTTTACGTTCCAAAATAGCACAATAAGGCATGCTTTTGGATTTATTTCCTATTTTAGAAATACCGAAATAAGCGATCGCGGCAAAAGTATAGTAGGTTGCGCGGAACTCCGCATAACCGTGCCACACGTTACACGCCTACTTGACACTTCTACTGTTTTTTCTGTTCTGTGGTATTTGTTTTGATCGGAAGGAGAATCTCGGACTTACTGCCACCATGACATAACAATTATAGTCAATTTAATTTTCTTTTAGGCCATCCCTTGTCACCAGACTGCCTAAAAAAAAGGATGATTTTTTACACAACTATCACCGTTGAAATTTATCATTTGCTACTATAACAACTCTTCATTTAGGGTGCGGCTCCACTGAGGCCGAGACGAGCGGAGCGGAGCGGAGAGGAGCTGTGCCAATATTAACCAATAGAAGGCGCATGCGGTCACGTCGAGCGGCCCTTCCGCACGTTAGTTTAGATTCTATTGGTTAATATTGGCACAGCTCCGCTCCACTCCGCTCATCTCCGCCTCAGTGGAACCGCACCCTTAGAGATGGTATAGCGTTCAATTTTTGGTTTGAAAAAACTACTTACAAGCGTTGCATGGCATGGCAGTTAGAGCGGTTTTCTAGACTAGACAGACATTGTTTGAACTCGGGTAAAATAAACAATATGTAACCTATAGCTGCTATTTATAAATAAAAACCACTAAATTGTGATCTATTACAACAAAGAATTGCACTATGGACATAAAACAATAAATTTCTGCCAAAATATACAAATGACTGTGGGGCTGTCCTGTCCCACTGCTGGGAAAAAGCTTTCCACTATTTCCAGCCGGTTTTGCCTCGTATAAATATAAAAAGGACCTTCAGTTAAAAACTAATTTAAACAATTACAACCTTCCAAATCCAATGGGCTCTTCGTTTTTAGGGTTCCGTACCCAAAGGGTAAAAACGGGACACTATTACTAAGACTCCGCTGTCCATCTGTCTGTCTGTCACCAGGCTGTACCTCATGAACCGAGATAGTTAGACAGTTGAATCACAGAAGATGTATTTCTGTTGCCGCTATAACAACAAATACAAAAAAAAACAGAATAAAATAAATATTTAAGGGCTCCCATACAACAAACGTGATTTCTTTGCCGTTTTTTGCTAATGTTGTATAGATAATGGTACGGAACCCTTCGTGCGCGAGTCCGACTCGCACTTGTCCGATTTTTTTTATATTGGTATTAATATTATTGCTTTAAAATAATAAAATACGTACCTACGTTTGCCACAGATTATTTTTCTTTTAAATATCCTCAATACAGAATGTCAGTCAAAGTCATTTAATTACAAACTTTAAATCGCTAATAAGGTTCTAAGTTTAATTACGTTTGATGTAAGTAGTTTATAAAGAAGGTACTAATCTAGTAAATATTAAAAAAAAAACTATTTAAGTACATATAAAGTCGCCGTCAATAGAACTTGCGAACTATGTAAATAAATTAGTACTGTCTGACACATAACCTCAAATATTCACCAAGCGTGTTTTTAATAAAAATAACGTATAATGAATAGTTATTTCATCTTAAACTTAACATGAAAATAACGATTTAGTGTATAAATCGTTGCAAAGACCTCACTTGATCTTTAAAAGTACGTGATTATCGAGTAATCATGGTGAATTGGTTCGTTTGGTTTTGTTTACATCTTTTGCAAGTTCTATTGACGGCGACTTTAACAACAAATGGTAAAAACCGAGATTAAAGTCACGCTATCCGCACAGTAATTCGATCTATCTCTTACAATATACCGGCTGGAAAAGGTTGGACGCTGTAATGCCCACAACACAAAATCGCTAAAGATTTCTCAACAATAATATATTTTTTTATTACAATACTTATAAAAACCTTACATATAAATTATGTCTATATCAATAACCCTTTGATTATAGGCCAAGTCATTATTTATAAAATATAAAAAGAAATGTACTCAACATTTTTCTTTTAAATCTAAAGAACTAAATGCCATTTTAATTCTAACTATGGTATGGTATGGTAACACCCGTATTCACAAACTTCACTATGAAGTCTCACAGTACTCACGAACGCACCAATCACAAAGCTGTATTGAACGCAGTGCGTTTATTCAGTGAAGGATCCCTTAAGTATTGTTTGTGAATGCAGGTGTAAGGACTGATCAGCAAAAGGTCACATGATCGACAGTTTATACGATTTTTAAACTGAAAACACGTTTAATAGTATAAAATGTTACATTTTTCCAATCTCAATAAACTAATAAACCATAGACATGTATTATTCATTGAAAGAAACGTATAAAACACTTCTAAATTTGAATTTGACGCGCCATTTTGCGACAGACTACGGGTGCAAATGTACGACCCGATCGACATACGAAGGGTTAAGGCATTTTGCCCACATAATATGAATTTTATCTCAGTAAATACAGATAATCTAAATCCGAAACATTTCATTGTAATTACGTATACTGAATAATATAATTATATAACAACTAAATATACTTTTGAGTACATTTCTTTTATAGAATTCAAGTCGACTGTGCTCTATATACGGCTGTCTTTACACTAGAGCCTTTATTCAAGATCTGATCGTTTTTCAAAAGTTATTAAACAAAATCTGAACAACCATATACATATAACCAATCAAGCTTTTAGTAACCACCTATAGATTTCAAGGACATGCAGTATGCACTTAATATATGCATGTTGTAAATTGCAAACTTCATGAAATTATTTAAATACTTTTCCTGCCTTACACTACACAAGCTGTTGTCAGCATCTTCATCTGTTTTTTAAAGCTTGCTTTTTGTTACAATTGTTACGTGACGGGAGCTGTAAGGTATTTTATATTACTAGTAGTATTGAATAGAGGCCCCAGTTCACAGGTTTAGCTTACAACAGTCAACTTCAGCAAGGTGTAGCCGTGCATCAGCTGCGGGCATCGTTGATGGTCTCCGGCACTTGGACCTCGAGCCCGTCCAGCTCCTGGCTCATGGTGATCTGGCAGCCCAGGCGAGACGTGTCCGTGAGACCGTACGCCAGGTCCAGCATGTCTCGCTCCTCATCGCTCGCTTCTTCTGGTAACCTGGTAGCAAAACACAGAGAAGTGTTTAAACTCGATGACAATGCAATATTGTGGTACCATCAAGCTGATCTGATGATGGAGTCAGAAGGTGGCGACGGGATCTTTGCTATACTTAATACGTACCGGGGCTCGTTAGTTTCGTGTTGATAAGCAGATGTCTGTGCGGAAAAAAATATAGTCGGCAACCACAGCTTGTCCCAATTTTTTTTTTGACAGAATCTTGAACCATTCTTTTCATTAACCGGTTAAGGGATAAATGAAATTATACCTGTTTTAAGAACGATATTAACTGTTATCTTGAAACCGGTTCCGAGCCTTGGTCTTGACACAAGCCTCTCCTCTTACCTTGTCTTTGAACACGAGGGCACTTTTGGATAATCTTCGTGACTTTAGGAAATTTTGTATAATTACCACTAATACACAAATACACTCAGCTTTTCAAATGTGCAGGCTTTCTCTTAATTAATTACATAACTCAACACATTTAATCAGAGAAGTCTGAAGTAATTACCTATTAATTGTTGTTGCTATTTAAGATAACACTTGTGCACATAGTGCATCATAAAACATATTATTACGTGAAGGTCATTCCACTTTATTCCTAGTAATGTTATACTGAGTAAACAAACTAAATAAATATTGTAATGCATAAAGTCTACAGTTTGTGTTAACTCTCTTGTCTTATGGTGTTTACAAACTTTTAAACTATCATGTCAATTAACATAGTTAGAATAAAACTTAACCTGTGACTAGGTAATGCAAAACGGTAATTTTTTGTTTTGGAATAACCGCGGTAACGGTAAATTACCGGTAATTTTCATACAAAGAATTACCGGTTTGCATTCCCTACCTGTGACTCAATGTGTAATAAAACATACATAATCAAGGCATAATAATTAAAACTATTTTTTAACAGAAATAAAGTTAGTTTTCCTCTAATTACAAAATTGACAATAATACAGCAATAAAAAAACTCCCATTTTGTAATAGGGTGGGTCACAGGAGGATATAGTTGTTTGATGGAACTGCCTGAAATAGCATTTTCATAAGTTTCTTGGCTAAATTGCACAGAATTTCAATTAAATTAAAAACTCTCTCGACGTGTTGGTCCGTATTACTATTAGTATTATATATGGAAATTTAGCATGAATCTGTACATAACTAAATGAAGGGTATATAAAAGGAAAAAACTAAGATTATGTTAATTGTATTTGTACTTAATTTACTAGATTCTACTCTTTTTAGGGATAGTTTATACTCAACATTATACACCAGAAAATATGACAGTTTCCAAGAGAATAGCATTATAAAACTTCGACATGGAAAAAGGGTGAAATCAAATAAATTGGATATGAAATTACCGTACTTTACCTGTCATAATCCTTTTGCTTCAATATAACGTGGCAAGTGGAGCAGGTGAGAGTGCCCTCGCATGCGCCATAGCCCTCGATGTTCAGGTCATTGTTCACGATCACGTCGAGAAGCGTGTCTCCCACTTTCGCCTCTGATTCTATTCTCTTGCCGTCATGCAGGACAAATGTAACTTTCACCCTGGAATTTTACAAAGGTGATTATTCCAAAATTAAATGAATGTACAAAACTTATTTCAAAGCTAAAGAATTGAACTTATTTCAAAATACTTCAGAACAGAAAGTAAATGTAGTTTGTAAAACAAAAATAAATTATTATTGTGTCATTATTATTAGTATGCTCATAAACTTGACTTATTTATGGGCATTTTCCACTAATTGGAAAATTTGAACAGTCCCCATCAACTTTGTCTTCAAATAATAGTGAATTAAACAGTACAACCGGTTTTTCATCACAACTCCAGTGTCGTTCATTTCATACCTAGATCAAATATATAAATATATAGAATATATGTATGAAAGTCAATCTCATCAATAATTTTTATTTTAATCACAATCAGGCAACAGGGGATTGTTTTTGTAGTCTTGGGACTATGTTTGATTAAAACTGCTAATAAAATCATACCTTACCATTCCTACCTTCACGCCTTCATTCCCAGAGTGAGGTAGGCAATAATAAAATCACTTAAGTAACGTAATGGAACCAGTAATCGACAAGGACCAATGAAAGACACTGATTCTTATTTTACAGAAGATAAGGGTTATTCATATCATTCATTTGTTTTGTAACACTCAATTTATGACCGTATGATCTTTGAATTAAGAGTCAAGTGTCGATCATTGGTGCATGTCAGCTTAAAGTGTCGAACACTGGTGCCATTACGTTATATATTAATTGAAATACTATTTTATTATAATAGATTGTGTATTCACCTTCTTAAGTTCAATAGAGAAATCTTGTTACATTGCAACACATTGCTAACTGTCTGGGACATGCCACTGATTTTTTTAAATGTTCAGGTAAATATAGGTAACTAAATATGCTGCCTTATTTTTGGTATAATATCAGACACGCTTAAAAATATGGCTGTTATTTGACACAAAGAGCTTTTCATTAGACATTTATCTAAAGTAATTGTTCTAAAAAAGCAAAGGACGGCGGTTTTCCAATTAGTGGAGAAATACTCACACTTATCTTTCAAAATAAAATTGTGTAATCAATGACAGGTGTAATGATACATCTAGCTACCAAATAAACACTTACTTTTCATCTTTCAACGCGTTTGCAGATGTAGATAGCGGCGCACGGCTTCCAAAATCACGAAAATTGTACCTAAATCCACTATTTAGGTTTCGTATCCGTGGAATGGTGAAAGTTTTTAAAATATGTCGGAATATCATTGTTAAGACAAGTTTTCTACCAACGCTAAACGCTGAATCACTGTAAAATACCACTGTTACAGAATACTAGACGCTATCAAGAAAATATTAATGTTAATATTTGGCTATTAGAAATTCAATTGGCCCTGAATTATATTTTTTTTTTTTTTTTTTTTTTATATAATTCGTCCGTTAGGACAGGCTGAGATCAAAGACCATATCGCCTCGTCATAAGTTGCCTGAATTATATTCAATTTGTAGGTTAAATAACGTTCCGTTACTTCAATTTCTTGATTCAGACGTCACTCAGTCCGTCAAACTATTGACAAATTTTAAAATCGTAATGTATTCATATTATTGCATGTTTTGTACCAAATTATTTTGGTTTACCTCATTTAGTTACTTGTTAGTGAAATTAATATTTAAAACTATTCAAATTTTGATTTTGTGTTCATTTAGCTTAGAAGAAAAATGCGTTAATACGACTGCAATATGGAATGTCAAATAATCTATTTCATACACCTACAAAAACGTTCGTCTACTGCAGAAACCGCCCATTTCTTCTGCTAACTTTGCGAGCACTTGTCTTGTCATTCTTGTCAAATCAAATCTAAATCGTTTGTCGTGTTAGGATAAAATAGGTGTTTTTCATTATTATTCTTATTTCAATATACATATGAGACAGTGATTTTCGCTAAATAGTTGCACACTACCGTTTCAACATGTCTGAGCGGCTTAGGAGCACGCAGCAAGTATCCAATGAGGAAGTTATAGATGACTTGACGAAAGACTTGAAATCATCTCTTAGTACAGAAAATACTTCGGATGAGTTTGTAATAAACCCTGGGACTTGCGCGGAGGACTTCAAGCCTCCTTCCGAAGGTCCTAAATTGGAAGCAGGTAAGTTAATTGATGAAGTAATTTGCATACATAGATCCTTTGATTTTTAGACTGTAGATACTCATATGGCCGCGCCATGCGTTGTCTCGTCCAGATACATCAGGAATAAGGCTTTCCTAATCTTTAATAAGTATTAATGGATCGCGTCTGATCCTCTGAGAATTCTACTACCTATCACTATCACTACATAGTATAAAACAAAGTCGCTTCCCGCTGTCTGTCTGTCCCTATGTATGCTTAGATCTTTAAAACTACGCAACGGATTTTGATGCTTTTTTTTAAATAGATAAAGTGATTCAAGAGGAAGTTTTTAATGTATAATAAATGCTGGTCTATTGTACGGGTGTTACAGAAAACTAAATTAACCCAAGCGAAGTGAGGGCGGGTCGCTAGTTAACAAGAATGTTATTGATTGTTTTTTTTCAAATTGATACCTAATTAATTGTACACAAAAATCATGCTGATTTAAAACTGTTTATTATACTGTTATTTATAATACCAATCAAATGCTTGTGACGTTGTTGGCATAGTTTGCTAACATTTGGCCCCAATGGGAATTATCAATATTTGTGGGATAAGGGTGTTTTCACTAAAAAGTGTACCCAATTAAGGACTGAAATTAAGGAACTTTAACTTTGTCCGTTTTGTGACGAAAGTTCATGGCAGACGCGGCTGCTCGACATGCTGGCTTGTTTCCTCCTTGCCACAATGTGCGCAGAGGGAATCTTGTCTTATACATATTACTGTTTGGTGTCTGTTGAGCGGGCAGTGCCCAGACAACACTCCTGTTAGTATGCTAAGATTGTACTTACCAAGATTTAGAAGATACCTTGTTCTGTTTTTGTTTACCCTTCCTATCATGAGCAGGACTGCCTATATGTACCTACTATGTCTGTATGTACTAGTACACAGAGATGACTAGTTCTATAGTGCTCTCTCAACCTCTAGTATACCAAAGAAGGTAACTAACTGTAACGTGAAAGCATTCTACACTCTATTACAACCACACACAATTTAAAGTCCTGATACTATTACTATGCAGTTAGCCACCTTCTTTGGTATTGTGCTTACTGGCACATATTTTAGTTTATATGTGTGATTAAAAGGTAAACTTTCTTCGATCCTCACAAACTTTCACTTAAAATATCAATAGGTTTTGTAGGATATTCAGACTGACTAAGTACGAAGTATGATAGATAATTTACCAATAATTTCAGAACCACGATTAGGTGCAGCAAATGTAGACAAAGAGCCAGACCTTGAGAAGGATCACGGAGATGAAGAGAGTGACTCCGACACTATCGATGAGGAGGCACTGAAGGATGCAGAGGTGGACCTGACGGACGACCAGAAGGCCGAGCGACAGCTAATTGCCGAGGAGCTAAAGACTGCAGGAAATCTGGCATTCAAGGATGGGCAGTTTGAGAGAAGCATCGAGAAATATACTGAAGGTAATAGGACAATTGAGTAATATTAAATCAGAACAGGGGCATGTTTTATAAAGGTACAAGTTTCAATTTTACAGGTCTAAACTGGCAACACTGCTCAAATGGCTAGAGGTTGTGTCAAATGGAAACTTGTAACCTGTAAATTGTAATTTGTAGCTTTGTAAAACAGGTTGTGTTGGCTGTAGATAAAATAAAGTTTGCAATTTGCAATATATTTATTCAAGCATTTAAAAACAATAACAATCTTAAAAGCCCTCCCGAAATACCAGGCTAAGGCCGCTTCCTGACCTGTCAGTATGCTTGCAGTAAAACACAAAATTGGTAAGGGTTGCTAGGCAACTATTAGCATCTACCAATCAACGCGGACCGTTTATGCCGACAGTACGTTTTACTGCAAGCATGCCGCCAAGTCAGGAAGCTGCCTTAAAGGTCCCCATAATTCAAGCAGCATTACCCCGCTGAATGGCAATGGACACCTGCTGAACCACACACTCAATCTATAAAGGTTATCTCAAGTCATCACCACAGGTTTCATGTTAATGTCCGTGCTCCAGGGCTGAAGGTGTGCCCGCTCCAGTTCTCGACGCAGCGCGCGGTGCTGTACTGCAACCGCAGCGCCGCCAAGATGAAGCAGCAGAAATACGAGCGCTCCATCAAGGACTGCTCGCGGGCCATCGAGCTGGACGACAAATATGTCAAGGCTTACATCAGGTGGGCACATGACTTCATTTCTAGGGTTAGCGCTAAAAGAGGGGTAATTACACAAAAGATCTCATAGGGTCGAAGTGTATCTGTAACCAAACCAACAAGATAAGATAAGATAAGATAGGGTCCCATACAAAAAACGCTAAAAACTGAACCCTTATAGGATCACTCGTGCGTCTTTCTGTCTGTCCGTCTGTCACTGCCAATTTGCTCAGAATCTATTGGACCAAATCATGTGAAATTTGGTAGGATGGTGTAATCCTATGACCTAAACGCAGATGTGCAAAGTTTTTTTTTTCTAAATAATGTTCGTTTTCGGGAGACAAATTAGGAAATTAAAAAAAAGGGCTTTTTATAAATGACGATCTCAAATATATTTTTGTTATTATTGTAAAATAAATAGTTTTGATTTCATTCATGTAGAAAGACGAAAATTTACCATCCCCCCCCCCCCTGATCTCTGAAACTACTGAACCTAAAATTTTGAAAAAAAGACTATATATGGTTCATTGCTTGTAGATTACAGGAAAACCTATAAGAATTCTATAAAAAAAAAACGTATGTACGGAACCCTCTCCACGCGAGTTCAACTCGCACTTGGCCGGGTTTTTTAATTAACATCCTTATATTAGCATCACTTAGAACTAGCTAACTAACATTGTAAACAAATCTAGTCTTGTCTAACCTACTTCTAGCTATTGGATGGACTTGGTATGCTTATGGTACTATCAAGCGGGTGCAGTAGAACACAATTTATATGGCGTGTCGTGAATCTTCGTTCGCGCAGACACGGACAACGATTCCGATGATTTCCGAAAGCACGATTAAAACCCACGATCAGACTTGTAGGGAATAGTTATAAGGTGCAAATTAAATTGCATCTATTTTTCCATCTCACGCGGGCGCGCGTCAACATGGCGTGACTAATAACCAATAATAGCACAGAATACAGACGCGCAACGCGTGGATCATGCTGATTGGTTCCCGCGCTTCGAAAATTCGTCATTTGCGCAGGTACAGGTAAATCGGTAAGCCATATCAGTTGTGTTTTACTGTTTGATGATGAAAACGGAAGGTGGTCATAGAAGCTCCTCAATGGCTTATTGTAGATCTGTTGGGTTTGGATTTATTTAATTCGTCTTTTAATAGCGAGTTCATCATCAGTGTTTCAAGTACCCACAGCCAGCAACAAGTATGTAATATTAAAAAAAAAACTTAATTAGGTTTGATATTAAATTAATGTATGAAAACTACATTAACTGTACTCATAAAGTATAGCGTCATCTATAGCGTAATAAACGCACAGAAACACTGTATAGTACATTACTTAACAAGAGCTGTAAAAGAAAGAAAGCCCGAAATCGCAGGTATTTGAGACCCGAGCCGTAGGCGAGGGTTGTAAATATGCGATAGAGGGCTTTCTTTTTTACTGCCCGTGATGAGTACACAATTTTACGTCTTCACCTGGCCACAATGCGAGTTTTACCGTGCGCGCAGCGTGCGATAAAACTCACATTACGGCCAGGTGTTACGTAAAAGCTTTTATGCCCTCAGAGGGCTTATTGTCTAACGCACTCGCAATCGCAACCGGCTTCAAAGTGGAGTAATTGTTTTCATTTTGTATGCAGACAAGCCTTCGATTCTCGAAATGAAAACGATCGTGATTGCGAGTGCGTTAGACAATAAGCCCTCGGGTCATAGTAATTACATGGCGCTGATTTTGACCGTTAAGCTCCAGTGTGGACGCAGCCTTACGCCGAATGTATAGTTACGCTTGTGAGTAGTTTAAAATATTTTATAAATGTTTTGTGTAATCCTGGTAGTATGGAGTAGGTTAGGTTAGGTTTATTTTATAACTTTTCAAATAATCAAGGGTATCAGTGTAGAATACAAAATAATGCGAAATTAATAGTCTTCAAAATCATACGTACGGACAATCGTAATTATGCGTAAACAAGGGGAACCTTCTACGCACTGTATTAAGGGTGGGGTTAGACCAATCGAACAAACAAGAATTCTATGGCATTATCTCTTACGTTTACTATATAAAAATTAAGACAAAACATGTTCTACAGCATTCGCTCGTTTGATCTAAGTCTAAACCCACCGTCACGTTCTATTCCTCGTGTTCCAGGCGAGCCCAATGCTACGAAGCCACCGACAAGCTGGACGAGTGTCTGGCAGACTACAAAAAAATACTAGAGCTCGATCCCTCCCACAAGGAGGCCCGCATAGCCACCATACGCCTCCCGCCCATCATCGAACAGAAAAACGAAAAACTCAAAACCGAGATGCTAGGGAAGCTCAAAGACCTAGGCAACATGATTTTGAAACCTTTCGGCCTCTCCACGGAAAACTTCCAGTTGGAGCAAGACGGCGAATCTAAGGGTTATAAAATTAATTTCAAACAATAGTTTAAGTTATGTGATATGAAACAATATAATATGCTCTTGATGTTGTTGTGGTTTTATTTCAAGGTAAATTATAGAATTGAGAGAAAATTTGGTGCAAATTTTGAGTGAAATTGGCAACATGGTCCGATATTTACCCAGGAAATTTGCGCGCTTTAAGTTACGCCCTTACGCCCACACCAATGCTTAAAATACGGCGACGGTACGGAATCGCAGTGACGCATCGTATCCGTACCGTTTTTATCGCATGCCCTCCACACCGCTGCTTAACGGTGCGTATATTATGGTGCGTCAGAAACGGCGCCATGTTGTTACTATGACCCCGTCTTTTGTTTACGCAACGACACCGTTTTTTAAGCAGCGGTGTGGGGAGCGTGCGTCAAAAACGGTACGCATACGATGCGTCACTGCGATTCCGTACCCAAAACCCCCGAACGGGTTACCGCTTAAAATACTGACTGAATACCTTTAAGCAATTTTAGTTCTTAGACGAACTATGTACGACATATTATCCAATTGCTTAAACTCAAGCAGCGCGCGCGCTTCAAGGTCACAGTTGCATGAGACGCGCGCGGGAAGGGAGCGAAGGGGTTACCTTAACCCGAACGGTAAGCGGTTAACTAAACAAATATCAAATTCAACAACATTCGATAAGCTTTTACCAAAGGGTTACGGTTAGGGTATTCCGGCTTATTACGGCTAACATTTGTAGTTGCTGAGAAAACCTGCTGTGACATAGGTATAGACAGACAGACGGACAACGAAATCTCACCATTAGGGTTCCTTTTTTACCATTTTGGTACGGAACCCTAAAAGAGTATGCTCTTCATGGTTGAATTCATGAAGTTGTAGCTGCTCTGTAGGTTTTTCGAAAGTAAGTAATTATTAGACCATAGATTTTAAGATTTTTTCCATTTAACAAGGTTGAATTTCACTAGTTCTGTCAGCGTGAAATATGAAATTCAATTTTAAACGTAGAACTCTTCTATCAGTTTTCTATTGTTCAGTCAGTGCATACAAATGTAAATCTGGCCGCAATTTTTGAGTATTTTTTGATATTTTGTATTGGTTTGTTTTATTTTATCGATTATATTTGTATAGAAAAAATACTGATGGATCACGTGAATGGACAGTGTTTATAAATGATTTAATTTTTGAGGTGCGTATTGTAATAAGTATGTACGTAGGTACTCACACCCGTATTCAGAAACGTTACTATGAGGTCTCACAGTGCTCACGAACGCACAGGGTGGTTCAAATCGTCTCATAAACAAAAGGTCGGTCAAAAAGAACCAATCACAAAGCTGTATTGAACGCAGTGCGTTTACTCAGTGAAGGATCCCTTAAGTATTGTTTGTGAATACGGGTGTTAGTATGTCCAGTGTTGCGCCTAATATCATGGTGATGAGGCTACCCTCAGTCCATTTTGTATGGCAGCTCCAACCTGACTTTAAAGCGACAAGGTACCGTTAACTTTGCAGATGGATACTATATGCTGTTACGACAACGCCTATATTTTAAATACGGCAATATCTTTTCATCGCTGGCCATCCTGAGTAGAAAATCGGAATATTAACTGACAATGCTGTTTTAAGCATATGATGGATATCCCTAAGCCCAGTTTAAACTTTAAGTTGACATCCGAAGTTCGCCGGTAACTTAACGTAACATTTTGGTGGTGTGGAACTTAAACGAATTTATGCATAAAGAAGAACTTGGAGTTTGAGACAACTAAACTAATTTATCCACACGTCTTTATTACTAGAGGCACCTGCAAGTACACTCGGTGAACAAACTATTTAATTTTGTTTCTAATAATTATTAATAATTAAAGTAATAATTTTTCAGATTACCAGACAGTTCACACAATGGCGAAATGTCGACGGAGGCGGAAGTGAGTATTTCTCGATAAAGTAGACTTTTTAAGTATTCAACACTTACGTTCATAGGCGCTCCCCCATAGAGTTAAAGTAGGTATGCTTTGTCACTCCAATTCAAATGTCGCAATGAAAGATAAGGTAAAAGCATATTTAATGCATTTTTACATTATTCACGGATGCGGATCTGGTCGCGCCTCTTCCCCTATAATCCCTGATGAACGATAACACAGACAGAAACCGCGGGTCTTGCGCGGGTTGGTCGTGGGCAGAGCGCGGGTCTTGCGCGGGTTGGGCGTGGGCAGTGCGGGGGTCTTGCGCGGATTGGGAGTGGGCAGTGCGCGGGTCTTGCGCGGGTCAACCGCGGGTCTTAACAAGCCACACCACATCGACCCGCCCCTCACCAGCGTTCATTTTTTTCGCTCAAGAGCATTACTTTGTATTACTAATTAACAACTTTTTTTGTCTTTTTCCAGAATGTGCAAAACGTAAGTAAAAAAATTGGCACTCGTTTGTAGTTTAATAAAAAATACAGTAAAATGTAAGTTAAGTATATTAGATACGGTGAGGCGGGTGAACTTTTCATAATAATTTTAAAAGTAGAACACGTTTTAGTATAAAAAGTCTCACCTTACCTAGATTTGTATTCTACGTAGAAAGAATCCAAACTACTTTTCCTCGATTGAAATATATCTCGATTGAGTATGTTTGCTGCTCTTTAATGCTGGAACGGGTAAACGGATTTGGATTAAATTTGGAATATTATCGCGATAAACTCTAAAATGTATAGGATTGACGTAAGCGGTCAGGGACTCAATTCTCGTGACTTCGAGATGATTTTTCATGCGAGATATGTCGAAAAAATGTATGCAGTTGACAGTTAATCTCGCATGAAAAATCATCTCGAAGTCACGAGAATTGGGTCCCAGACGGTCGCGTCGAGAGCCTGCGTCAATGCCATACATTTTGTCTTGTCAGTTTGCGAATATCGTTTACGTTACGTTAAGCAACTTGTGTGTGTAGATATAGATCCTCCCTCAGCGGGCTTAAAGGTTGCGTTTATCGCGTGAGAAAATGTGGATGGGTGATTATTCGGCGTTTCAACCGCCGTCATTATTGTTTTCGCATATTATTCACGATAAACTTAATAACTTTCTTGTTCTTTTAAATGGAATGGATACTACCCCGGGTCCGTTGAATTTGACGTAAAAAGTTGCTGCTAGTTATCATTATTTTCGTCAATATATTATTGAAGAGAACAATGACGGCGGTTGAATCGGTCACTCTTGTACCTACTTATATCAGAAAGTGACGGATGTTTTATCCGCATTTTGTCACGCGATACGCAGCCTTATCCGGCCATTTGTTATATCGAGGGTTGAGCGGTCAAACCCGATAAATCGAAATAATTGTTTGTTCGAATTTCAATTGTCTTGATGTATTCAATAAAAAATATTTTTGACACAACAATATATGTCGACTTATTGGGTTTGACCGCTCAACCCTCGATATTGTTTGGTTCAGCCGGTGCCGCTCGCGGTCGGGGCGCTTCAAGCGCTGTCGGTGCGGGGACCGGTACTACCCGGTGCGCCAGCGCTGCTGCCGCAAGCGACGGCGGCGCCGCCGCAGTTGCCGCCGCCGCGGGGGCCACCGTCGCCGCAGCCGGTAAGGCCTCTGTCGTTCTCACCGTTCGCAGTACATAGTACATACATACATACATTAAATCACGCCTGTTTCCTAGAGGGGTAGGCAGAGACCACTTCTTTCCACCTGCTACGATCTTGATAAATCTCTTTCGCTTCTTCCACATTCATACATCGAGCGTAAGTGAGCACTAAGAAAGGATTTTCCGAAAATCGACCCCTAACGGGAAGAAATGGGGGGAGTAGCGGGAAACTAATTCTACGCGTACGAAGTCGCGGGCGTCCTCTAGTTTTATAATAAAACAAAGACATTGTAAGATTGTGTAATAATTCACGGTGCTGTGATTGATTTACACTAATTCCTATTGTTTTTATTTTTATTTATTACTTACGTTTGATTTAACTTTGAAAATGTAGCTTTTTAAATATTTCAGTTGGATATCCATATACACGACTCGAAATCAAATTTTGCCTTATTTTGTAAAATATCCGAATTACCCGAAAAATTCGAATTTGATCAATTGAACTAAGTACCTATTCATATTATTCTAAATTCTAAAATGAACGAATATTGCAAACCAAATTTTATCGTTGCCGTTGCACAAGCCTAGAGCTTGGGATTTGGTCAGTTTGTTTTCCGATATTTATTTATTTCACCCGCTAGCCCTACATTGTGAATAAACCTTTGTGTGTGGTGTTTCAGCTTTATGTATCGCTGCCGGACGCGGTGCGGCACGTTCAAGCGGTGCCGCAAGTGCGACCGGCGCTACAAGCTGCGGCGGCGGTCGATCTCCGCGGCTAGCTCTAGCGGGTAAGCCCCTCAGCACGGCTAGCACAAGTTGTATTTTCTCGCTTGTCGCTCAGTGCGTCTCTAATGTTACTGATGATAGAAAGGGAGATCCGAGCAACAACCAAGTCGCGGGCCACTTGTGCTAGCCGCACTGCTGCAATGCTACACGTCTAGTGTTGCCAGGTCTGGTCTATCATAAATAGGGACTGTGCTAAAAAAAACTTGGGTTTTCAAATTGGGACAGTACAAAAAATCACACAAATTATAGCCCTCCTGTTATTGTTACAAACCGTTTTTGGCCTTCTCGGTTCTTTTAAATTAGTATCTTATACTTAATGAGCACTGGCGATGTGCTGAACATCGGAACTATTGGCATCCCGATCAAGAGTAAACTAGGGCGTTGTCAATGACCACTGAAAATCGGGACGTCCCACAGAAATCGGGACGTCCCAACGGGAAGAAATGGGAGGAGTAGCGGGAAAATAATTCTACGCGTACGAAGTCGCGGGCGTCCACTAGTCATACATAATTATTTTCCAATTCAATTGGCCCTGTGGGCGGCGTGCGACCCCCGCAAAATATTTTATTTCCCGCCACGGTCTAATTTATGTAACTCTTCTGAAACGCCAACCCTCTTTCTAGCAGTATGAGTTAGAAAGAGACTCCCGCTTGTAATTTGTAACTTGTAGCTTCGTGAAACGGGCCACAGGTGGCGATATAATAATGTTCAATTTGTGACGGTTTTTTGTTCATGAATTGATTTTTATCCGTAGAAAAGTCAAATCAGTTGTTCTCGACTCCTTATCAGGCAAACGAAATGCAGGAAAAATTTAAAATACTTGAACACGGCCTGGGGCACGTTTTATAAAGCTACAAGTTACAATTTTACAGGTCTAAACTGGCAACACTGCTCAAATGGCTGGGGCCCGTTTCACGAAGCTACAAGTTACAAATTACAAGCGGAAGTCTCTTTCTAATTCGTACTGCTAGAAAGAGGGTTCCGCTTGTAATTTGTAACTTGTAGCTTCGTGAAACGGGCCTCTGGTCGTCATTGGTCTAGGTAGTGTCAAATGGAAACTTGTAACCCGTAAATTGTAATTTGTAGCTTTATAAAACATGCCCCTGCTGATAAAGTTGACGATGTATCCCGCCGGCGTGAGCAAAAGGAGTTAGAAAGAGACTTCCGCTTGTAATTTATAACTTGTAGCTTCGTGAAACGGTCCTCTGGAAGGTTACTATAGATGAATTACCGAGAGCGTGGAATTGCATATGTAGTGGTATCATGTCTTTATAGGCATTCTATATTTAAATTTCCTCTACTTCTTATACCATCAGCATAAAAAGAGTTTTGTTATATATTAAATAAGTAAGTACAAAAATAATGTCAGTGTCAAATTCTAAATACTTTTTACAATGCACTAAAATATACGTCTTATTTTATTGTACATACATATATACCTTCACGCCTGTAATCCCAGAGTGGGGTAGGCAGAGCAGAGCTATACAATTACCTACAACTTTAAAAACTATTTTATTGGATACTCGCAATTTTCATAATTATTTTGGCTGGGCACGTGCGACTGTAAGTTAAACCGTTTGCAAAAAATATGGCAGAAATTAACAGTAAGGTAAAGTAACCAATAACCGACAAGGGACCAATGATCGACACTGATTCTTATTTTACAGAAGATAAGGGTTATTCATTTGTTTTGTAACACTCAATTTATGACCGTATGATCTTTGAATTAAGAGTCAAGTGTCGATCATTGGTGCATGTCAGCTTAAAGTGTCGAACATTGGTGCCACTACCTTAGGTAATATTGGTCCGATTGAGAGTCAAAGTAAACAAATAATTTTAACTGTCATAAATATTTTGAACGCGAACTAATCAAAAATTTAAATTCACCTTACACCACTGCCCAATTCGTTGAAAAAGCTACAGGTGTTTCTCTCTCGACTATTTATAAAATTATGACTAATAGTAAGAGTGACAAATTAAGAAGAAAACTTAAATTGTTTTCCTTTTCATGCGAACGGTACAACCACTACATAAGCAATTCCACGCTCTCGGTAATTCATCTATATGAAGCGCAAAATTCGAAATTTCGGATTCCCCGTCCCTTTCACATACATCCATGGCTAAGTCGAGAGAAAGGGATAGAGCTAACTTCCACCTACAGCTTTCAAAGAAGGGCTAAGACGTGTCTTGAGAGACGCAATCATACTCAAAAATCAGGGGCTCTACTTTGAAATCAGCAGTTCGAACTTCGGATCTCCCCGTCACTTTCTTGCGAATTAGTGACGCGTCAAGAGCAAAAGGGATAGCAATAGACGAAGTTCGAATTACGGATTTTTCAAAGTACCTAGAGCCTCAGTACCTAATTCATTCTGTGATTTGTTTCAGGATGTCTAGCTGAAAGAAGTGAGAGTCCCAAAATCTGTGCTGTAGATTATTGATGACAATGCTGTCGGATTTGAAAAATAAATTTTACACATGTCCATAGTTTGTTTAATTTGGTTACTGAGAAACGAGAGGGTCTCTGAAATGTTTTTTAGGGTCATGCAAGGTTTATGCATTGATTATACAGGTCGGCCAACTTGGAGGTATACAACTTTTTTTGCCGCCATGCTGTAAAACGATCCATAACAAATTTACCGTATCTACACAAAGTAATTTTCGTGCAACAACTGTCATATTTACCGCCAAAACAAAATGGCGGCAAAAAAAAGTTGTATACCTCCAAGTTGGCCACCCTGTCAATGTCAAATTATGTTTGGCCAAGTAAAAATGGAATAGCACCATGTTTCATTCCCGATCCAGACTCTCACGCGATCAACTAAACTGACCAACCAGTTGTACAGAATGGAACTCCAAGGAGCCATTTATTCCTATCGAACCAACCAAATAGATCGCTTTTCCAGTCTCATAGCATAAATATGAGGTAGGTTTAGATTGTTAGTCCTTTAGCTGGCCCGAAGGGCAAAAACACCCAGAAATAGGAGCTCCGCGGCTGCGGAGCTCCGTCGACTCTGTTCAATTTGATACAGTTGAGCCGTTGGGAAAGAAAAATAGTTGACCTGTTTAGTTGGTCAGTTTAGTTGATCGGAGTGGAAGAACAGTTTTATTCGAGAGTATAAAAATGTGCTTGATCGTTTCCGATCGTCTGTCCATAGCGTAATTAATTAGAGCTCACGAGTGGTGCGCGAGTACGAATGTACTTTCTAAATACAGTACCAGCAATACTATATTATTCAACATTCCGTTAAATATCTGACACGCTCTTATGCCTCTAGCAATGTGGACGACGGGTACAGAGGCTCTACTTTGAAATTCGTAATTCGAACTTCGTCTATTGCTATCCCTTTTGCTCTCGACGCGTCACTAATTCGCAAGAAAGTGACGGGGTGATCCGAAGTTCGAATTACTAATTTCAAAGTAGAGCCCCAGTTAGGATCCTTATCATACACAGACGAAAGGTAAATTAACTTTGAAACTGTGACAGTAACTTAAAACGCGCCAATTCATACATCATATTATAAACGTCATAGAACGTAAACGTCTAGATTAGATGTAGGATAACTCATATGGCATGATGCACAGAGTATTTAATCACTACGTTTTCAAACGCACTGTCATGTCAACGTCATTCTGACTTGCAGCTGACGTTTATGTGATTTGATTACCGAGAATTTCTGCTTGTTGTTACACGGTCACGAGATCGATTAATTATCGTGAAACGCGATTATTTATGCATTACGAGGTGACCTCAGTGACTCGGCTATATGCTTGTCCTCAACACGCTCTCGATACTTTTACAAGTATTTTTCATAGTGTTTATGTCACTACTGTCTATGAACATAATTCGTCATTTCACTAGTGCCGCTCGGAAAATGGCTGTGATCGCTCCTGCAGTGTTTGTGAATCACGGTGGAGGACCCATGCCGCTGCTAGGAGACGAGGATCATGCTGGGCTCACGAATTTCCTACGCGACGGTATTAAGAAGCATGTGGACTTCAAAAACATTAAAGCCATCATTTTGGTCACAGCGCATTGGGAAGAAAACAAAGTGACTATATCTTCGGGATCTCACCACGATTTATATTTCGATTATTACGGTTTCCCCCCTGAATCTTATAAGTACAGATATGATGCACCCGGAGACCCAAAATTAGCAAAGCGCATTCAAGACGTTTTAAAGAAGAGCGGGATTGAATCCCGATTGGACCCGGAACGAGGTTGGGACCACGGAGTCTTTGTGCCAATGTTGCTGATCAATCCGGATGCCAATATACCCATAATTCAAATATCGGTCTTAAGCAACCAGGACCCAGATCAACACTATAAGTTAGGCCAAGCATTATACGAATTCAGGAAAGAAGGTATTGCCGTATTCGGGTCCGGAATGTCTTATCATAACATGAGAGAGTTTTTCAACAGCCGTAAAGCAGGACGTGTGATAAATGAGGAGTTTGATGATTATTTGAACACTGTGTGTACTTCAGAAGAAGCACGTAGGAAGGAAGGGTTATTAAAGTGGAGAGAAGCTAGGGGAGCTACTGAGGCGCACCCACAGAGAGCTGCAGAGCACTTTATGCCGTTGGTGGTGATTGCAGGGGCAGGTGGCTCCAAGCCGGGAGAGAGGATTTTTCACTGGGACATGAGTGGTGTATTCAGGCTCAGTGGTTTCATTTGGAAGGATGAGTAAACAGTTAAAGGTTACGTTGGCTTATATGTGGCACTGTACTAATAAACGTTGTACTCTAAAGTCACCATCAATAGAATTTGCTAACTAAGTAAACAAAACCAAACGAACCAATTCACCATGATTACTCGATAATCACATACTTTTAAAGATCAAGTGAGGTCTTTGTAACGATTTATACACTAAATCATTATTTTCATATTAAGTTTAAGAGGAAATAAGTATTCATTATATGTTATTTTTAATAAAAACACGCTCGGTGAATATTTGAGGTTATGTGTCAAACAGTACTAATTTGTTTACATAGTTAGCAAATTCTATCGACAGCGACTTTAACCTTTCGAAACCCGATACATATAGCAAAAAAACAAAACAGTCATTAGTGTCTAAAGACAGAATTCAAGTACTTTTTGTCACTGGCTCTCTGAGGAGCCACCGGGTACCGAAAGGTTAACTAAGATATGATAGTAGACAAAGCCATGAAATTATTTACTTACTTGAGATTTGGCTGTCTATAATTTTAATATTAGTACATAACTAGAATTTACGCATGTGCAGTCAAGAGTAATATGTGTACACCATAAAGGTTTAAAAACATGTACCTTATCATTAGAGATGTGCCGAATATTCGTTTCGTATTCGGTATTCGGCGTATTCAGCATCTTTTTCACTATTTGTATTCGGCCGAAATATTCGGTTTTGGTGCCGAATATATTCGGTTCGAGTATTTCTATTTTCTTGGCTACATAACACGGTATAGAACTAAAAGACCAAACTTCTTATGTAAGATTTATGTTACTTTTATAATAATAAGCACCTCGTTTTTATTCGTAACGTAATCGTACGATGTTTTGAAGCAAAGTGACAGCGCGGTGGGTGAGCGCGGGTAATGTACCTACGACTCGCTCGTCATCTAGCCAGCAGCGACACGGAGCGTACATGTTAGAATTAGAACCTGTTTACGCGGCAAAACAATGAAATGGTAAACCGAATAATTCGGCCGAATATCCGGTTCGGTAAAGGTTAAACCGAATAGTATTCGGTATTCGGCTATTCGGTGAAACCACTATTCGGCGCATCTCTACTTATCATGGTAATTAGGGCTATGTACCATTTTTGTACCTTTGTGCAGATATTTATTTTTACCCTTGACACAATTTTTTGGTCACTGCATTTCAATGCAATACATTTCAATGTCCCTTTGTATTTACGCGCTAAATTGTATTGTATGACTTTAAATTAATGATAGAGATTCAGTATAACACATTGAAGTTTACAACTTTGTGCTAAAATGATGCTGAGGTATGATCATTTGACATAAAATGTTAGCTTAATACTTGGTTTGGGACCATCATAGCTTGTTTTAAATATTTTTGTAGTTATTATATTATGCATACAGTTTTGTACAGCGTTTTAAGCTTCATTACTGTTAATTAGTTTCTAGGCTCAAAGTATCAAATTAAAAGAGATAATTTATAAGTTTACTAAGGAATAGAATTAACAAGTAAATTTTGTCAACCGTTTTATTTGTTGAAATATTTTCAACGGAGAGACTGATTTTTGATAGATGGATCATTGTCTGTGGCAAAATTAAAAAAAGATAATAAACAAGCTACAATATATCACAGCAATGCTTTGCCAGAATAAGTACATTTTACTCAACTAGTATTTATTCATGTTACTTTTTTTCTTTAACCTCTTGACCGCCAGTCACCTAGTCGTGACAGCCAACGACAAGGCTCACACGCCATAGTCATCTATACATGACCATCATTCAACTCAAAATAAAACCTACGATTTTATCTTTCTATCTACTAAGGTCTGATTTTTATTCCCACGGAAAAAATGTAAACAAAGTTACGTCACTGTCAAAGTGACATTTCAGGGGATCTCAAAGTACGGGCCAGCAAGAAAAATAATATTAGATATTATCATGTCGTTGGAACAGTGATTTTAAAAATAAATTTGAGAAATAATTTAAATTAAAATCGCACAAATCTGTGAAATGAAACAGCAATATTTTTTTACATTTATTAACAGACCATCCACCTACCGCATGTCCATCCTACCACACAATAATAACAAAAACACAACGGAAAACTTAACAACGAACAACGTAATAACAATAAAAAACGTAACAACAATGAAAATTTAACAGAAGAATTTAACAAGAGTAACTGGAACGCTAATACGACGGGAGCACTAACTGTGAAGCGAGTGAAGTGACGTGAATCAAGTCAAGCGGCCCTCGACTTTTTAAGACGGGTGTATCGAATCAGTGATACCAGTGCAATAAATAAATTATGCATACGAAAACAGTATTCTCGTTTTAAATTAATATAACAAAGAGTATATTTCAAAATAAAGTTTGCCATCAACAAATTAAATTCTTTCATCTTGATTACAATATATAGTTTTTTTATAGTAAGTCGATTTCTTACAAAAGTGGGAAGTATAAATATTTTGAATGCTGGAAATGTTTTTCGTTAGCGGCAACACCTTTGTTTACATTTTTTCCGTGGGATTAAAAATCAGACCTTAGATGGGCATTCCGTGGTGTACAGAGCTCGACACTTCATTTGTAGCGTGACAGTCAAGAGGTTAATCAATTGCACTTATTTTACGATTGTTTAATTTTACTAGCAAGAATATACACCACTGTTAATATGGTTTGTTTTATTCTTTGTGATTCTTTTACCAGCTGTTTCCTCTACAGTTTTATTTTTCATACGTTGACATACTGTTCTTCCACTCCGACCAACTAAACTGACCGACTAAACCAGGTCAACTATTTTTCTTTGCCAACGGCTCAACTATATCAAATTGAACAGAGTCGACGGAGCTCCCCTACCGCGGAGCACCTATTTCTGCGTGTTTTGGCCCTTCGGGCCAGCTGAAGAACTAACATAACCTAAACCTACCTCCTATTTATGCTATGCACAGACCAATGCTATGAGACTGGAAAAGCGATTTATTTGGTTGGTTCGATAGGAATAAATGGCTCCTTGGAGTTCCATTCTGTACAACTGGTTGGTCAGTTTAGTTGATCGGATTGGAAGACGCCGTTGACACAACTGTGCAATTTCAATTTGACTGCTGCCCGTGCTGTTGTTGATTAAAAATCTACTGCATGTACTTTTATTGACAACAACTTGATCGACCCAGTAGCAGTGGAGCGTAAATTGGAATTTAATCCACTCAAGTGTAAGATCATTACGTTTAGTAGATCTAACCATCCGGTAGTTGCGAACTACCACCTGTCATACGGCGGTTACCCATATAAGATATGGTTAACAGCCGTATAAATGACTGACCTATCTGCCATTTTAAAAGAAGTTATTTCTTGCGTTTTTTAACGAGGGTTTATCTTTTTTAAACATTCATTTTATATTACACTTTTTAGGGATCTATTTATGCTGTTATGTAAACCCACTTCTCAATTAATGGGAAACTAGAACATTTCAAGCTCGCCGCGGGAATGTCAGTCATATATTTTAACCTGAATGTGCTTCGCCATGTGGCCCGTTTCACGAAGCTACAAGTTACAAATTACAAGCGGAACTGTCTTTCTAGCAAAAGGAATTAGAAAGAGACATCCGCTTGTAATTTGTAACTTGTAGCTTCGTGAAACGGGCCCATGGTCGCTTTATTTTGTGTTAATCGCGATATCTTATCGCCCCCCTTGAAATAGGTACCGTTGAGGAGTTCCGGTGGCCATCTGTGGTCTTCATCATCAGTTCCACTTCACCATATAGTACTTTTCAAGAGCAAATGCAGGAATTACAATGAAAAATACCAAAATCGCTATTAATCATAAGTCATAAATCTTTATTGTGTATGGAATTTGGGTATTACACATGCGTTGTTATAAATATTTAACTACCTATATAGGTATGCCTGTAATATTTAAGGAGTTTCCTTGATGTCTCCAAGATCCCATCATCAGATCCTGACGTCTTGACAATGGGACCAACTAGAAAGTATACTCTTTTGAAAGAAAAATATTTTTTCAATTCGGGCCATTGGTCTTCGATTAATCGGGGAACATACATAAAAAAGAAAAAGAAAAGAAAACCCGACGTACTTATTGAAAACCTCTTCCTTTTTTTGAAGTCAGTTAAAAAGCGAATCGTACCTAAGTTAATTAAGCATGTTTAGAACCTTGTCATTGTATAAGTATGTTGTACCTACTACCTACCTACCCATCCCAAGTTCAGCTTGAAGTTCCTTATCGGCAGTGGCGTAGCTAGGGGGTGCGGCAGGGGCGGCCCGCCCCGGGTGTCACCCGCTTAGGGGTGACACCCGCCCCAACCGTGGACATCAGTATTTATTTATTTATTTAGTATTGAGTGCTATCTATTATAATTCATAAAACTGTGGCATAACCACCACCAATAAAATAATGTAATTGAGTTTTGGGGTGACACCTACAATATCCGCACCGGGTGCCACTCATGCTAGCTACGCCACTGCTTATCGGTGGGTTTAGACCAAGCGAACGAACAAGAATTCTATGGCATTATCTCTTACGTTTTCGTTGCAAAAATACAGACAAAACATGTTCTAGAGCATTCGCTCGTTTGGTCTAAACCCATCGTGACAAGGTTAACCTTTTGAACACGCCAAACATGTTTTCTATTCTATGCAAATTACACATTCATTCATACGAAACAAAGTATCTTTTAATCTTCAGCTTGTGTCGGCTGTGGCTTGAAAAGTCCTGACAAAAAGCCTGACATTTCGGTAAAAGTCCGGACTTTTTAGTCACAAAATGGAAACATTAGTCACTTATTTGATATTACTTAATATATAGTTTGATAACTCATATTGAATCTAATAAAAAAAAACCGGACGAATTAAAGAGCCGGAAAAAGTCCGGACAAGAGTCTAAAAGTCCGGAGTAATCCGGACGGATGTTCAACGATATTTTCATTCGGTAAGTACAAAGGTGCCAAAATATGTATCTACACATAGACCTTATTGCCATAGTCATAAAGTCTGCGTTCATATTTTTGAGACTTTGGGGTTTATACATATTTATGCCCTTGACTGTAGGGTGATTCTTCGAGCGTTTCATCCGCCTCATTTTTCGGGACACATTTTTGTAGAAGTGGCTGCAGACTCCGATTTCGTTTCTGGTTAGGTATCTAAGTTTACCGGACATCTAACAAATATCCGAAAACGGCATCAAAATATACGCCCAATTCTTTAAAAATATGTCCACGGTAATGAGGCGGTTGAAACGCTCAAAGAATCACCCTGTACTTCTCCGATTGAAGAACGGGGTATGGTAACTCGTTGACGCGGCATCACCTACTGAATTAAACAACTTTAAATTACTTATAGTATAATGTATATAACCTATGCTTACAATGTTCGCATTATCACTTCGACCACAAGTACCCACCCAACTTAAACTTCTTCATAAAAACTGAGTCGTACACCACCTCGCACTTGTCCGCCCCGGCCGCCCCCAGGCTAACAATGAGCGGCATGAAGTGATCTGCCTTCCCCCGTGGATGCGCCTCCAACGCCCCTTCCTCCCTCTCCCAGCTCAAAACCCTCTTTCTCTCCTCTTCACCACCCGTGCAGACCTCATTCAAGTATCTATGAAAGCTCTCATTCACTATAACCTCGTCGTTGACAAATTTAGCTCTGTTAAACTCCTTCATGTTGTGATATGACATCCCCGATCCGATGATAGCGACGCCTTGCTCGCGAAACGGCCGCAGCGCGCGGCCTATTTCAAAATGGCGGGCGGCATCCTGACTTTTTAAAATGGAGACTTGAAGGATAGGGACTCGCGCGGCGGGGTCAGCCAGCATCATGGGGATGAAAACTCCATGGTCCCAGCCGCGCGCGTCGTCCAATGCTGCGTCTATTCCCGCGCTTGTCAACGCCGCGTGAACATCACGCGCTATCTCCGGCGCGCCGGGCGCTGCGTGTTTATACGTGTAACTCTCAGCGGGAAAGTTGAAATAATCATACACTAGCTCGTGCGTTTCTCCCGACGACACCGTGACGACGTCTTCCTCCCTGTGCGCCGTTACAACTATTACAGCTCGAACTCTATCAAAATCCACATATTTCGGTATATTTCGCAATGTTTCGGCTATTTCTAAATTGTAAATTTCGCCCAGAACTGGATTAGGTCCTCCACCGTGGTTTATAAACAAGGTTGGTGCGTAGCACGATTCAGCGGCCATCGCGAATGACTAAGTAGTTATGAGTTGAATTTGTTCATGTGGCGTCCTTTACATAGATATGCACACGTTGCGGTAAACAGTTATCATATTATTTATAAGCGTCTGGGCGTTATCAATAAATAGAATAAACAGAGTGAAACGGGAAAATTGAATGTAGGTAGGTATTTGTCGCGTGTAGGTACCTATATTTACGTAGATTATACACGTTTTACTGTAACCATCTGTAACATAGGTACTGTGAACATAATGAAAAGTTGTTTAAAAATATCTGAACTGATAGTTTCATATCAAATAAGAACTGGGATTTAGTAGTACACATAGAGCTAACTTCCGACCTCAACAATTTTCTTTACACGTAATTTTCCACAAAACATTCGACATAGTGTCAAGGGCAATTGACTACTCGTAAATATAGTTTCCGATATTTCGACGCACTTACCTACGCAATAATATGGGCTATTCCCAGTTGTCCGCACCCCTTTGTTCACACTGCGGACAACTGGGAATTTTTATTCCCAGCTGTCCGC
Source organism: Acleris cristana (assembly GCA_948252455.1). Lineage (NCBI taxonomy): Eukaryota > Metazoa > Arthropoda > Insecta > Lepidoptera > Tortricidae > Acleris > Acleris cristana. The sequence continues at coordinate 5,694,181 of OX411798.1, read as the reverse complement.
ACTGCCGAATAATACAGGTGGAAAGGGAAGAAGGCCCAACACGAGAATACTATTGTGATAATAAGGGAATATAATCGATTTTTTAATGGTTCAAAACGTAAAATAAATAAAAACAAAAATTTATTTATTTAATCGTATGGCGATCTGTGGAATAGGCGAATACATGTAACAAAAATGAAAAATATCAGTATCAATAATGGATGTAAGTATAAGGTACCTATATGTATATAAACACCCTTACAAAAAAAACGGGCGCTTTCGACTTTTTCGAGTAGTTTAAACATACTTTAATTAAATTAAATTAAATTAAACTAACATTATTTATATAAAATCATTATTATTTTTCTTCGTAAACAATACTTTATTTTGTAGCATGAAATCTTATTTAGTTATAGTACCTATATTTAAAGTACTGGAAAAAATCAAATGTGCCTGTTTTTTTTTTGCAAGGAGATTTACATTGAACTGATCCTTACATGAAACCAAGTCAATTTGCATAACATTTTTTTGTCAAATTTATTCATTTTGTGTACCGAACTCACTCTTGCCCAAAAATGACTATGCCAAAGATGATTTAACAATAAAGACCTAATGGTCCACCTATGTGGATTACGGAGAGTAAACTGGACAAAATCAATAGGTAGGTTTAGGTTATGTTACTTCTTCAGAGGGCCCGAAGGGCCAAAATAATGCAGAAGTAGGAGCTCCGCGATAGCGGAGCTCCGTCGACCTGCTAAGGTTTGCTAAAATGCCCAGGTGGACAACATAGGTGGACCACGACCAACGACTGCTAATGTTTTCCAAGACAGTTTACCTGTATCCGGAGGAAATTGAACTTTGTCCGTTTTGTAAATTAGCTATACATTGACGGCCGCAATGTTTGGCTAATTTTCGTCACAAAACTGACAAAGTTAAAGCTGCTCAATTTCAGTCCTTAATTGGGTAAACTTTTTAGTGAAAACGCCCATCTCCCTATGGTTTCGGATTTCTCGTAAATGTCCCAGTTAAAATAACACTGTATATATACACAAATTGGAGATTTATAAAGGCTCCAGCCAAGCAATAAGCCTCTTTTCCAGATAGAAACGTCGCTACTGCTTAATAAAATAAAACCAACTCCATATACTTGTCAGATTTTATTCATACAATATTTATAAAGTACACCAACTATTACCTACTATATGTTACGTTACCAATAAGTTACGATAAGCAAGTTCAAGGAGACCAAAAATGCCAAACGCCATTATAGCATTCAAGGGTTTTATTCTACCGTATTTTTAAACGGTATGATAGCTCTTATTTACTAGACAGTAATGGTGGCCAAGTTAAAAACAATATGATAACGATACGGACGTGTAGCGACAGTAGAATAAGGCCCCAGTTCGCGAGAGACCAGCCTTGAAAATCAATTCGCAGAACTGGTTATTTTAAAAGTAATGTTTACATAGAGTACCTATAAAACAAAGTAGCTTCCCGCCGTCTATCTCTGTATGTATGCTTAGATCTTTAAAACTAAGCAACGTATTTTTTTTATACAATACGGTCATTGGAATAAAGATCTATGGGAAAGGAAATAAAACTGATTTTCCTCTATTTTCATAAATGACTCTAAAATAAAAAAAAAGGTCTAAGGATTTGTTTTAAGTTCATATTCGATTGGCAAATTTCATTGTATGTTGGTGGTAATTGCGTTTTAGAAAACTTCTACAATTTTTTTACCTAAAATAGATCCTTATTTTTTGTCTGACTTTAAAAATGGCGTTAGACATTCCTGTTGTCATAAAAAAGTACAAACACAAAGCTTGTTCCTCCAAGGCTAGCCAAGATGCATTCTTTAAACAAAACAACGTTGGAAATATGTTATAACTATAAAATAGATAAATAGTCCTTGAAATAATTGCCACCCTATTTTCAGGGGCCCTATAACGCTTAAAACCATAACGCTTAGACATGTTATTCTATTCTGAAAGTTTCGATAGATCCCCTCTATCCAATAAGATCCATTAATAGGATCCATAAGATCCATATTCAAATCCATTAATGGAGTAGAGTGGGCTTTAATGTCCACTTAAATCCATTTGGTCGTTTCCATCCAAACATCCAACAATGGATTTTATTAGACTTTGAATATACTTTTGGATCGTTCAATTGATGGATACTTGTAGACATTGTAGTATACTAAAATCCATTGATGGATCCCGGTATATAAAGAGTACAATAGAATACATTCATGGATCTTCGTAAACATCATAGTATATTTAAATCCATTGGGATCCCACATATTAAAAACTGTAATCGACTCCAAATAGATTTAAGTGTACATTAAACCCCAACCTACCTCCATTAATGGATGTGAATGTACAAAAAGTCCACTTGATCCCTTTAATGGATCCTATCATTGGATCCTAGTGGACGGAGGGGATAGCTCTCACTTGACAGTAACGGCGGCTTATTCCCTGTTGTCCGCACTACTGTGCGGACACGTGGGAAAAATAATCCCAGGTGTCCGCACCCTAGAGCAGCTAATTCGGCTGTAGGATGCGGACAACTGGGATTTTTTTCCCCAGTAGTTCGCACTGCGGATAACTGGGAATAAAAATTCCCATTTATCCGCAGTGCGAACAACTGGGAATAAGCCGTAATGGCGGCTGAGTCACAATCAATACGATAACATGTCAAAGGCAATACTGTTTTAAATAGTAGAATAGAGCGCCTGTAATCTATTAACCAGCTGCAGATGCAAGCCTAAAGCGATTTAGATTGACTAATTAAACACTGGCTATTATGGATCCCACTGAACATTATTTTTGAAGTATAGCAAATGAAACTACTCAATTGTCGGCACTGTACCAATTATTGACACCTTGAACCTTATCTCGAGGCAATAGAGGCGATAATCGTACAATGACTACTTTCATTTGTTAAGTCTAAAAAAAAAACACGTGATATAGTTCGCCAATAGAAGCAGAATGATACAACAATGCTTGGAAATACAGTTTTGATTGGCTGGGTAAGGCTGCCGAGCTTCCAGTGGCGCCCTCATTATTATTTTTGTGTTTTCTAATAAACTTAAGATTTCGTTATAATAAATAATACACAATGTACAGCATAAATGTGGCAATTTTTTTCCGTTAAGTTACTCAATCGATTCAATGGTCAATAGGGAATATGCATGTTTTTTTAGTTTCAATAAACTCTGATTCATGTAACAAACAGGTGAGAAAAAACATTTTTTGAATAGCTATTAAAATCACCAAGATATAAGCCAACAAAGATTTGTTCCTATCTTTCTAGCAAAACAGAATTTTACGTGGAGTTTATATGGCCGAACTGCACGATGACGTCACCGGTGCACTTCGGAACTCTCTGTCTAATTAGCAGTTTAAAATGCTTGTATCATCCGTATTTCTTGACCGATTTTAATTTTAATTTCACTTCTGGTGACGGTATTTTACGGTATTTTTATGATTTATTCCCTATTGTTATGTCCAGTGATCGGAAATAGGTGAAGTAACTTACCTAAACTTGATGCATGTTCATTCAATAATGTATTCCACTCACGCATGAATGAATATGCGTCAAGTTTAGGTAAATTAGCTCACCTATTTCCCATCACTGGTTATGAAATTGGGTATTAATTTGTACAACAAAAAAACTAAAGTGCCAATAAGTGGTATTTTTGATGCCAGTAATTAGGTGTTTGTAGCTTGTAAATATAGCTGATTGTTAATTATCCTAGTTTATACAGTTACAAGTGCGATGACAATTCGAATAATATTCTCGTAGCTAGCGAACAAACTAAGTGGCGTTACATAATCAGCGTCACGACTCTCAATTTGTATAAAAACGGAGTTGCGACATTAAAAATTAAACTAATTACAACTATTATTATTTATTTACATTCCTACAAGTAATAGCCTATAACCGTTTAGTAGAAGTACAAAAATGAGATATTGACAACTATAATATTGCTTACTATCATTTAAGTGTGCGGCAAGCGAGGGTTGTGAAGCGATTTAAGGCTGCATGTCTGGAGCGGAGCGGAGCGAGGCAGTGAAGCCGTGAGCGAGAAAAAGATGGACTAATAGCAATACTATATTTTAATTTGCTACATTATTTATGAATTTTGTTTATTATTTTCTTTCATCTCGTGTTCGCTACGAACTAGGTAGGTAAACACCAGAGTTTGGCTTAAAACCAGTACATGCTGAGCTGAGTCCTTTTGACCTTACACTACAGCGCAACATTAATAAAAAACCTATTTATATATGTGTTAGGGTGTTTCATTTGCCACACTTTGCAATTTTTAATTAATTCGATCGAATTCTTGCTCCTATTTATCTAACAGACCAGTGATCAAAATTATAATAAAATTAGTTGCTATTTAGGGGTTGCACACTTGGTTGCACACACAACTTTTTCATGATTATGCAATTCTCCGAAGCCGCAACAGGCAGGAAAAATGGTGATGACGGTCGATATCAGTGTTTGTCGTAAGTTGTTATTGTTTGCTGTTTTTGGAAAAATAATAAACATTGAAAATGTGCTATAGCGTAAGTGGTCAGTTTGTGCAACCTCTACATGTTGTGCTGTCACCTTGAAACTAGACGGTTTCATTTTTTACATCATAAAGATTTCGGGCGTAAGCGAAGTCTGCAAAAAATATGACATTTATTTTTTTCCATACAAATATGAAACACCCTAATATGTATACATGTTTTGTTCTATTCATTTACTTTTTAGTTCTTTCGCTTAAAATTGTTGATTATACTTTTTGAGTTGCAGTGTGTTTTCGTCAAATAAATGTCGTGAGTTTGTTTGTTTGTATTTTCCTAGCTTCGCTCAGCGCAGCTCTCCTATTGTTGTTTTTTTCTCGCTCACTGCTCGCTTCGCTCCGCTCCTGTGGACAGGCAGCCTTAAATCACGTAGCTGTAAAAAAAAACATACAAAATTTACCTTTGTTCGGTAACGTTTCTCACGCTCTAACTAAATCAAGTCCGATTTTCACAATTTATGTTGTAATTATTATGAAAAAAAAAAGATTGGACTAGCTTTAAGGGGAGAGAAACTTTACCGCGTTTTGTATGAAAATTTTCAGCTTCAATGAAGTTTCACGTTAGCTGGCACGAATAGATCTAACGTTTATTTCTTGCGGTGTTTTTCTAGCGATTTAGTCGGTCAAATATAATTAAATTCACCAATAATTGGACTGAATAAAGCGACTCTTCCGTGGCTTCTTGCTTTTTTTGTCATAGAGAAAACCAACTGATGGTAAGTCGGATCGGAGACAGACATTTTGAGGTTATGTGTCAAATAGTTCTAATTTATTTACATCTTTACCAATTCCAACTGGCGCAGATTTTATGCTTGTTATAAAAGTAACCGTGTTGTGTCAGTTAATTTAAATTGACTGACTAAAGTCGCCTCGTAAAAACACCGCTTGCACCGTTGCACAAACGTTTATTAAGTTATCTGTCGCCTTGTCGGGTGCTCAAAAAGTACAAATACCTTGGGGAGTTTAACCTCTCGTCTGTGTCGCCTCGCATAATTTTATACCCGTCGTCTGTGGGACTCTGACGTCATCGGTGTCACGTGACAGAGTTTAAACGCTCCTGGCTCTCAATTGGTTCCATGTTTCGAACTACTGAATATTATCTATGGAAGATTGATATTTTTCGATTTTGTTACAAGAAAATTTAAACCCTATCTTCAAGCCAGTAAAGTCCATATTTGAATAAAACGACGGGGACATTTAGGATCTTTATCATACACAGACGAGAGGTTAAAAGACCGTAGCTGTAGTATTAGGACATACATAGGTGATTAGTCTCCTGTTTCACCAACCTGACAATGACAGGTGACATTTCAGTATACATGGCGTAGATGATATTAATCCGTGATGTGAAAACTCGATAACTGTGCAAAGTATACCAAATTGTCACCTGTCACCTGTCACTGTCAGCTCGGTCAAATCTGCTGGCCTCCAAATATGACTAATTTTGACAAACAATCAAAATTTTCATACACTTATCGTTAAGTTTTTTTTATGGTCATTGGACTCATTCTGTCTCCCTCATTTTTAGTATCATTCGTAGTTTATCTTTACAGTCACATTCGTTATTGGTCTCTTTTGGTCTCATTGGCAATTAATCTAGTTTTTTGGGCACATTCGTTTCTCGTCCCGTTCACAGTCTAATTAGCTATTCAAGTAAATATATATAGACGATGGATAGGGATGAGCCTTTTTGCCTTTTCACGTCGAGGCATTCATATGGAAATACTGATATTAATTCAGGGATTGTTTATGTTATGTTAAGTGCTTTTCTCAAATGGTAATAAAACAAAATAATAAATTCCAAGAAATCAGTACTTTATTTTGTCTAAGCTAAAATAAAACTTAAATATTATCATTTGATATTAACAGTATTATACAGATTGTGAATAAGATTTAAGAGAGAGGTAAAGGAGTTTTCTTTCTCTGACTCACCAACCTTGACTAAAATATATAATGTTATAGTTACAGAATTTGACCAAATAATATGGTGATTGTGAACAGGCCGAATAGAAAACAATACAGAATGAGACGAGACAATACGATACTGAAAAAAGCTAAGTTATACAGATTACGTAAACACCTATGTACGGTTAGAAACGTTTGTGCAACTGGGTGCCAGTTTTTCGTGGAATTCAAGTAGTCAGTTGGAAGTTGGTGCTCCTGTTGTACTTTTGGGGCAACCCTAGGGGATTTCCAGGGCACTCCCGGGGCATTGCTGGGGGACTCCCGGAACACTCTTGAGTGGATTCCTGGGGCACTCCGGGGACAGTACCAGGGCACTCCTAGGGACTCCTGGGGCACTCCGGGGGCAATCCTGGGCACTCCTAGGGACTCCTGGGGCACTCCGGGGGCAGTCCCAAGACACTCCCGGGGCACTCCAAGGGATTCCTAGGGCACTTCGGAGACAGTCCCGGGGCACTCCTAGGGACTCCTACGGCACTCCTTGGGCACTTCTGGTGCATTAGAGGTGTACCTCTGGGGAACTCCTTGGGCACTCCTGGGGCACTCCCTGGGCACTCCGGGGCAGTCCTGGGCGCTACTGGTGCAGCGCGTGGTGCGGCGCGAGCACGGCGCCGGCCAGCGGCAGCGCCGGGGGCAGCGCGCCCGCCGCGCTCACCGCCACGCCGCCGCCGCAGAAGATCACCTGAGGGGGGGGGGGACACGATAAAAGACACTGACAACAGATGACAAGTTCATAGCTAATCATTTTTGAAATTTTTGGTTCCGAATTAATAGTACATTACTGCAAAGACCAGTAAGTGAGCCTTCCTGGACGAGTATGAGGTAAAAGCCCGAGCCGCCAGGCGAGGGCTTTTATACATACGAGTTCAGGATGGCTCTTAATGGTCGAAGCATGTATAGTGCTTTACTCAAAAATAGAACAAGTAGAATGATTTAAAAAAAAACATGTTAAAATATTGATGACCACATGTGCACAACCCTCAGGGCGCTAGTCCGACTCTTAGCCGGTCGCTTACCCGGTTTTTTTATTTGTTTTTAACGATTCACAACTCGCCATACCGGCCGAGATGTACTAGGCGCACATAAAACTGAGATGGTGCGGAGCAAGCGATGCTGAAATGAAGAGAAATCGCGCGATGTCTGGGCTGAACGAGATAACGCTTTTGGTTTATGATGCCCTGGTACTTTTGGAACTGAATGATCAGCTTTTCATGTAGTATAAGTAGCCTTTTTGAAGGCTGTCACAGTCTTTACAGATAGTTCCAAATTCAAATAATATGATATGTTATGGAATTTCCATACTTACTGGACACTTTTTGATTCCAAATTCGAAATTCCTCAACTTTACTGGACACTTTTCCAGTTGTCCAGGAACATCAACCTACCGGCTCCTTTTTACTGGTGTTATGGCAAGATTACATAGCATTTTTGAGTAAAAAAGTATACAGGTAGATGAAATTATATGGTATTGATGTGGCGAGTTTCCTTTAATGTTACTGAAATTCATAAGTTTTGGTAGCAAAAAGAAAACATCGTTTTGAGAGAAGATTACGAAACATCGACACGACATGCCATGCCATGTATTTTTTAGCATTTCAACCGTTATAATGTGTTTAAGATACATCTGAGCACTTTATAATGATCTAATGCATTGCGTCACGGAAGCGTCCGTAAGGTACAGTCAACCGATTTGATTTCTAGGCCACTTTGGACTATGTTAAAGTGACGTTGACAACCAAACGTTACAGACTTCTTATGATTTGGTTTACAACGTCACATTGACAAACGTCATAGTGGCCTAGGAATCAAATTGGTTGACTGTACCGAGGCCGAGCTCCAGCGGTGTTTTTTTCTAACTTAAGTATTTACATTACCCAATGCTTTTACGGTGAAAAGAAAAACATCGTGAGGCAACCTGCATGTTCAAACAGGTAAGTGTGTAATAGAGTAAATGCACAAAAGATCCTAAACAAAGTGTATCCGAAAGGTCCCATCTTTAAGAAAAGATGTCAAAAGAAATATGTTTTTTTATAATAAAACCCCAAGTGGCCTGTTGCCTTCATGCCGTTAGTGTGTTCAGATATACAGTGGTGGTCACATAATTAGAGACAGTTGTTTTTTTCCCATACAACTGCCTACAAACATGACTTTTCCATTTTGACCACCAATCATAAAATTCTCGACCAATTTTATTGCTAAATACTATTTACTTTAGATAATTAACTAAGGTTTAAACTGATGTACAGTGAACTGCTGTTAAAAATGGACCTTACATTTTATAGGGATTTAAAAACTTAGTGCTGACGCGTTTATTAGTAAACCATAAGTGTAACTAAAGATAAAATTTATTAAGAACTTTTTGGCTGGTTGTCAAAATTGAAAAGTAATATTTGTAGGCAATTGTATGGGAAAAAAACAAGTGTCTCTAATTATGTGACCACCACTGTATCTGTGCTCCTTGTGCAGTGCTGGTTACCTGCGAGACGGGCTGGTTGGCCTGGCCCGGCGCCGCCAGCACGTACTGCTGCGGCCGCACGCCGCCCACCTGCGGGAGAACAGCAGCGTATGCTTGGTGAAGGTTTACAGGCCTCGCTTTTCCAATGGTCATTCAAAGGTAAAGCGGAAAGGTATCCTTTCATTTCGCACAAAAACGTTTCCCAAAGTAATTCATTTTCCAAACATATCATATCACATGGGCAAATGATTTTTTTCCAAAGCTGTAAATATTTCTGGATTTATTTCTGGACCATCTTGTCCCTATAGGTTAGGTTAGCTTAGTTTTATAAAAATCGTGAAATATTTAGTTTCAGAAAAAAAAGTAGACCCGATTCTGCGTGCACATCGCTTAAATAGCCTAAAACTAAATTGTCTAATTTTTAGACATAGTTTAGACGGCAGATTTAACAAGTGCTATTCCAGAATGTCAAGCTGTGACAATACTCGTACTAATTGCCTAAAATAAGAAGCGTCAGATTAAAATTAGCGCTGTCATTTGATTATGACAGCTGCTCACAGAATAGCAGTGTTTTAGCGACACCTAAATAAAATTAGGAAGTTTAGAGGCCCCTGTAGAATCAGGTCCATTGTTTGCCCATATGATATTTTTGGGAAATGAAATAGTTTGGAAAACGTTTCTGTGTTAAACAAGGGTAATCCTATTATCAGGGTCAGGACTTTTTGTAGCATACCGTGGTTCTAGATCGCGAGTCGCTATTTCTTAATTCTTATATAGGTATATAAGAATCACGATGGTACGAGTATGTATAAACCGCCTTATTTATGACCTTCAGTGTTGTCATTTGAAAATTCTTGGACCGATTAGGCGTGAGTCCAGCGCTGCTGGCTCGTGTCCGGGTGTCGTGTCTTGTGTCCGGGTGTTGTGTCTTATTTATTTATTTATTTATGTGTTTTGTGTCCGGGTGTCCCTTCCGGGAGTTCCAGGTGTTGTGTTGTGTCCGGCTGTCTTGTCTTGTGTCTGAGTGTCCCTTCCGGGTGTTGTGTCGTGTCCGGGTGTCGTGTCTTTTGTCCGGGTGTCATGTCCCGTGTCCAGGTGTCACGTCTTGGGTCCGGGTGTCCCTTCCGGGTGTCATGTCTTGGGTGAGGGTGTTCCTTCCGGGTGCTGCGTCGTGTCCAGGTGTCATGTCTTGGGTCCGGGTGTCCCTTCCGGGTCGTGTCCGTTTGTCATGTCTTGGGTCCGGGTGTCCCTTCCGGGTCGTGTCCGTTTGTCATGTCTTGGGTCCGGGTGTCCCTTCCGGGTCGTGTCCGTTTGTCGTGTCTTGGGTCCGGGTGGTGTGACGTGTCCGGTGTCCGTACCTGGTGCACCTGCGGCGGCAGCGGCGCGCGCGGCTCCGTCTCCACCACCACCTGCTCCATGAAGGGGCCGCCTGCACACACACACACACACACATTCAACAACAAGATCAATTTTAACCCAAGATCAAGTGTACCCCCCTTGTCCGCTTAACCCTTAAATGATCTCTCTACGTTTCAGTGGTTTTTTTTAAACTATTATTAACTACAGTAAGAAATTAAGGGTAGAAAAGAAAAATATCATGTAAATTTTCAAGTGATTAAATTGTTTTTTTTTTAATTTGCTCGCGTCTTGTTCTCGTCTCGCGCATAGTCGTTCTTAATGCATAAGTGGGAAAGAGATAAGCTAATTAATGTCACTTGGTACTGAATCTATGCGACAGTTCGTTGAAATTAGAAGGGTGAGCATTTAATTGATGTGTCCTTTAAAACGGACAAAATCCGTTTAAGGGTTAAGCACTGATCAGTGCAAGGTCATATGATCAACATTTTATTCGATTTTGAACATTGAAAATAAGTCTAATGGATTCTAAAATGTTTTAATTTCTCCAAGCCCAATGAAGTAATAAACCATAGACATTCATCATTCGTTGAATGAAACGATTATAAGGTACAGGTCGATTCACAAGAGTTGGCACGAATAGATTGAACGAGTGAACGAAAGTATTGGGTCCCTACCTATGAAATTGGCGTTATTTTTACGTGTTTTATTTCGTACGGAATTTATTCATTTCAATTTTAACTTCCAAATTATATTTAAATTTCATTAATACAGTATGTTACAAAAGTTTTAGATACAAATAATATGGTTCAATTTCTTACTTAAGTGTTTAAAATTAAAGTGTGAACTCAACTCTTTTCATGTGCTGTGAGTTCAAGTGTTTCAATTACGCAGAGTTTTATGAAGCCAACGATTTTCAAGTAATTAAGATATGTATAATATAGCTTAGAAGTGTCAAATATTCCTGACAGAATTTTGTTTGGTTTGCATTTGACGTTACTAAATAATCCGCAAAAATAAATGTATGAAAACCACCGTTTTCATAAAATTCTCCATATAAAACGCCAATTTCATAGGTAAGGACCTAATATATAAGTGTGTAAAATAATAACAGGTTTTCGGTTTGAAATTCGAACATCGGTTCATAGGACTCACACAATGATAGGTGACATTACTTTCGTTCAATCCATTCGTGCCAACTCTTGTGAATCGACCTGTATAAAACAGTTCTAAATTTGAATTTGACGTCTGACGCGCCATTTTGCGACAGACGACAGGTGCAAGAGTGCGACTAGGGAATGCAAATAACCGGTTATAACCGGTAGTAACCGGTTATTTTCATACAAAAACGTCTCATAACCGGTTAAATTGCATTCCCTAAGTGCGACCCGTACCGGTACCTGCGGCGGGCGGCGCGGCGCTCTCGCAGCCGAACAGGCAGTGCTGCACGGTCCACCGCGGCTCGAACGGGATGTGCGTCTTCACCTGGACATATGTCAACATTGCTACAGAACAGTACATATTTTATCGCAACAACTTTCAACGAATTATTAAGCAGAATTTTCATATCTGGACGCATGGGTTTTTTTTTGGTAGTACAGTCAACAGCATAAATAAGTGATCATTTATGTACCTTGTCACTTTAACGTCATGTTTGAAATGTTATACAATATTGTGAAACGATTGAAAGCGACAAGGTACATAAATGGTCACTTATTTATGCTATTGACTGTACAAGACTAACCTAACCTACGTAATAAATGTTTAAGACGTCCTGAAAATATAGTTTCAGGATTTCGATCAATTCGCCAGTATCATTTGGAATATTGTAGTTACTCAGTTTTCCCCAATAACTCGGTACGAGTACTTGATACGGTAAGTCTATACATACGCTATGAATATTGAGTGAACCGATAGTACCTTGAGCTCGGTGGTCAGCATGAGGATGTGGCGGCACGGCAGCCGGAACACCTTGCTGAACAGGCACGAGCACTCCTGCGTCGACGTGCCGTACTTGCAGATGGCTACGCTGCTATGTCTGTAGGAACAAACCTCATTCTCACTATCCGTACAATATGATCATAGTTAAAATAAGATAAGTCAATCATAACACTACACTTGCCATCACTACATAGTATAAAACAAAGTCGCTTCCCGCTGTCTGTCTGTCTGTCCCTATGTATGCTTAGATCTTTAAAACTACGCAACGGATTTTGATGCGGTTTTTTTTAATAAATAGAGTAATTCAAGAGGAAGGTTTATATGTATAATAAATGCTGGTTTATTGTACGGGTGTTACAGAAAACTCAAATAAACCGAAGCAAAGCGAAGGCGGGTCGCTAGTCTCAGTATAAATTATAACAATCACTTTGACTACCACCAACCCACTAGGCGAGTCTATTTTGTATGAGTATCATAGCTCTTGGCAGTAAAAGTGTTAAACACAAAGAATAACAAAAATAAACTGCTCTTGTTATTCTATGTTTAACGTTGAACAAAAACACGTAAAAAAAACCTTTCTTGGCCATGCGGACACCCCACTTGAAACTAATTATATTTTATTATTAACTTTATTTGATAGTAAATCCACCGTAATAACAAATTCTAAAAACCTCATTCCGCCATCTATTACGGCTCAAAAGATACAGCTCTTTAAAGTTGGTTGGACGGACAGCGTAAGCATACTAATAGGGCCCGTAGGCTCTCTCTTCAGATACGGAACTCTAACAAGAATCTGGTGGGAAATATATTCAGTCTGCCTGCCTTACGAAAGGAAAGGGATGAGGACCAAATAGTTGGAAAAAGTTCCGTTGTGCGACGAAGTGTCCTTACAATTGTATGGCTAATTTTCGTCGCACAACGGAAAAGTTTCATAGAAAATTTAATTGCTGGCATGCCCAACTTTTTGGACCTTACCCAAAGCCCTCTACGCACAATCCATCCATGCTATCTGTCCGTAACGATGCACGACGCAAAACGATAGTGCGTAGCCTTGCGGAACGACAGTAAAAAATATTATTATCGTGATGGACTCGCACGACCAATTTTTTGTCCGACGAGCCCCAACATCAGCAACGTCTAGCATGATGGATACTTTGCACGATAGTGCGTACAGCACCGTCGTGCCTGAAGGCCGGGCGCTGCTATCTTTCAAGACGGATAGTGCGTAGAGGGCTTAGGATAAGATAAGAGGCGGCACGCACCGGTTGGCTCGGTCGTCGAGGCACTTCTGCGCGATCTTGGTCTGATGGCTCATCAGGTTGTACGCGTACTGCGTTATGGTGTCCGTTGGCGACTGCTTCAGCGTCTCCGTGTCCTGGAACATACACAAAACCAGTTCAAAGAGGAATTATTAATCGGTGAGCTACTTATGGGCGCAGCTTACTAACAGTCTGATAGAGTTCGAGGGACTAAGCGTTTGACATAGTGTTCCATGATTAATTCTCATCATAACGTGTTCAAATAGCTTTATTAAAAACGTTTGCAGACTTGTCTGGATCTAATCATATTTAGCATATTCAAAACACCGATAAAACTTGTTCCATTATTGTAGTCACGTTAATTCCCTTACGGAGTATCTCAAGGAAGTAGTTTAGGCCCTACTCTTTTCTTCTTTCATTTTTATTTATATACATTTATTTTATTAGTTCCCACAAGTTATTAAATAGTTCGTGTACCCTGAGCCGGCTGATGGCGAAACTCCGCCGCTCGTCCTCCAGCTGGTTGGCCACGTTGAAGAACAGCGACACGAACTCGTCGGGCTGCATCTGGCTGCGGATCAGCGTCTGGAATTTGGTCACCAGCCGCTCCAGGCCCTGGGGACATTAGACATCTTATTACAGCCATAGAGCATAACTGAGTAGGTTCCGGCGGTAGTGGAGTGATGCGGCAGGAAGAAGTTTTCGTTACGTCAAATGACGCGAGATTCTAGATAATCTTTTGAAAGCTAAAAATTTGAAATGACACGTGCATTTAAATATAAAAGTCACTTGAAAAACCAAATATGTCGTATTAAATCAGTTCCTGCAGTTACTGCCTTTTAAATTTCACGTTCAAAATACTTGCTAGTGCTAACAAGAGTTTCTTTAGTTTTTTCATTAATAAATTAACTATCTTATTTTTTCATTTTACCTAGTTAACTATATGACATGATAAGTTGCTATCGATCCTCTCGAATTTTGCTGTGCCCTTACAGGGCGTCACATGTATACCTCTGGATCTGTTCCATCTGTTGTTTTGTATAATGTGACAAGCAATAAATATTTTGACTTTGACTTTGACTTTAGAGCATTCGACTCGCAAGCGAGTACGGTAAAGGATGATTTCCACCAAACGGCCCGCAACGGATCGGAACGGAAAGAATACGAACGGATGCGGCGACCACCGATCGTGTCCGGCGGCATGTCGACGCATGCGATCGGGCGATAACAGCCGTTCGCGGTCGACAGGATGTCGACGCACACGATCGGCACCGTACGGTTGCTTGCGAACGTAACCGCACTCAGTCAAATAGTTTCGTTCCTACCACGTGTTTGAGTGCACTTTCGAGAATGAGTGGGCTCGTCCGGTCACGGCCGAAAGGTTCCGATTGCACACGACGACAAGCGAACGGGGCCGATCGCAAGCGAACGGAGCCGATCGCGTGTAGCAGCATACTTACGGCTCCGATCGCGTGTGTGCGGCTCAGTAATATAGACTTTAAACACTGTGGACATGATTCAATATCGTTTAAAGATTGTAAAATCCGTACCGATCCGATGCGGTGCGAGCCGTTTGGTGGAAATCATCCTTACCTGTAAGTCATGGTAAGGGTAGGTACTGAGCCGCAAGCCGCTGGAGCAGGTCAGGTACCTTGTGCAGGATGTTGGTGTAGTTGTCGGGCTCGAGCCAGGCGTCGACGCGCGCCACGGCGCCCTGCGGCCGCGTCAGCGCCTCCCACAGGCGCAGCGTGCCCGCGCCCGTGCCGATGATGCCGCGCTTCAGCACCTGCCACCGCCACATAATAGTACATTGTGTATTAAGACTGCGCCGTGCAAAATTCGCCAAAACAGTACTCACGGTTAAGGTCCTGTAGCCCATACCCTTTTAGTAAAAATTTAAATAAAAATTTATTTACGACCGCAAAGAATGTGTTTACAATAACACATCTTTAATAAGAAGAAATCATTTATTGTTTAATAAATACATCAACTTTAATTTGGAAAAAAACTAAAGAAAAGCACTCCAGCATTTAGTTCCATTTGAATAAAAAAATCAAAAAGCTAATTTTAAACTTCAATGTAAATAAATCACAAACAATTAAACTACAAAAACCCATTTTTAGTATTTATAAATGTAGCGTGGTTATTTAAATATGATTTTTTAAAAAAGCTCCTTGAATCTGCCATACAAAATTACTATGGGCGTGCGGCGTTCAATATAATAAGCGGCTCACGCGGTGAAAAGTTTAGTTGACCACGAGAGCTCAGAGCGAGGTGACGTCTCTTTGCGCAACCACTTGACCTTGGAAACCGATCGCAGTCCGTTGTGTACGTATACTCTACTACGCGTAGTAAAACGAGGTAAGTTTGTTTTTTAAGTTTATATTTTTTTCGTTACTTTTATTTATTCGTTACGATTTTTTTATTTTAAATATTGTTTTGACTTAAACCGACTTCAAAAAAGGAGGAGGTTCTATGTTCCGATGTTTGTATTTTCTTTATGTAGGTATGTTCAACGATTTCTCCGTCAATTATAAACCGATTTTGAAAATTATTTTTTTGATTGATATGGCATACTTCCGAAGTAGTCCCATTGTCACCATATTGGTATCTGATGATGGGATCCGTAAGGAATTGAGGAAACTCCTCAAATATTATAGGCATACATATTGCTATTTTAGTATTTTCAGTAATAAATCCGGCATTAGCATTCAGAAAGTATCATTTAGTGAAGTGGAACTGATGGTGAAGACCACAGATAGCCACGAGAACTCCTCAACGGCATCTATTTCAAGGGCGGCGATGAGTTATCTCTATTAAGATAGTTGAGCAAATATGACGAAGCACATTTATACAGTTTCAATACATGACAATCATTTTCCCGCGGTTTTGCTTGTTACGACCTATTTAATATATGTTTTTTTTTGTTTCAGTGACAATGGGAAAGCGAAAAAGCAATAAAAATATGAGTTAATTTTATTTTTCATTTATAGAATAATATTTTCACCAAACGATTACCTAAACTACAAATTAGGTCAGGCGGGGCTATTCCGACAGAATGCTTAATGTGTCATTTGAGTTTTTTAAGAAAATAACTAAGTATGACGTTTAAAAAATATTTTGGCTCCCTTTTATAAAAATGTATGTACTTAAAGTACTATAAAAGGGCGTTAAAATAGTTTGTAACGTCGTTAAAAACTCAAATGACGCATTTACTCCCTCTGTCGGAATAGCCCCGCCTGACCTTACCTTACAGACTAACATACATCAAAATATATAAAAGGAGAAACTGACTGACTGACTGACATATCAACGCACAGCCTAAACGGCTAAACGTAGGCACTTGAAATTTGGAAGGGACGTAGCTTAGGTACCGTAGAGGTGCACTAAGAAAGGAATTCCCGAATTTCCCACGGGAACGGGAATTAGCGGGAAAATCCTTTTGTATGAAAAATCTAAACCGCGTAAGATAGATGATTGAAATTTGGCATGCAGGTTCCCTAATGAACGTAAAGCTTACTTGCTACGCGATATTGCAAAATTCCCACGGGAACGGGAGTTATTGGGAAAAAACTTTTGTATGTAAAAATCTATCTTCTATTAACGTAGGCACTTGAAATTTGGAAGGGACGTAGCTTAGGTACCGTAGAGGTGCACTAAGAAAGGAATTCCCGAAATTCCCACGGGAACGGGAATTAGCGGGAAAATCCTTTTGTATGAAAAATCTAAACCGCGTAAGATAGATGATTGAAATTTGGCATGCAGGTACCCTAATGAACGTAAAGCTTACTTGCAACGCGATATTGCAAAATTCCCACGAGAACGGGAGTTATTGGGAAAAAACTTTTGTATGTAAAAATCTATCTTCTATTACATATATATACCTATATATAATCTATATATATAAAAGCCTAAACTGACTGACTGATGTATCAACGCACAGCCGAAACTACTGTACCTAGAAACTTGAAATTTGGTACAGGGGTTCCTTTCATGATGTAAGTGAGCACTAAGAAAGGATTTTTAGAAATTCAACCACTAAGGGGGTGAAATAGGGGGGGGGGAGTTTATATGTAACTTTCTCATTTCTGGACTTAGCAGTATGAAAATTGGTATATATGTAGGGTCCTGATTGCAAATAAAAGTGATCTGCGTAGGTAAAGATAAAGAAAGAAGAAGTAGCTTTCTATTTATTAGGGGGAGTTTCTATGGCCTTCCTTATTTCTGGACTTACAAATATGACTGGTCACAATTTAAAATGATCCGTATGGCGAAGTTGGCGACTACAATGGGGGAGAGGGTTTTTCATACAAAATTTACAACTAAAATGTGGTAAGATTGATATTTAAAATGAAGTGTGAAATAAAATTGCTAATAAGTATGCAGTACCTAACTTAAAGGTTACTTATCATCAGTTTGTGCATAATAAAATCAATAATATTAAGGGTGCGTATTTTTTGTGCGATTATCCGTTCTTATTTATCTTTTACTTAATTTACAAAATATTATGTACAGTGCAATTGATTCGGATTCTAGACTAAGATTCGGTTTTCGCCGGAAGCACACGAAATAATTAATTTACTTCCGTGCTTAGCATAAACTTTTCATAAATATTTCGAAACGTTGTTGAGTCAATGTTATACAACTTCCTAAAATAACCCTTACCTCATTGCATTATAGTCGCTTTATGATTGTTTCCATTCGTATAACTTTATATTACAACGATTGTTCGATTGTCATTCAATTCTAAAATTCTAAAAGAATGTCATTGGCAAAGTCTACAAGGTACACGAATACAATCCGATTTTAGATGACAATATATAAATAATAATAAAGCCAATGCCTAAATTGGTAGCGGTTATTTGATAAACATGTCACAATTATAACGGGGCAAACATAATTGCTCTGATAACTAACTGAGTTCTACGCGGACGAAGTCGCGGGCAAAAGCTAGTAACAATATAAAATATGATTAGTGGTCTGAGATCCGAATAGGTGACGACCTTCACTGGGCTGTTTATTTGATAAAAAGTATTTTATATCAAATTTAATATGTTAAGTACCTAATATATGGCGAATAAGTAGGCTGAAATTTTTTTGAACACTTAACTTTTTTTTAAATTGCATTTGCTTGTTTAATAGACAAATTACTTACTAATCGAAAGTATGCAGGCTATAGAATATAAATTTAAATTTTTAAACAAAATTCTTTTTTACATTTTCAATTAACTATACTGGACTGAAATTTTTCAGCCTGCCCATTCGCCATGTATTACTTAACATATTAAATTTGATGATGATGGCCCGGTGATGGTCGTCTCCTATTCGGATCCTCTACTGTAGGTACTTGGAGTTTTTCACTCAGTATTTCTCGGTCTTAGTCGGCGAAGTTAGTTTTATCACAAAAAATATATATATGCATTTCATTTCATTTATTTAACAAACTTATTCATTCGAACAAACGATAATATACGTCCATAATTTAAATCTTTCAAATACTATTTCACCCAAGATTTTTCTTAAATTGTTGGGTTAGCTACTTTTGTCGAGCATAGCAAACTTCGAATCGGCCGAGCGAATTTGCAGTAGTGTGCGTGTCTGGTGCTCTGTCACGCACACAAGCAGCGATTCGAGTAAAATGCCTAAACGGCGTCCGCGTCTTACGCTCGGCGCAGTCTTAAGGGTGGTAAAGGCAGAATTACAAACGAGAGTTTGTTAGAAGCCCGAAGCCGTAGGCTGAGGGCTTTAATGACTCGAGCTTGGTAATTCCTTTACCACCCGTGTAACATAAAATGTTTTTCATCACAATTGCGAGGAAAAAAATAAAATCAGAAAAAATATCATATTTTTAAATTATTTGACAGACTACATCATTTTCTATGACTTACCACAGATAATGTGAAACGTGTTCAGGAGTCCGATTCTAGTGACAGTCGAGATCAATAGTTTATATGCGAGATTTTTAGAAAATTGTATGCAACTGACATTTCATCTCGAATGAAATTTCATATCTTATGGCACAAGAATTGGGGTCCTGACGTAATGATAGTTTGAGTCCACGCATTATATTTAAAAAAAAAGCTTTTACGTACGATAGGGCGTAATGGTAAAAAAAAGGCCCGCGGGTATTATTTTGGATTTACGGTCGATTTTTCTAGCATGTTAGGACACTATTTACGAGCAA
The DNA here is from genome assembly GCA_948252455.1 of Acleris cristana. Lineage (NCBI taxonomy): Eukaryota > Metazoa > Arthropoda > Insecta > Lepidoptera > Tortricidae > Acleris > Acleris cristana. Next base: position 5,674,469 of record OX411798.1, on the reverse strand, counting down.
GTGTGATGAAAACTACATTACTGGCTTATCTTATTTATTTATTTATTTATTGGCAGGAAATCCAACAGTTACAAATACAACATATGAAACAAGTATAGGAAACAAAAAACCAATTAAGGGATTGCACTTATAGAGACTGAGTAGCAAATTTAAAGTTTAGTACAAACTTCAAAGGTACACGCACTTACACTAATAAAAGCTAAAATTAAAACTACTGCTAAATACCAGCCAAAGGTAGAGGTAGAGGTATAAGGATAGGACCTTTTGGATACACTTAGAACCTTTACAATCATTTGTGCAATCTTACTCAGCTGTTCGAATGTCCAGGTTTTCTCTTACGAAGGTTTTTGAGGGTTATTGTGATAGGTTATAAATCTTTGGTACATGATCATTCCGGGGATTCGAATTTGGTAAAGGTAAGGCGTTCGATATAGTGTTTCATAATTAATTCTCATCAAAATGTATTCAAATATCTTTATTCAAAAGTTATCCAGACTTGTCCGGACCAAATCATACTTAGCATATACAAAATAGCGGTCAAACTTGGTCAAATATGGAAGTCGGGTTAATTTCCTAACGGAGTATCCCAAGGTAGTAGTTTAGGTCCTACTCTTTTCTTAAACTATATTAATGACTAGAGGACGCCCGCGACTTCGTACGCGTAGAATTAGTTTCCCGCTACTCCCCCCCATTTCTTCCCGTTGGGGGTCGATTTTCGGAAAATCCTTTCTTAGTGCTCACTTACATCATGAAAGGAACCCCTGTACCAAATTTCAAGTTTCTAGGTACAGTAGTTTCGGCTGTGCGTTGATATGTCAGTCAGTCAGTTTAGCCTTTTATATATATAGATTTAGAAAACCTACAGCTAGCTTAAAGCCAGCTGTTTTGTTGTTTAGAAATAAAATTCTTTGTATACCGATATTTACCCAGTACATTTCGCGTATGTCACCATAGTTGGCAAATTGATAAGGACCTGTTCGAATGAAGGTCATCAATAGAGCAGTGTTCGTGTGCAGTACACACAGTATACCTGCAGCTGCGCGGGCGTGTGGTCGGAGCGCAGCAGCGCGAGCGCGTAGGTCTTGCAGCGCGCGGCCACGTCGTCCGCGCCCGGCGCCGCGCCCTCGCGCGCGCACCACTCCGCGCACAGTCGCGCGCACGCGCGCGCCGCCTGCCACACCGAGCACGTCACGTGCGACGACGGGAACGCCGCGCGCACCGACTGCGGGGGGGGGGGGATTAGTCAATAAATGCACGTAAGTTTGAAAAATTAGTCCACTGTTCCCACAACTACCCTACCGACCTACAACAAGGCTAAAGAGGTAAGCACGAAAAGGTAATAAAGTGACATGTCTACGCAAGTTTGAAAAATTAGTGATCCACTGTTCCCACAATTACCCTACCGACCTGTAACAACATCCTTATAAAAGGCTAAAGAGGTAAATACGAAAAGGTAATAAAATTATAGGTCTACATAAGTTTGAAAAATTAATGATCCACTGTACCCACAATTACCTTACAGACGTGTAACAAAAGCCTTTTAAAAGGCTTAAGACGTAAGCACGAAAAGATAATAAAATGACATGCCAAAGTAAGTTTGAAAAATTAGTGATCCACTGTTCCCACAATTATCCTACCGACCTGTAACAACAGCCTTTTAAAAAGCTAAAGAGGTAAGCAGGAAAAGGTATCATGGAAATAAAAAAAGCAAGTAAAAATATGAACACTTCATCAGGCTTTTTGCAAAAAAAAGAATTTGCTTTACATTTTTAATTTTAATAATAAACTGAACATTCAGCTCTACAGAGGTTGGCAATTTAATACTACAACGCGATCCTTTTATTGCAAATGAGGATGTATGCTGTAAGAGCTGGAGAAAATAAGTCAAATTTACAAAAATTACATTAACTTATTAATGCAAACTTGTCAAATACGACCAAAATGAAACCGCTCATTCCCAAAATACCAGAATTCCAAAATTCCAATCCAGACGTTAATAAACAACATCCTAATTTGAATTTTTAAGTTTTGGGATTCCAATATGCTGCGAATCTGATATTTAAAAATATAATTTCATAGTTGACATAATTATTGATAGTCATAATTTTTATATCGCTGGAACTGTAAACTTTTCAGGATTTCTGAAATATCTAACGTGTAGACAATCCTAGGTTAGGTTAGGTTTAATTTATAAAAATCTTGAATAAGTAACTTTTTCTTAAAATACGTTATGACTTGCGATGACTATGACCCAAAACACATTATGACTAAAAATAATTATGGCAGACAATATAGACCCATTTAAAACTTCTGGTATTTCGGGAATGAGTGAATGAAACGCGTAGTATTACACCCGTATTCACAAACAATATACTTAAGGGATCCTTCACTGAGTAAACGCACTGCGGTCAACACAGCTTTGTGATTGGTTCTTTTTGACCGACCTTTTGTTTATGAGACGATTTGAAACACCCTGTGCATTCGTGAGCACTGTGAGACCTCATAGTAACGTTTGTGAATACTTATGTGTTAGAGTGGTTACCTGCTGGCACTTGGTGGGGTCGCAGACGACGCAGCGCACCTGGCGCCAGGCCGGGTTGCACGACTTGAACGTCTCCAAAAGCCAGGACAGGTCGTCGCCGATCAGGGCCGAGATACCTGGCAACACACCATCTTATTAGGGAGCGGCTCCACTGAGGCGGAGACGAGCGGAGCGGAGCGGAGCTGTGCCAATATTATTCAATAGAATCTAAACTAACGTGCACAAGGCGCGCTCGACGTGACCGCGTGTGCCTTCTATTGGTTAATATTGGTGGTGAGAGAGTTTGTGAAGTGCGTTAAGAATATTGGTATTCGTAATAATTATGTTTACCTACATGACTAATAAAAGTAGGGCGCGATGTTAGCAGAAATACCTGTACGGTGTCGAACCGTACAATCTATATATATAAAAGGCTAAACTGACTGACTGACATATCAACGCACAGCCGAAACTACTGTACCTAGAAACTTGAAATTTGGTACATGGGTTCCTTTCATGATTAAGTGAGCACTAAGAAAGGATTTTCCGAAAGTCGACCCCCAACGGGAAGAAATGGGGGGAGTAGCGGGAAACTAATTCTACGCGTACGAAGTCGCGGGCGTCCTCTAGTAATACTATAAGCAGGGCCCGTAATTTTCATGCCGTTGACGCTAAAATGACGTCACGCTGCATAGAGTATGATTCCGATTGAATTCGTCATAATTAATCATTTAAGATAATAATAATTAACCAAATGTGTGACACAACAAACAAAAATACGATTACAAAACAAAATTATGAATATTGCATTACGTATGAACGCGAAGATGACTTAGATTTTCTTTGCACGGGAATTAATGCAAGAAGGATGGCATGCTTTACGTTAGAGAGGAATTCTGTTTTCTACGTAATTATTGTAATGTTATTAACAATACCATTTAATAAAATGTATGTATAAATATAAATCAAATAGTTTTATTTACGTTTCACGTATCAAGTAGGTATTATTGATTCCACGTGTAAATAGAGAATTTTTGAAGTCATTTGTACATGATTAAAATGATTGACGACTAATGATTAATAATTTACAATAAAACTATTTGGGATCACCCTATATGGAGCGTGACGTCAAATTGATGTCATCGGCATGAAAATTACGGGCCCTGACTATAACAATAACAATAGTTAGTTAGTTTTACTATAACAATAGTTATTTAAAAAACTACAAGATGTATATTGATGATGAAATTTACGAGTATAGGTGTCTTGTATAAACCGCTACTTAGTTTGATAGTTTAATATCCAAAATAATTATTATGTATATCAACTACATACACGCAACAGAAGTTTTTTTTTTCAACAAACATTTTGACAGTTCTTTTAAAAACACTAAGTTTTTTAAGCATTTTTGACGGTAAGTTGCTAATAATCTATTGAGAAGTTTAGTATATCGATATAGAAAGTCGATAAATGAGAAGTCACTACGACACCCCAAAAGTGGAACGAAAATTCCGACCTCTGTGGCCCGTTTCACGAAGCTACAAGTTACAAATTACAAGCGGAAGTCTCTAACTCCTTTTGCTAGGAAGAGAGTTCCGCTTGTAATTTGTAACTTGTAGCTTCGTGAAACGGGCCCCTGATGACAATGGAGAGTATATTGCACGTACCAGCGCTGACTATGACCGACTTCCCGTTCCCGTCTTCGGCCAGGAACAGGGTGACGTTGTGCTTGACGCTGGGGCTGTCCGTGCCGCCCACTGTTGGGATCGTGCTGTTGAACTCGATGCCTGCAACAACCACTCATTGTTAATGTATACCACTAATACTGCCCTTCTAAATAAAAAGAACGCATGCGCATTTCTTTAAAGCAAATTGAACCCCGTGTCTTAAGAAATAAGGTCACTAATAGATTCGCGATTCTATGAGACATACATCCTTTTTTCTAATGAGGGCAGAATGTTTATGCCTAACACCCGTATTCACAAACGTTACTATGAGGTCTCACAGTGCTTCGAGATCAAAATCTGACAGTTCCCATCTTGATTATTTAGTTATTTTAACATTATTTATTGTAGGCGGGTTGACGTTCATTTTCGGCACACTCTTTATAACCAATGAAACCTACCAGTTTCGATGCAGAGGAACTGCGGCACCGCGTTGAAAGCCATCTGCATGCTCGGGGTGGTGAGGTACACGCACTGGATGCAGCCCGACGGCGAGTGGAGCAGCTTCACACCCGCATCTGGGACAGAGTATCACATTCATTATTTTCTAATCCAAATTTAGTAGCTACGTGTCTATGTTCTTTAATCAGCAATTATCAGAAGCCGGAATTTTCGTAGCACTTTTGAGCTGTCATAGGGACTTCTCGCCTATCGACTTCCGATATACATAACTTATATCGATAAAAACAGAATACAATATTTAAATTATGATTACGAGTAGAAGTAAACAACAGGCAGTCTTATCAGGAATGAGCGATCTCTTCGATATAACCTTTGGGTACCAACTTTTCGGAAATTTTAAATAGGAATTAAAATAATAATATTTTATTGTTTCTTCTAAATAATCTGTGGATTTCTTATGCCTTTTAAACATTTTTCGAAACAAATTGCAACAAGAATTGCTATCAATTGTTTTTATTGCAAATCTCTCTTTTACATTTTCAACTACCCAAAAATTATCTGAAAGAGATCGCTCTTTAGCGATAAGACCCCTGTTGTTTACCTCTACTTTTAATCTTCTTTAATATGTTGTGTTCTATAATATATCGATAACATATGTAATCGGAAATCGATAAACGAGAAGTACCTATGACAGCTCAGAAGTGCTACGAAAATTCCGGCCTCTGGCAATAACACTATACGTCGTTCACCTAATGCGGTCGCCGAACTTATTTGAAACTTAACTTAAGAGTTAAGCTTCGGCCGACGAACGTCGTCTTCACATTAATTAGTCTGACCGACTTTTTTTTTGAGAGAAGCTGAAGATCATGAGCAGTGGCGTGCATCAGAAGAGGCCTTTGTCCAACAGTGAACTAATTGGGGCTGATGATGATGTGTCTCACCGTAGTTGAGCTGAAGCTTGCGCACCACGAAGTCATACTTCTGGTTAAGCCAGCGCACTGCGCCCGCGCCGGCGGCCACCAGCTGCTCCTCGCGCGTGATCACCGCGGGCTCCTCTGGCCTGCAATCATGCAATCGGAAGCTAAAGCTAATCTTCTCGGTCAGATCTCGTCAATCGTTGTCAATCTAAGGGTGCGGCTCCACTGAGGCGGAGACGAGCGGAGCGGAGAGGAGACGTGTAGGGATTGACCAATCATATTAGTTGAAATCCACATCTCGTTCTCGCTCCGCTTCAGTGGAAACAGTCAAGCGGAGACGAGCGGAGCGGAGAGTAGACGTAATTGCATAACTACATTGTAATCACTCCACTTAGCTCCGCTCGTCTCCGCCTCGGTGGAATCACTGAGCTCTTTTCACAGCTCTGCTCCACTCAGCTCCGCTCGTCTCCGCCTCAGTGGACCCGCAGCCTAATGGAAGGACCAAAGACCGGAAAACCCCTTTATTTGATTAAGTCTATCGATCGGGTAACTACATCATTATGCTCTTCCAACGTTAGCGTATTCCTATATGTAGATAGGCTTACCCTAATGATATGGAAACTGCTTCGAACTAGTTAACTACAACCATTGAGGTTAGTTTCGTAAGGGTTTCGGATTTAAGCACTTAGCATTACGTTAGTGTTACCCTATCCATTCTCCCTCTCCGTGGACTCTTTCGCAGATTCATTTGATTGGTTGGTTTCAAGCCTATGTGTTCGGATAGCCAATCAATTGCTAAGTAGTGCAAAAATATTTTGTATGGACTGCGCAAGTGCGCATAGAGCCTAACGAGGGTTTTAAGGAATTGGTAAGCGCTTGTATCGTATGGGATAGCTTTTCATTGGGGTAAGTCGAAGATATTTTATGCTTATCGCATCGTTAGGGTTTGTAAAAACAAGTCAATTATATACCCTAACGAAAACCCTTTAATTACATAAAAAAAGGTGATTGAGAAGTTCATCATTTTAACATTACCTGTCACCAGTTTCCGTTGATGGGTTCTCGATGATGGCAACCTCGTACTCCTGCTGAGTCTCCACAGGCTGGTTGTCGCTCAGCTCATATTGCTGGTACGTATTCGGTTGCTCCTCCACTTGGTGCTGAAACGTTATTAATTGGTGTCATCCGCGATCCATAATAACGTTTGTCCTAATGTATCATTTCGCATAAAATCATTTCGCATAACACCCTATTAAGCTGACATTGCAGAATTTAATAAAAACTTATTGTGTTAGGTTCGGAAGATTAGGTTAGGTTAGTTTTTTATAGTAATTAAAATAGAACCCTTTCTATTGTAAAAACCGTTTTAGGTCAAACGATTTTATGAGAAATGATATATATTGGGAAAAAACCATTATGGATTCCAATATAGACCCATTATTAATGTCATAGTAAAAATTTAAAAGGTGTAGGATTTTGTAGTAGTTTTTCACATACCTACTTGTTATTCTACATCTACCTTTGACTTTTTTGAAAAGTTATAAAATAAACATAACCTAACTATATTCTACCAGGATTACACAAAACATTTTTAATTTTTATAGTACATTGTGCATCAAGGGCGGTAAGAAGGGGATTGCTAATGAGAGACTATTGGTGAAGGGCTTTTAATGACTCGAGTTTGTAATCCCCTTACTGCCCGTAATACACAAATGTTTTTCATCACATTTGCGAGGAAATAAAAAAAGGAGAGAAAAAAAACAACAATCAACCAAATGAACTCGACTCGCTAATAGAGTTAGTCAACTGTTTTCAATACACAGTGATTTTTAGTTGGTGATCCGATTTTTCTAATTGATGTGGATTACAGTCGCTGTTACATGGAACTAACCTTTTTTTTGTAATACCTATATACAACAAACGTGTTTTTTTTGCCGTTTTTTGCTAAATAATGGTATGGAACCCTTCATGCACGAGTTCGACTCGCACATGGCCGTTTTTTTTTTAATGTAGAGCAATTATATCAAACTGGCTGGTGCCCGCGACTCTGCCCGCGTAGAAGTCGTCCTTGGAAACTGTTCGATTTTCCAGGGTTAAAAGTATTCAACATCCTTTCCTCTGGACTCAAGCTATCTCCATACCATTTCATATCGATATGCATCATGTAATATATTTGTTAGCTATGCGGACAGGCTCCACAGTAATTCAGTGGTCATAAGACAGTGTAAACATTTAGTAATAAATGAATACGTGGAATTACTTGTATTGACTTACCTTCATATTTACCTTTCTCTAAAGGGCGTTGAATGCTGTCTGTCTAACTTTAGTTCTAGAGCAAGCACAATTTTGCCGTCTTTTTCTAACTTTAAAGTTAGAGTAAGATAGCAGTCAACTTTTGCAGTTTTTATTGCTAGTCCTTGATACCGGTATTAATTAAAATTGAAATATCTTCCTTAATTTGCATTATTTCCTTGATATTTTCGACTATAATTTAGGTAATAACACCATTCTATTATATAAATTCATTGAAGAGCAAAAATATTCAAGAATATGCGAGATACCGAAATTGAATACCGGTATTTTGGTATGAAAATAATACCGGTATTCAAGCCCTGGTCACAACCCACTACACCGTGTCACACCATGACTGTAATAGGAATGTGTCAGACAAAAAAATGTCTCTGTATTGAAAAGTATGAGACTATGCCTACTAGACCATTCCGTCACCGATCAACATTTTTATACTAATTACCTTCCGGGCATGATACGTTCATAGTACGGTTATAGTGTGATACGGTGTAGTGGGTTGTGACCAGGGCTTGAATACCGGTATTATTTTCATACCAAAATACCGGTATTCAATTTCGGTATCTCGCATATTCTTGAATATTTTTGCTCTTCAATGAATTTATATAATAGAATGGTGTTATTACCTAAATTATAGTCGAAAATATCAAGGAAATAATGCAAATTAAGGAAGATATTTCAATTTTAATTAATACCGGTATCAAGCCCTGGTTGTGACTTTAAACATACTCACTAAAATAGTAAGGATAAAATAATAAAAACTTTTAATCCAAAACAGTATTAATGAAAAAACACTACAAAATCATCACACACATGCATTTATGCCAATTAGGGGTCAACTTACATTACTGACTTCGGCAGTTCCCTGTACAAACGTAGCACCTTCTTCTTCTGGTTCTCCTTTCACATCATATATCGTCTCTGCCATCACAATCCTACCAGACGAGTCCATAGTCCACATTCCACCAAACGCGAAATTAGAAGGGTTGCCACTCTGCTCATAAAGGATCACTGTGTTAGGGCCGAGTTGCACTGGCTCTCCCTTCATGTTCACAAACACTGGTTGCTCAAAGTTCCCCTCCACCAGCTGCCCCGTGTGCACTATCTGCTGCCCCTGCTCAACAGGGACCTCCACAACTTGATTTACTACCTCTACTTTGTCTTTCTCCTCATCCGCTTTCGCGCGGCTCACCATGATTTTTTTCTTTTCACTCTCCCCTGTATCATCACTTTTGCGCTTTATCACAGTTTTCTTTTTATTTTTCTTGTCCATTTTTATTAATTACACTATGAAATTAGACTAAAACGCGTATAGAATACGCTGGGACGTATTAATATTTAAATATTTGGGGAGGAAATAAACTATAGTAAACACCAGTACGCCGCACCCAGTTAACAACATTTTTCAAAATGTATTGTCCTTATGACTATGAAATACACTATTTTATACAATACCGCTAAATACAGCCCTGATAACAACTGAATACTTGTTTGATAACATGAAATTCAGCCGAACCGAAGCATTTAAGTGCGAAAGGGACAACTCGACTCAAAGAGACGCCATTTTCAATCGCCACACAGATATATTTTTCTATTAATGTTGCCAGGGTAACTGATAAAGTATTATTCGGTACTCCTCACTCAGCTCAGCGTGACATATCCTTTTTTCAGCGTGATTGAATCAAGATTGAAAGAACGAGAGTCAGATACAGTTGGACTACCCACGGGGCACGTTTTATAAGTCCCAGATGGACGTGCGAGTAAGTACGCCGTACTTATGGCTCGGCGACCTTATTCGCCCGTGTATCACCCTAAGTACGCAAACTTTTAAAGGTAATCACGGGTGAAAAAGATCGTCGAGCTTTAAGTACGCGTAGTTACTCGCCCGTCTAGGACAATAAAGCTACAAGTAACAATTTTACAGGTCTAAACTGGCAACACTGCTCTAATGGCTGGTTGTCATTGGTCGAGGTTATGTCAAATGGAAACTTGTAACCTAAAAGTTGCGTAAAACAGAGTCCTCTACGGTAAGATGTAATTTGTAGCTTTATAAAACAGGCTACGCAGGCCACACGTAGATTAATTAATTTAAGTATTTTTTTTTACTGGAAAAACTTGGATAACTTACTATTACGTCAAGTTTTTTAGCTTAACGTCATTGACCTTGGCACGGATTTCGCTTCTTGGCCTACGATGCAGTTATCGCAGTCTGCTCATCGTGTAAGTCCATCTTATGGCCTTTAAGCCCGCTTTACATTTGGCTAAATTCAGTGTGCTGAATGAAAAAGACTTTATCTTTAGATTTTATCTTTATAACAGGGGAGGGGAGTTAAACCATCTCGCTCTAAGAGCAGGACGGTTTAACTCCCCTCCCCAGTTATAAAGATAAATTCTTTCCGTTTCTGCGTAGTCTGTGAGAGGCATAAACCAGTAAATATAATAGGTATAACAAAAGTACAAACCCGGACATCTTTATATCGCCCATTTTCCCTCCTCAAAGGTTACCTGAAGGCTCCGCTACCTATCATAACGCTGACAATACTATAAAACCTCAAAAGCAATAAGGTTCTACCGTGTAGATTGGAGCCCGAGTTCACGGTTGAAGTGTAGCTTTGAAATTGGGGTAATATAATAAAACACGCAATTATACAAAGGTTACTTTATTCACAAAAATACAAACTCAATGGGTACCCTTATTAAATTCTTAATTTATTCCATACTTAATATGAACACAACTGTGCAGTTTGGAGCATGAAGACTTTGCACTATTATTAATAACTGAAAACGGTTCTTAGAGTATTTAATAGATGGACAAAAAGACTTTGAAAAATATGAGGGCTCTGTTTGAAGTGTACTAGTTAGCAAATTTTTTTTTCCAGCCGCTGCTTAATGTGGTGGTTGCCACTTTAAAAATATTGTAGTTCTATGTCACACTGCTAAACTCCTTTTTGCCAAACTAGACCTTACGTTATAATTAAAATATGATAATTCTATAGCTCAAATTGGGAAGAAAAACACATTTTTACAATAAATAAACAATAAACTTACTTGCTACTTTTCTTATGGCAGGTATTTGTTTTACACTCAATTACATTCATGTAAAATACATACAATCGTTCAATACTTTAAAGTACTTGGCTTAAACATAAATAAAAAAAATACTGTCATAAATTTAAATGCACTGCTGTTATACATATATAATATTAGCTGGCAACACTACCTGTAAAAATATGGGATGTGTATTGTTTCTAGAAATGACAGTAACGACATCTGTGGTTGAAATACGTAACTACACTTAATAGACGACGAATTTAGTCACCAACGCTGACACGATCAGAGTCATGATCGAATAGAAGCTTCTGTTAGCGAGGCCAGGGACAGGGATGTTGGATCCAGCCCCGGTGCAGGTCTGTAAATGCTGGAACAAGTCGATGTAGTTCCTGGCTTGCTCGTTATTGGCCGTGCTAGTAGGCTCCGAGAAGCCAGTGGCTGTGTTCTTGAAGAGAAGGTCGTTAGTTCCATCGAATGGAGAGAATATCTCAAGGTTCACGTGCTGCGTGGCGGATGCAGCGGCGTAGCCAAAGTATTTCTCAAGCGTGTCCAAGAGACTGCTAAGGCTGCTGAAAGCGGGGTCGTTCCTGAAAAAAAACCTCAAGTTATTTTTATTCACTGTTCATTTCGATTCATTTCATTTAATTGAAACAAACTCGGGTGCCGCTAAGGAACTTTATCGATTAAGGTGATACAGATATTGAACAAAAAACATCAATTAATTTCTAATAATTACATGTTATGTAATTTGATTTTGCCTTTAAATCCTCACCGGTCGTTTTGGTTTATACAGGGTGTTAGGCAAAGGTTGGACAAACTTCAGGGACTAACTCTGTAGGTCATACTCATCATCTTTTATTTTGGGACCAACATCCAAATCACGAAAAAAAAACAGCTGTTTCATACAAACTTTGAGAGCTAATCAGCCGAAATGTATGGAACAGCTGTTTTTTTTTTCACAAGTTGGATGTTGGTCCCATAGTCCCTGAAGTTTGTCTAACCTTCTGCCTAACACCATGTAGATTTTTTTAAATTATGGAGACAAATTTGGCAGTTGCTGTATGCATACTTGTTTTGATATAAGGATTCGTGTAATTTCGAATCTTATAGCTTACAAAATTAATGTTTATTTTCGGTAATGTAATACTGTCAAATATATAAGAGTATTTTAAAGTTTAAACTGACAATATAATATCCGCCCGTATTATGGCCACTTTTATCGCGGTGGATAAAGCATCCGTCACTCTCGGACACACATACTGGTCAGAAAGTGAAAGATGTTTTATCCAAGTTTATCCACATCGATAAACACGACCAAAGTAGAGAATTGTTAGAAATTACAGCTTTCTATGACGCATCTTGGGACGGACGGTAAAAGGTGTACTACCAGACTACCACATTGTTCATTGTATTAGAGTTTATTTTGTTAGTACGTGTGCGTTACTACTGTGATCCTTCCACAGATTTAGGAATAATCGACAGTCGTACGGGACGCTTTTTTTTAAATTATTATTAATGTTAATGTTAATGTACTTTTGATGGATTAAGAGCATTCATTCCATATAATTCTCTCAAGCTGGCAACGTCTTAAATAAACTTTTTTGTATTTGTTATCAATAGTAAGTATAAATATATTTCAAAATAATTTAAATAATATTCTCAATTAGGTCACTAAAACGCAAATCACTGTTTAAACTAAAATACTAGGTACTAATCTCAATGCATTTATGTAAAATGACGCATTTAAAAAAGGCCTTGTTGCCGTTTTGCAATTAAAAAGCTACGCGAAAAAAGATTCAATCAGATTCAGATTTCTTGTTAAAAATATTAATTAATAAATACTATTCAGTTTTTATTTTTCAGTTATTTCAGACGTTAACAGTTTAGAAGGTCCACACGGAATGAGTTTTCTTAAATACGTACACGTATTTTGGCCGCAGTGACGGTGGGGGTTTGTTCGGACCATTGGTGGGCTTTCCCGGCGGCTTCGGGCGTACAAAAGAGCCCCTTAAAACACAAAACTACAGTATGACACGGTTACACCAAACACGTAATTAAATTATATTTTGAGGAATTCCTTAATTCTTAGCTTGTTGCTAATTAGTTAACCCGTATATACAGAAAAAAAGCAAACATGGCCGAGACTAAGCTTTGAATTTATACTTAACTTAAGGGTGCGTGTATTTAAGAAAAAATAAAAGAGAGCTGGCCACCCTACAAACGTCACTTTGACAGATTGTCATTAGTGTCATTCAAACAAGAATACTATGTGGCACTTCCAGCTCTAAAACGGGGCGTGTGCGACGTCCAGCAGATTAACATATATAGATCTAATAAACTTACCTTCTGGTCAAGACCTCTGAATCGACGACGAAAGCGAGCAAACACTCGTCGCCGACGTTGATTCCGGTGTCGATAGCCAGCGTGTTATTCCGGCAGAGAACGCGGTACTGGTTGGCGTCCAAACCCAGCTGGGTCAAGATGGCTGCGAGGAAGCAATGTCGTTAACCTTTGCCGTGAGATGGCGATAGTGTAACATTTTTGCGATCCATATTATGGTCGCCTTTATCGCGGTGGATAGGATAAAGCTTCCCTCACTCTCGCACTTACAAACTGGTTAGAAAGTGACAGATGTTTTACCTACGCTTATCTACGTCGATAAACACGACCATAATCGGTTTGACCTATGGGCTTGGCACAATTATACAAGTTTGGAAATTAGGCTGCAGAGCGTGCCCAGAAATAGACATACATACATACATACATACACACGCTCGAAAAACATAACCCTCTTTCTGACGCAGTCGGGTAAAAATGAGGCCGCTAAGACTTAAAACACTCGTGTGATCTCATTATGAAACCCGCCTTTGGCTCGTTTCATTTTACCACACTCGTGATGTAAGGACTCTCATTATGTGTCAGTTACATATATGTAGCGTGGCCGTAAGGCATTCAAAAGTAGGTATACTTAAAGAATAAAGTGAATTAGTATTTGTTACCTGGTAGATTCTGAGTCTCGACGAAGGCGATATCGGCGTCGGAGTTGTTGAGACAGGACACCGAGCCGTTGTTGCCGAAGTACAAGTTGTTGGCGTAGTTCCAGTCGCACGTGACTGCGAAATATTGGTTAGTTGAATTACCAACATACTTTTAGAGCCGAAAACAAGACAATACTTTAGTTTATTAGAAAACACAATAATAGTAATGAGGGCGCCACTGGACGCTCGGCGAAGTCAAGAAGGTACTTACAGTTAGTGGTGGCGTTGGTAGAGCGACAAGCGGTGCAGAGTGGGGTCGCGTCATATGTCTGCGAAAAACACAGATAAATATTAGTAGGTAGTAAGGTGAGTAGGTAGTTTCGCTTCTTTTTCGTTCTAGGTGGTCGTGTGTGTTATTTCGACGATGAGTTTCGATTCTGATGGAGAGGAATTAGGTACTTATCATCTTTCGCTGCAGTTTGTCTGTATCCGCAAGTGGTATAATAATACCACGGAAACAAAACAAACGCCTCAACGGTGCAACATCACAGAGCAGACTGATTAGAAAATGGCAGCCAGAGTCCATTTGGAAATCCAACGGACCGCGCCATTACTTTAAACCACAGAACAGAAAAAACAGTAGAAGTGTCAAGTGGGCGTGTAACGTGTGGCATAGTTATGCGGAGTTCCGCATAACCTATCATACTTTTGCCGCGATCACTTATTTCGATATTTAGATATTTCGATATTTCTAAAATAGGAAATAAATCCAGAAGCATGTCTTATTGTGCTATTTTGGAGTATAAAAACGATAGCCGCACCAAAAATATTTTCCATGGTGGCGTGTTGATTTTATGATAGTTTGAGTATTGGCGACAACAGGTCTGATACTAAGCGAAGCTCATGCTACTTCCACTGTTTTTTCTATTCCGTGTTTTAAACGCTACAATAGTTTTGACATTTATGAATCGATTTTCGCTTGGAGCGGTCGTGAATGCAAAGCTTATAACGGGGACTGTTTTGAAGAATTATTCGGACTTTTACCGGCCGCTGAGTTCCAAAATCGAACTACTCGTCGTAAAGCCGTTCCATCAACATCACCTTGATGGATCGCGTTCTACGACCATGCGTTTCACTAGGCACTTTTTACCGAAGTAATTCACGTTTAAGATATGCTGAAAACATCATGGTTTCAGTGGAAAATAGCGTTCGATGAAATAAAATTTGACAAAATTATGGGTTAACCTACACCCAGTGAATTTTGCTCTTAAACCAGTCTTCGTGTTTGTTCTCCCAAACAGATTTAACCCAAACTCAAAAGACATTTGAAGACCAAGTAGTGCACTTACAGTTTCAGAGATGGCGTGGGCGGCGTCCGTGGCTCCCGGTGCGCAGGCGCCCTCGAAGAACTCGCCGACGACCTTCGTGTAGTCGCACTCCGAAGCGCTCAGCACTTGGTTGTCCCGCGCAGCTTTCACGAACGCCACGTACGCTGGTGAGAACGTTCTTTATATTACACTCTTTTTTTTTTTAGATTAATGGTATGCTTGTTTTATTCAGAAGGAGCCAGCTAGTGCAAGCCCACACTTACAAATGCCTCCGAATTCGGGGAAGCAAGCCTTCTTGCCCTTGAGGTTCTCGAAGCGGCTGACTTCCGACACGGTGGAGTTCTTCATCAGGGCGATGACGCGGGAGAAGGAGCTGTTATTGGAGCGCAGGTTCTGCAGCATCTTCACCGGCGTCAGCTTGAAGTATCTGCGGGGAAGGCGGGGTTAGACTAAAGGAGCATATCTGGGGGTCGATTCGTTTACATCCTATGACCAAAGCTGAAAATGGTCGAATTTTACTGATTTCTAGAAGTTCGTATATTTTATCACATGAGTTCTACAGTGTCATCTAACGGATGATGGTAAAAACATATCTGTTTTCGAATAGCATTCCTCATTCGGTATTCGAAGCGTTTCGAAAAATAACCTTTTATGATATCGGGATAAAAATTATCCCACCTCCGTCTCCATGTATAGGTATTACTTACATTACGTGCCAATTTTTATAGAAATCTTTTAAGCCGTGAAAACGGAACAAACAAAGAAACAAACGCGCTTTAACGCTTTAACATTCGATCGGATCGATACGGATACCTAAAGGTTGACTTCCATGGGTAGCGGCTGATGCGACAGACGCGTGCGGCTGACGTGCGCGACTGTCGCGCGCGTCTCGCGACAGTAGTAAACACTATGAAAACGTATGGCACCGCTTCCGTAGTAAGCGGCTCAGCCGCGCACGGCTTGCAGATTCGTCAGCCGCTTACTACGGAAGCGGTGCCATACGTTTTCATAGTGTTTACTACTGTCGCGAGACGCGCGCGACAGTCGCGCACGTCAGCCGCACGCGTCTGTCGCATCAGCCGCTACCCATGGAAGTCAACCTTGGGTTTTCTTGTAATTGGAACCATGTGAGAATACTCACTGCCTCGCGATATAGCCGTAGTTAGCTGCGCTGGTGACGAAGTCGGCGGCGGAGTCGCGCACGGCGCGCAGACAGTCGTGCTCGTCGCTGCGCTTTATGCAGGTGATGCTGGGCTGAAAGAAGAGATGTACATAGCAGCACAGCTCGAACCACAGAACAGAAAAAACAGTAGAAGTGTCAAGTGGGCGTGTAACGTGTGGCATAGTTATGCGGAGATCCGCATAACCTACCATACTTTTGCCGCGGTCGCTTATTTCGATATGTCGATATTTCTAAAATAGGAAATAAATCCAGAAGCATGCCTTATTGTGCTATTTTGGAGTGTAAAAACGATAGCCGCACCAAAAACATTTTCCATGGTGGTGTGTTGTTTTTATGATAGTTTGAGTATTGGCGACAACAGGTCTGACTGATACTAAGCGAAGCTCATGCCACTTCCACTGTTTTTCCTATTCTGTGGCTCGAACCCTGTCCGAGGAATAACTACCTTCGCGTCGAATGACATGTGTGCCACGCAAGAGTAGCAAGGAGGTATTTACAGTTGATGCTGGCAGACACCCAGCATTCAGCCTCTAGCTATAACGCTGCTAAGGCTAATAGCTAGTGTAGTGTCGGCCTTAAGTATAAGAAGCTGCACACTTTAGTGTTTTGTCACTTAAACGTCATGTTTGAACTGCTGCACTAATCTGTTAAAGGCGTTAAAGCGACAAGGGACAAAAGTGTGCAGTATCTTATAAGGCTGACTGTACTGCTAAAGGGCAGTGCTGGACCGTACCTCGATGCCAAGGACGTAGGCGGCGGAGCGCACCCACGTGCACTTCTGCTGCTCGGCGTCGGACACGGTGCACCACTTGCGCTGGGGGATGCAGCGCGAGGCCGAGTCGATGTTGGCAATCGTGCGCACTGCAACACCACGAGTGACGTCATCACCAGCAGGGTATGGTTGCGTAAGGCCGCTTCCTGACTTGGCAGTATGCTTGCAGTAAAACGCACTGTCGGCATAAACGCTGTGCGTTGATTGGTAGATGGCACTAGTTGCCTAGCAACCATTACCGATTCCGTGTTTTACTGCAAGCATACTGCCAAGTCAGGAAGCGGCCTTAAGCGCGTGATAAAATGTGGATAATGTATCCGCCACTCTCGTACTTATATACGTGTTAAAAAGTGACGGATGTTTTATCCACTTTTTGTCACGCGATAAACGCAGCCATATTAGGCCCAATGTTTCGAAGTTTACATAGCACGGTAAGAATAAAGAGAGATATGAAGTCGACATTCATATTAAAGCTCGCCTCATACATTATTCATATCACTGACAAAGAAAGTAGAAGGAATGCTCTGTACCTCACAGTATTATTAAAGTGATAACTTCTTTACGGAGGGTAAACCATTTCGTTACGTAACGCGCGATTAATGACAGACTGTCTGGCTTCCCTTTCTCTCACGCATACGGCAGCGGTAGTACTAATATTTAAACAATTAAAAAAAAGATGCAGGAATCGGGTTTGAACCGCGGCACCTTACCGTCATAGACTTACCTCTCAGCCGCTACGCAAATCTTAAGTTACAAGGTGTGGACGAAAATGGCTATAGAATGAGCGGGACAGAGCATTCGTCTCGCTAGCGAGTACGGTAATTGTAAGGCTAAGGAACCCTAAAAAAAGAGCACTTACCGGGAGCAGTATAATCAGCCGGGGAGACTAACGCCTCGAAGCTGACGCGGGCGTCAGGGGAGGGCACCAGGACGGAGAACAGCGTGGACGTCCAGTTCCCGTCGTTGGGGTTGCCTTGCGTGGGCCACCAGGCTTGCAGGTCAGCCTGGATCTGGGTCGCGCGGGAGCTGGAACAACGATAGAAAAAGATAAAAAAAGATACGCACACACACAAACTCACGCCCTCGTTCCCAGAGTGGGGTACGGCAGAGGTTCTGAATTCTGTAACCACATTTTGCACAAAAAGGCCAAGATTGCCAGCGTGTTAATGACGGGTTGCAAGCCCATCGTCATAAGAACGACATCCACGGGAAGACATGGAGTGGCAACATTTTAACCCGGCAACCACACGGGTTATAAAAAAAGATAAAAGACGTAGGCTGCAAGGGCTCTTTTACAAAACATCCTCTCACCCCAAACGCATATACCGTCTTCTTACCGTCGTGGGTAAAAATATCTACCAGCAGTCTCCAAGAGACCACTGCTGAGAAGAAACGCCGCAAGAAACTCAGCATTTCATATTACAATAATACTACTTATTACAGCATTATACATATACTTAAAGCTATAAACATTAAATTAAATATAATATCAAATATCAGCAGGAAAACATGCCAAAAATAGGTTTACTAATGTTTGGTCAAAACAACTTTTATCATAATAGGAAGGTATGGCGAGCGAGAATGAGTGGAGATGTCGGCAGGAGACGCCCTAGACGCACATACAGTGATCAGATTCGCGATGTACTGAATAAGGGCCAAATCAAAAGCTACCGAAACCGACGTTTGCACGAAGAGGTTGATGGATGAGAGGAAGCGAAAGTTGTGTGTTTAGACCGATGCACTGGCGTTCCATAGTCTCCGCTACCATTGGGAGACAGACATTAATGTATCTAGTTTGTGTATGTATGGAATACTCACGTCGATGCTACAATGGCGCTCCAGGGCTGTCTGACGAAGGCGCAGGGCGCGGTGCTGACGCCGAGCAAGGGTTGAGTCAGCTGCACCATAGTACCGTTGGGGCACAGGATCGAGTAGCTGTTGACGGTGTCGGGATTGCGGGTCTGATGACGGAAGGACCAGTTATAGAAAAGAACGAGACTTGTTTTTGGGGTGCTGTAGTCAACACAAGGAACCCTTATAGTTTTGCCATGTACTATCAAATCAATGGAACCCTGACCGACCATAGAATTGCGTCAGAGTGACGTTATGATTTAAGTCGTAAGAAGTGTCAAACAAATTGTTTTATAACATCGCTGTGATCCCGTTCTATAGTGGGTCGGAACCCTGGCCCATTGGGCTGGTAGTACGTCCGTCAACGGTTTTGTTTAGAGAATCTTGGTCTACGATACTGTATTTTTGCACATTTTTAAATTACGCCAACAAGGGTACTGTTGTTTTATCTTACGAAAGCGGTTTCGACATACTTGTAGTCGTAACACGTATCGACACCCACACTACAGTGTTGCTTGGCGACGACCACAGGCGACGACAGAGAGCTGCGCACTCAAATACAACGTGCACGTGCATCTACACTGCATACACAAGTATTGCAACCCACTTTCGTGAGATAAAACGTCTGACGGCCCTGCCAAGATACACTACGCTACCTAGCGTTTCTATTCGTTTCCTGTTTAAACCAATCGCGTCACTGGTTGATGACGTGATACGAAAAGTCACGTGATCTATCAGTGACGCGATTGGTTTAAAAATGAAACGAATAGAAACGTTAGTTAGCACAATGCATCTTGGGAGGGCCCTCTGTACCCCCATACGTGTAAAACAAAGGCGATCCTATTACTTAGCCCTCAGGCTCGCCACTGTTTAAAGTAGACTTACGGTGAAGAACTCTCTGACATGCTGCCACGCGACGTAGGCGACGGTGCCGTTGCCGTTGCTGCGCAGGCATTCCAGCGACTTGATGTGCGCGTTGTTGTTGTTGACGTTGGCGATCGTCACGCCCATGTCGATGGTATACTCGCGGCACTGCGAACCTTCGCCGCACAGCGCGCACAGGGTCGGGTACCGGCTCTCTGTGGAAGATGAGGACAGTGCGCAATTAGATTATCATTATATTTTTTATTGAAATGGTACTTAGAAATAGCGAGATACAAGAACGATGTGGATTCAAAGAAGATGTAGTGAAAAAGATCGAAAATGTATGCTAAGATGGTTTGGTTATTTAGAAAGGATGGATGTAAAAAGAGTTACGAAAGAGGTAAGGCGAGCGAGGTGAGTTGAGAAGTCCGTAGGGGACGCCCTAGACGCACATACTGTGATCAGATTCGCGATGTATCAAAAGCATGAAGAGGTTGATGACACAGGTGATGGTTTAGACCATAATCTCTGCCTACCCAATTGGGGACAGGCGTGAAGGTATGTATGTGAATGTATGGTACTAGAAGTGCATGTAGATGTTAGGGAATACCTACGAAGAGATATCTACTCCCAGGCTTTCTTCAACGAATTCGAATGAGCACGCTACGCGGGACTTGTATTTCTGGGAGGATGGGCCTTTCGGCAAAGGAATTCGAACAAATATGTGTGCTATGTAGTTAAGAGTTGAATTTGGACGGGTCAGTCACAAATTTTGAGTTGGTCAAACATAGATTCAGCTATCCTGGGACATTCAGGCAGCTGGGGGCTTCTTGAGTATACGTATTTGCTAGATTTTCTCCAAAAGACCATCTTACTGAGTTCAGCGTCGAGGGTGGCGTTGGAGCTCCACGCTCCCGGCCGGCAGGAGTCCCCGAAGAACTCGCTGAGCTTGGCCACCTCCATCTCCTCGGGTGTCTTGTATTGGATGTCGGCATTGGGGCAGCGGTCGGTTTCCGCAGCCTAGGGGCAAGTGAAGATCTTCGCATTAATACTCTACTTTTTCAGAATTTACTCTAAAAGTGGAAAAATGGGTGACTAAGCCTGAAACTCAACATGGGTATTGTTTGAAAACAACGATTTTAAAATCCTACGTGGCGGACGTGATATACATAAATGTAGAACACGGATATTTTACGTATTATGTCAAAGTGCTAAAGAATCAATTTCCTCGTCTGTACCATCACTATGGCGTCATCAATATTTGTTCAAGAAATCAGTTTCGAGAGCGACCACGTGCAGTTTTATGAGTTTTATGACCACGCGGATTACGAAATGACGAGTGAGTTTAATTTATCCTGGTCCAACACAAAATACTCATACTTTTGAGTCTTTCTAACCTTCCTTTTAAACAGGATAACACAGCAAAGTTTTATATCTCTTACCGAAAATTCTAGCTGCTTCTCCACACGTGGTGACCAGCGCAAAGTGGATTCCCCGAGACCAGGGTGGCAGTACTTTCCTCCCTTCAGACCCTGGAGACCGTTGGTGTGCGTGTTGGGCACCACCGCCACCGCCTCGAAGGCCACTGGGTCTGTGACATCAAATGGTTTTATATAATTCATTTATTGATAGACGTAGAACAAGTAGCAATGGGTTAATACGAGGATCATGATAGGTGGGAACACCGTTGGATGTGGGCGCCGCCGGGCTTGGTGTAACCGGACAGAATCACATTATGTTATGACACACACAAGGATTGACGGCGTCCTGGCTCCAACTGGGTGTCCCCGCCCAGCATCATCAACATTCTTTGGGTAAATGTGTGATTTAGAGTATTTAGACACTCTTTTTACCCGACTGCCGAAATGGGAGGAATGTTTCTTTCTTTGCGGCGCTCTAGAAACTAAACGCGTGGACCGATTTTGATGATTCTTATGTCAATCGATTTGTCTTAATCTTGTGAGTGTCACAAAAGATACGACAGTAATTAAAAATAAGGACTTGACAGAAGCGCGTGGAGCTAACCCCATGTGCTTCTGTTTAGTCCACCAGAGTTAATCTCTTTAACCGAACAATTGTCCTCGCGTGTGATATCCATGGACTTGTTTCTCTAATAAGTTCATGGCGATTGTCTAAAACTCGATACTGGCGAAATACACCTTGATAAAACAAGGAGTGAAAGCCATTAATTAAGAAAAAAAAAATGGCGGCAACTAGACGCCATATTGTATAAAAGAAAAAAATATATAAGTCGACCAACTATGACAAATGGGGTATCATTGAATAGGTATTTAAAAATCATCTTTAGGTTTCTTTAATCATTTTTCATTTTGAACGATCATTTAAGATTCCTTACGATTTAAAGTTGGTTAGCAATCAACAGTCGGGTATTTTATAAAGCTTTGCTTTTTGTTGTTATTTATGTTTGTTCTAAATAATTGTCGTGTTAGTTGCATGCACCACTACTCTTAAAGATATCTACATTAAAAATTGATGCAGCTTTAAAAGGCTTTGTACAAACAGTATGTACCGAGAGATTATTTAATGCAAGTACGGTCACGAACTATGAGACCAATTCCAAAAAAAATATGTTTGAAGTCGTCAATGTCATTAGAGATGCCAAGTCATTTGTAACTTAAATAGGAAACTCTACCCTATTGTTGTAGAATGTCAGATTGACTTTGGGCCTAAGGTGGGTCACAAATTAAAGTCTTTGACTGTATACATATTGTACCATGATTGTACCTTGTAATTTGGAGCTGTCTCGGATGGAAGCCACGACCCTGTGGTTATTGGGCTGAACGGCTGACAACACTAGAAGCTCCTCGTCAGTAAAGTAGCCGATGTCAGCCTCGTCGCGCGCCAGCCGGAGGGCGCAGTCCACCCTGAGGACAATCACCAAACAGTCTTCATCATCATCGTCATCATCATCATCATCATCATCATCATCATCATCATCATCATCATCATCATCATCATCATCATCATCATCATCTAATCAGCTGTAAGACGTGTACTGCTGCACAAGATGATCTAGTCCCAAACTGGGCTCTAGGCTTGCATCATGGGTACAGAGGCGCTAGACAAGATGCATTACGCTTACTAGCGTTTCTATTCGTTTCGTTTTTAAACCAATCGCGTCACTGGGCGATCACGTGATACGAAAAGTCACGTGACCTACCAGCGACGCGATTGGTTTAAAAACCAAACGAATAGAAACGCTAGTTAGCGTAGTGCACCTTGGCAGGGCCCTCTGAGGGACTTTTCGTAAGGCAATTTAATTTGAACTGTATTGCAATGGAAATAAAGCTTATTTTCATTTCTTCATAAATTGAAAATGACATCGAACAAACGCAATTGAACTTTATTCCCTTCATAGTAGATTCAAAGTCCCTCTAACAAAAAACTGGATGTAGAACGGTGGGCCTTACGAGGTTATAGGCCTATCTGTGACGTCATTTAATTTCGCATGTTATACAGGATGTTAGGCAGAAGGTTGGACAAACTTCAGGGACTAACAACTCTGTAGGTCATACTCATCAACTTTTATTACGGGACCAATATCCAAATCGCGAAAAAAAAGCAGCTGTTCCATACAAACTCTGAGAGGTAAACAGCCAAAATGTATTGAGATTTTTATTTTGGTCCCGTAATAAATTGATGAGTATGACCTACAGAGTTAGCCCCTGAAGTTTGTCCAACCTTCTGTTTAACACCCTGTATTATGTACCTGGACTCCACTTGTGTGCAAACTGCGCGGGAGCCCCCCAGCTCCAGGCTTTGGCAACGCGCTGATTGAGACACGCATACTCGATCTGAAATTAAGCAACAAGAGGCCATTAAATATAGGAAGTATAATGAATATAATATTATTACTAGGGCTTGGACTTTTGGTGGCATATCGTGGTTTTAGAATCCATGGAGTCGCTATTTCCTAATTATTATCAACACCTTGATTTTGACCTAGAACCAAGATATGCCACCAAAAGTACCAACCCTTATTATTACTTCTGGGGTCCTAGTGAAAAAGGTTATAAAATCTAAAGTCATCTCTTGTTCCGGCCAATCTTCGCCAGTCTGGGTTGAATTTACTTATCCAAATCGTCCCGACATCTTTTTTATGGTCTGCCTTTATTCCGGTTGCCATTACTTGGGACCCAGACGGTCGTGATCTTGCTCCATCGGTCCGGATCACGTCCGGAGTCATACGGCAGACATGATATCTACCGTTTATTTATTGCGTTACTGGTCTTATACCCTTTTACACTAGTAATTTTAGTGTTTTCCGTCTCTAAAGGTTGGTTTCACCGGTTGTACGGTTGGTTATGGTTGCCCAATAAAAATGAGGTAGGTTTAGGTTATGTTAGTTGTCCAGCCGGCCCGAAGGGCCAAAACACTCAGAAATAGGAGCTCCGCTATAGCGGAGCTCAGTCGACTCTGTTAAATTTGATTTTGAAATATACATTTTGATCAGCCGGACATAGCCAACCGTACCACGGGTGAAGAGGGTCTAAAGCATACACATCATTCATTTAAAACTTATTTGTAAATTTACCGAAAAGTTAAAACGTTAAAAATTACCGCAGCTTAAAATGGTACAGATAGGTATTCGCAATGCGATTCCAACCCCTTATTTAAACACTGATAACACTGATAACGCATCCGTGATAACGTTAATAGGGGATCGTGGTTGCCGTCTGTCTGCATAAGATTTAATTCAAAAATATTACTAAAATACTCCAAATAAGCATGTCAACTTTTTCGTGTCGTGTCGAGTTTGAAGCCTTCGTTATATCAAACTGCGCCTCTATTCCCGGCGGTGAAAACCATATCGTATTTTACCTGTTACGGTATTGTTTTGACGTCAGCCGCCATTACTGTTAAGGAAATAAGAGCTATCAAAACGTTGACAACACGATAACAGATCAAAGGCGATATGGTTTTTAGCATGTTGAATACAAGCCCTGAGGGGCCTGCCAAGATGCACTACGCTAACGAGCGTTCCTATGCGATTCGTTTTTAAACCAATCGCGTCACTGGTAGATCACGTGACTTTTCGTATCACGTCATCTACCAGTGACGCGATTGGTTTAAACACGAAACGAATAGAAACGATGTTAGCGTAGTGCATCTTGTCTGGGCCCTCTGTTCACTTGGATGAATGTTCACTCGAGTGAATGCTTCATGTTTGTTTATTCCGTGTTAACACGGCTTAGCTGGAATGCCGTAGAAAAGAACATTCACCCGTAATAGTTTATTTCAATATGGCGTCGAATAAAGTCGTTTGAATACGTTTATTTTGTGATGAATCCGAGTGAACGTGCGCTTCGTGATATTTTTGCATTAAATTATATCCAACATCGTTTGATCGAGTCACTAATGAATTCATTCGGCACTTTTGTTTCACTTTGCGTTCAGACGTGTCACTTTGAGTAAATGATGCTTTTGCATCATTTACTCAAAATATATAACACGAAAATGAAGCATCTGCTATGACTTACAATTGTGTAGCTATCTATGGTATAAATCCAACGGTCTCAGTTCAGGGGGTTACCATGGCAGTTCAGTTTACGCTGAGCGTAAGTGACAGACGTAAGACGTAAGTAACTGCTATAGCTCTATCCCTTAAACTCGTCCTAAACTGAACTACTTAACCAGTTCATGGTAATCCCCCAGGTCTCGCCAAGGCCAGATTAACCATGACGGCAATACAATTCCGGGGCTTTTTTTCAGCCGTTTGAAGATCATGGGCTTTTCAAGTTCATGAACGGATGTCCAAGAAACATTTTCAATTTCTTTTGTGCGCGCGCGGGGCCCCTATTTCTAATGTGGGGCCCCTAGGCAGTTGCCTACTCCGCCTAATGGTTAATCCGGCCCTGGGTCTAGCTTCCTTTATTTAGGGTAAGCCAAGGTCCAAAGGCGATGCAGCCGTCTCGGTTTGGGGTTTACTAAATCTCCACTGTCCTTTCGTCCGTCCGTCTGAATGTCAGCAGGCTGAATCTCATGAATCCTAATAGTAAGGTAGGAGACCCTCTTTAATATGTAGAATAAATCCGTCTCCATACAAAATCCGTTATGCGTTATTTGCTCCGTGCCTACTTGTACTTATAATGTGCCGTGACACCCGTGAGTCGTGACGTCACTTTAATGTCAAATGCCCTACTCTTCATATCTCTTAACTTATTCTGAACATAGTATTGTAGCAACACGAAAACCTTAAAACGGCTCTGTAAAATAAATCCATCGAATATTTCCAATATATCGCTCAATGATAATCCCTTATCGCTTCTTATCGGGTATTATCGGCCTGGTTATTGAGCGTGAGGTGCGGCGCTGATTCAGTTCCATTAACGTCTCGTTTATGACTTTCCTAATTCTGAGAATCGCTTACTGTCACTGACTAGCCAGGATTTCGTTTGATTTCAACGTTATTGATCATGGCAGCGTAAACACGGCTAAGAGGCTAGACAAGTTAATTTAAACGATTTTCGAAACTGACAAAATGTGTGAAATTGACGCTACCTTCTGACAGCTTACGTCAATCCTATACATTTTGGAAAACAATAACGAACGCCAAATTCATCTCGTCTAGGGCCTGGAGCGATTTTTGAAATGTATAATTGATCACAGATCGCGTCGACCGCTCTGTCAACAACATAGGACCTACATTTTCGAGTCGATAGAAATCGAACAAAATGGTTCGAAATAAGTAGTAGCAAGAGCAAGATATTTTGTGATTTAACTAACGTCTTAGTTGATGTTTCTAAGGTCTTGTTAGACACGTGTAGAATTAAGAAGCTTATGCACAATAATTACAATATCTACAATCTTGTTAGCAGGAGTTGTATTAAATTTAACAGACAAAGAGATATTCTTTCGCTTACTAGTACAGTCGCGAACTTTAATTTAGTGCCCACCTTAGGTCCAAAGTCAATCTGACATTCTACAACAATAAGGTTCAGTTTCCTCAAAGTTACAAATAACTTGACATCTCTAATTACATTGACGACTTCAAGCATATTTTTCTTGAAATGGGTTACAAATTAACGTTCGTGATAGTACATACTCACGGCAAGGCATCAAGGCATGCATAGAGATGATACATTTTATTGAAATTACTGAGCATCGTCGTAAGGTTTATAATATGTAGTACTTATTATTAAAAGTCAACGTAACCAGTTGAGTATACTAGGTACGTGTTTATAAGAGTTGTCAGAGAAATCATCATCGATTGACTGAACTAAGAGTTTGTCTTTCTTTCTTCAGGGACCCAATTCTCGTAACTTCGAGATGATTTTTCATGCGAGATATGTTGAAAAAATGTATGCAGTTGACAGTTGATCTCGCATGAAAAATCATCTCGAAGTCACGAGAATTGGGTCCCAGTCACGAAAGATAGAGAATTGGGATAGACCAAAAAAAATAACTCACTCTTTTTACATTCTAGTTCGAAAGAATGGGTAATTTTAAGAGACCAAGTTCATTAATTTTGTATTTGACAAAATAGTTTTGTTTGAATACCTATCTTTATTTATTTAGCAGACATTTTATGGATGACATGATTATTTTTAATTTCGGCTGGCATTTTCTAATATATAACAACAATTAAATGATATCTAATGATAAAAAGTGATTGTAATAATGTATTAAAACATGCTATTTCAAGCGGTTTTCGCCTAACCTGTTAGATGCACCTAGGAGGGCTTCAAGCCAAAAACGAAAGTCAAACAAAGGTTAAATATACTTTTCTCGAAATATCCGAAATAGATAAATATTTCAAAAACTTAATAATGCAGAACGGCTTTAAAACCCCATTCCTCGAAATGGTTTTCGAATTAGAGTAATTGCAAAAATATGAACAATCCCAATTAGGGCATCCGAATTAGACGGTATCCTGACTTTTTACCAAATCATCATTTGACAAACAATGTCATTTACAAATTTTCATTTTGAAAAAATGTAAGTAATTGTGCTTAAACCATGGCATATTACATAGGCTACATGGGCTTGTTAAATAAGTTAGGTTAGGTTAGACTTTTGACCACAAAAAATATAAAATTATGTGGTGGGAAATACATCTTTGCGAAATAAAAGTTTGTAAAATGACATTGTTTGCCAAATGATGATTTGGTAAAACATTAGTGAACTGAATTAGACAAATAGAGATAGAAATATAATGATTATTAGTAGCTGTATTTTCAGGCCTTGGCTGTTAAATAGTGCACTCCCTTGGAAAGTAAAGTGGTCACCATCAAGTGGGCGAGACTCACTCATATCTCAGGCACTTAATGGTCGATGTTGCTACTGTTGTTAGCCATGATACAACGATGCTGTTTCGCGATAACGCTTTATTATTATTAGAAAGCTCAAGGTAATAGAGAGCATGCTTGAAGTTCATGCATTTGTGAACTTATGCAGGGTCCGTTTGGATCGTCACCAATTTCTTCGTTTGTGAAATTTATTTTGATTTTGTTGATGACTATGCCCGTTGCACTTTGTCTGATTTATTATATGACTAGAGGATGACTGCGACTTCGTAAGCGTAGAATTAGTTTCCCGCTACTCCCCCCATTTCTTCCTGTTGGGGGTAGATTTTCGGAAAATCCTTTCTTAGTGCTCACTTACATTATAAAAGGAACCCTTGTACTAAATTTCAAGTTTCTAGCTACAGTAGTTTCGGCTGTGCGTTGATATATAAGTCAGTCAGGTTTGCCTTTTATATATATAGAAGATTTAACAAGGTAGTATTTTTTACTTGCTCAGGTTATTCTTTTTAAAAACGTTTATGAAGGTTGCCGGTTGCATCAAAGGCTTAATTCTTGGAACATTATCTTCACCGATATATGTAATCTACGAGTATATCAACATATCGGTGACCCTTCCCTAATTGAAACCGCGTCATCACGTGACTGACTGAAAGATAAAATCAAATATCTCAATATCGGAATCGGAATATCTGCCAGGTTTTTACATTTTGTCATTCCACATCTTCTATATATATAAAAGGCAAACCTGACTGACTTATATTTATATATCAACGCACAGCCGAAACTACTGTACCTAGAAACTTGAAATTTGGTACAGGGGTTCCTTTCATGATGTAAGTGAGCACCAAGAAAGGATTTTCCGAAAATCGACCCCCAACGGGAAGAAATGGGGGGAGTAGCGGGAAACTATTTCTTCGCGTATGTACGAAGTCGCGGGCGTCGTCTAGTTTTATATAAACCTCGCATACTGCTAAAACGCATATTCGCGTTTAAGACACTGCGTTAAGTTCAGGAATACGCTTTTAGCTTATATAAGTGCAGTGTCAGAAATAAATGCATCTATCTTGCAAGTATTTGATATTGACTCCTCTCCTGGGAAACTCCGTCAAATCTTTCCGTCGGACATACCGCAAAGTCTGAAGTCTTTTAACAAGTTTGTCCTCCTGTTATGACATACGGAGCCGAGACGTGGACACTGACGGTGCGATTGTTTCACCAATTTAACCTTTTGAGTGAGAACGCCGGCAAATCACGTAATCGGAAATTCGTGGCACTGACTGTGGCGTCTGAGACTCTCCGTAATTATTACTTCGCTGCCTAAATTGGCTTTTAAAAGGTTTATGTCGCTCAGGGGGCTATGGAGACCGCTGTGATCAGAGTCTCTCAGAAGGATTGAATCCGAAACGAGTTGAACAGACAGAGAACCAAAGTTATCGACACAGCCCAAAGGATAAGCAGCTGAAGTGGCAGTGCGCCGGTCACATCTGTCGCAGAACCGACCACCGTTGGGGTAGACGTGTTCTGGAGTGGAGACCTCTGCTTGGCAAACGTAGTTGTGTGACATGAAAAGTGGCAGGGGGCGGTTGGAAACCAAAAACTAAGGACCGAGCTCAGTGGCATGCCATTTGAGAAAATTATGTCCAGCATTGGGCTGATGATGATGATCCCGAGATCAGCCAATTTCTAAAACCGCGGACTAGATTCGTCAAGGGTATGTTTTTATAACAGTAAGTCAATGTTTACTTTACACATGTTTGCACGTTCTCTAAAACATACAACGTCACCTGCGAAGGTTAATTTGACTATCTCTACATGTTTACCAGCAATATTTTACTACAAAAAAAACAAAACCTTAAAATCCGGTTGGCAAATAATAACACCCTTATGAATTATGATGCTTGTGACACTTATTTTTATTAGGTACACGTATTTGTTAAAACATCTGCTTTTTAATTAATTACATACGTTGGTTTCGTCAAGAAATGCGAGTGATGTGAGTTATAGGCTATGTAAAAATGATATATGTAGCGTGAGTCACACTAAGTACCAGTTTAATTCGTTTTTAAACCCCTTTTGGATCTCGAAATTTACTAACTAAATCGCTACCGGTAGCTTCTCTATGCTTAGTTTATGCGTGAAAAATGTTAAGCAGTAAAACTGTTAGATTAAGAAGTAGCGAGCAATTCTAACACTACTAATATCTGCAGAAGACCTTGAAGATAAGGAGTTACATAACTATAATTAAACTTACAATTCTGTGCAGCCACATACGCCACCAAGGACAACAAAATACAGCATTTGAGAGCCATCACAACACTACACTTGGACCAGGAGTCCAGAAATTTGCAGGAGATTCAAGGGGGCATGCGATGCGGTCGCAAGCTTCGGATACTATAAGCTGGTTTAGAGGGATATGCGCTATATCGTCTATCTTATCAGTTTCGAAATTCAGTGTAAATGTAGGTGATATAATATCACCGGTAACTGATAACGGGTAGCTGAAAGCGGCTAGAGTTGGAAAAACAATTTTATACTTATAAATTGAGTCATTGTTAGAATATTTACGCTGTAAGGGCATTTCGCAATGTTTCCGAGAAAAAGAGGTCTAGGAACTATCGTAGTAAGTAGGTATTCAAAGTGGCTACTGATTGTTCTATGGGAGCATAGGAACCAGTAGCGGGTGGAGGCATTGAGGCTTGGCAAGTTGCTTAACGCTACCGTTAACTATTTTCGAAAACTGTCAAAATGTATGGAATTGACGTAGACGCTCGACGCGACCATCTGACCGCTTACATCAATCCTATACATTTTGGATAGCGATAACAAACGCCAACTGCATCTTGTCTGAGGCCTCTATTTATTAAAAAACTGGGTAACAAGAGAGCGAGATGGAACGAGTGCGAGTCTGCGACACTAACCACAGAACAGAAAAAACAGTAGAAGTGTCAAGTGGGCGTGTAACGTGTGGCATAGTTATGCGGAGTTCCGCATAACCTACCATACTTTTGCCGCGATCGCTTATTTCGATATTTCAATATTTCGATATTTCTAAAATGGGAAATAAATCCAGAAGCATGCCTTATTGTTCTATTTTGGAATGTAAAAACGATAGCTGCACCGATAACATTTTCCATGGTGGCGTGTTGTTTTTATGATAGTTTGAGTATTGGCGACAAGTCTGATACTAAGCGAAGCTCATGCCACTTCCACTGTTTTTTCTATTCCGTGACACTAACCCATCAGTCGCAATACACATCTGTATAAGATGTGGACGAATTGGCCGGCCTTCTATTGGTTTGTATAGCTTCCAAAGGGAGTGTCCTTAACATCTCTGACCTTAATCGTCTGCCATAGACGGTAGTTATATCCCAATGAGGATCCGTAAAAGCGCTTTCGATCTACACGTCTTTCTTTAATGGCGCGGAAAAGGCAACCACTTTTAATGGTTAGCGGGGACGAGATGTGATCTATACGACGACGCGTTAGCTTAGTTGGTAGTGACTACGGGTCTACGAAGCTAGCGGTCCTGGGTTCAAGTCCCGGTAACGGCAGATACTTGCGTGATGAGCGCGAATATTTGTTCCTGCGTCTTGGATGTTTTCTATGAATTGAAGTATATATTTCTCTATATAAGTAAGTTTGTCGTTGTCTATATAGTACCTATAGTACAAGCCTAGAGCTTTTGGAACTAGGTCAATTTGTGTGACATCGTCCCCTGGTATTTATTTATTTGACATTTATAGACATTTGCTGTTTACCCTGTCGTCCAAGATGTAACATCTATGCCATCTGTGATCTGATGATCTCGAACCGTTATAATTATAACATCATACCAAATATTATTGTATCAGCCACGTCCAAAAACGCTCTTATAGCTAGCGACTCTAGTGAAAGAAAAATAATATACGTACACCAAAATTATATTTCAATAAGTATTTCAAAAAATCAAGTGACCAGTCTAACGAAAAGCAGGCATCGAAAACCCGACTAAGTAACGCTACAGCATCAGGTCTGAGAAGGTCCTATTATAGCCTAAGATACTCCTTGAGGAAACACCAATCCAACGACACCTCCCACTTTTAAATCCATCAAGGCATTTAGCCTACAGGAGGTCACATACAAACATGGATACATATATACATACATTTTTGAGTAGTGAATACGGAGATAGGGATGTTTCCAAGAAAACATGCAGTCGATTTGAGAACCTCCTCCTTTTTTTGAAGTCGGTTAAAAAGGACGTTCCGCGCCGACCCTAAATGATTGAAGAGGGCAAAATGATGATTAGCATGTGATAACTTTACTTTCCGTGCGTTTATGAATGACATTTAAAAAAAAAATGGAAAACAAGTAACCAAGTGTTAATATAATTTTATCAAAACGTTATTCTTGGAAGTTTAGAATCATATTTACAAAACGAAATGATAAGCGTGTATGATATCACTCACTTAGTAACACGGATGTACCGGGACACGCACAAACCGTCGCATGTCCCTCAATCACTCAAGCAATATTCGACTCTTTGGAACTGTTCTTAAGCTACTTTTTATAATAACGTGATTATGATAACGGATGATAGATAAAGTTCTTGAAAAAAATGCTTTAATTTAATGATTCTTAAGGTTGATGATTAGAACGCTCGTTTTGAGTATTATTTCCGGTATCCTCCAGTTTTCCACGAAAATGATGCATTTTTCTTCTATTTATGAATTGTATATGATTTTTAAAACCAATCACTTCCTTTTGACTATAAAAATTGACATGTTGTTTTAGATTACTAAGAAGTCTAGGATTAGTTGGAACATGTTGACGTCACTGATGATATTGTTGGAACTGTTTATTTATTTAT
The DNA here is from genome assembly GCA_948252455.1 of Acleris cristana. NCBI lineage: Eukaryota > Metazoa > Arthropoda > Insecta > Lepidoptera > Tortricidae > Acleris > Acleris cristana. The sequence goes on along the minus strand of OX411798.1, from coordinate 5,641,455 downwards.
TTATTTGACATGCCAACAGCACATAAACATTACAAATTGAAATAGGTACAGGTAGGGATGTATACAGTAAAGAAAAGTTTATGCGCCAATAACAGGCACGCGCCAGCAATCATACAGTCTATTAGGGACTAACACTAAAAGTTAAAACAATTAATCTTGAATTAATACAATAAAAAATGCAATCTTAGAATTACATGAAATATTAATAAATAAGATAAAAGGATTAAAAAAAACAATTATCAAACACATTTTAGAAGTAAAAACATGCTGGAATGAAAAAAAAAACACGACGTTAATAAGGAATCAAGCATTTTACGCCTTAGGACAGGTATGGAGTCATAAAAGATGTCGAGATCAAAGTCATTAGCTAAAGCTTGATCGTTGAAAAACTTTTGCATGCGATAAAGTGGCAAGGACTTTCCCAGTTTCGTTCTTGTGTATTCATCATCATCATCAGCCCGTTGCAGTCCACTGCTGGACATAGGCCTCTCCCAAGGACCGCCACAGAGCTCGGTCTAATGCTTTATGCATCCAGTCGCTGCCGGCCCTCTCAAGCAAGGCATCCCGCCATCTGGCCAGAGGGAGTCCCACGCTGCGTTTGCCAAGACGCGGTCTTCACTCCAGAACACGCTTACTCCAGCGGTTATCCGTTCTGCGACATACGTGACCAGCCCACTTCCACTTCAACCTACTAACTTTCAGAGCTATTATATTACTGTGAACTGTTGTATAGTCCGAGGTAATTCTAAATCGATGCGCCAACCTTTGCCACTTCCTTTTTTACTCGCAATTCTAGACTAAATTTAAAGAGATATAGAGATAACGGATTTCAAACTTCGATTTGCACTTATGGTCTCTACCCGATCGATAGACTTAATCAAATAAAGGGGTTTTCCGGTCCCTGGGGCATTTTGAGCACTCTGCGTAGGTACCTATAGTTACTGTTTAATACCACACATACACGTAGAACGCGTCAGCTTGCACTTTGCAAACCTGTGGGCTAACATATTATGTTCGTATTCTGATATATGTATATGTATTTGTACAGTGTACACATGTAAACACACGTATACAGACGCAAGGACAAAACGATTAAGTGTACTTTTCCGCCTCATATAGCATTAAATAAATTTACCGCATAGATCGTTATCGAGTCGTGCACACTATGACATTAAATGTCATTTGCTGTGAGTAAAAAAACATGTTACGTTAAGTAAATCTAATATTTAGTAGTGACAAACGATAATGTAGTTTTAGCGTTCCGTAGGCACGCCTAATGAAACATTTAAAAATGGGTGTCGGAATCGGTTGGTCTAAAATTGTTTGGCCTATTTTTGTTTCGCTACCTATTTTTTGCATAAGTACAATGGTTTCGCCTAATGATTTAAATGTCGAAAATCGTTTGATCGAAATTGTTTTGCATAATAGTGTTTGGTTAAAAAATTGTTTAGTGTAACATTTGTTGGGAATAACTTATTTTTGTTGAATGATTTTTTGGTATTTGGTGGACACACGCACAGACGGTAAACAAAGTGATCCTTTAAACCTGTCCTCTCCCACCGGCTCAAATTTGCGCCCCCCCTTTTTTCACTCATTTAAAAAAACTGAAAATACCTTATTTTTTATCTTCCCTGATAATTTAATTGAAATTAAGGATAAATTATCACAACCTTAATTTCTGTTTTTTTTCTATTTTCTTTTTTCAATAAAAATATCCAATGTCCGTGGGACAGCACAGGTATTAAAGGTTCCATTGTTTAGTACCTATTTGTAAGGAACCCAAAAATATTTATTTAGTT